>CALNHX010002317.1:0-183844 GCA_940337035.1 Agriotes lineatus
AACATACCCGCTGCTATGCTGGTAAGGGTCATGACAAACGCCAGAAATCGGCTTTTTCAGTGTATGGGTAATGGGGTGCATTACCTAGCTGATATGATTTTCAAAACTGTGTAAAACAAAACTTTAGATATGTACCTACATTATTTTAAAAAAAATAAAAAATCTGATTCCTAAACTGGGTTTTATTGCGTTTTGAAATAAGGAAGTTATGTTGCCCCACCCTGCATGTGTATTTCTTACAGTTGTAAGAGGAGCTTGGCAAGCTGTTCAAGTGAGTTCTTCGAAAGGTAGGTCCTTGATGGTGTACTGGGCTCGCTGACCAGAATACTGCCAAGGTTATAGTCGAAAGGTAAACCCGTTATGTTACCACTTTTCCTCGGCGTGTTCGCCTATGCATTTTTCCCTAGTATGGAATTATGGTGGCGCCTTATCATTTTAGATCTGCTTTCCGTGTATTAGACGTTTGCTCAGGGTTATATCGTATCCGACCACCCCTCGCTCCACTAAAGTTTAGTCGGCAACTCTTTTGTAACGGGCTGGGGCAGCGGTCTTATGTATTTCATTCCCCATTGTAAGATTGCTTACTCGCTAGTCGTTTAGCTTTGTTTTCTTTGTCTTAATACCGGTTTAGCCTGTAACATGTTTCTGAGAATGGTCTTTTGGATGGGTTCTGACTAGTAGCATCCATTGGTTCTATTTCATTAGCGTGTGTTAATGATTCTATTGTGGTTTCTTCTGGATTATTGACTTTAGGTGTTTGCTCTTGTTGTGAGATGTTTGAACAGAGCATTGCAAGATGTCCTGGTTTCCTGCATTTGAAGCAGGAGAGCAAATCTTGCGATAGGAAAATGCGGTAGGAGATATTACCATAGGAAACGAGGATTGATTCTGGAATATTGGGGCTCGATGTTGGGGTAAAACATACTTGACGGCGGAAGCTAAATATGTGGTTGTACTCGGGGTTACACACGCCTACTCTTAGGAAAATTAATTGATGACACTAGCTTTATCCCCAGTTTTTGTAACTATATTTCCAGAACTTTGTGCGGGATCGTTGAGGAAAATACGATGTTCTTCAGACCGATAATGGTGCCTAGACCAAATATATATTCCTGTAGTTTAATGTCATCGCTGGAGCTGAATATTATTGCCTGTTCTTTGGTTGGGAATTGGTGTCGTGTTAATGAGGAAGAGTACGATTTTGATCCAAGTGGGGACTCAGTAGTTGATACGTTTCGGGCACTCTTGTAGTCAGGAGACCCTGGCTGGTTATCACTCATTTTTATGTTTAAAGTTCGATGTCATTCGCGTGATTATCTATGCAGTCAGCACAGCGGAAATGGCGCGCGATTAGGGCGAGCGCCTCTTCACTGATGTGTGTAGCGCTTGTAGTAATCGGTCGAATTTCCGTTGGAATTACTCTTAAAATTAAGGATTTAAACTGTACTTACAGTGTAGTTCGTCTAAAGTGACAATTTAGGGATAAGCACCACATTATTTTATTTGATAACAGTGAATGCACTTTATGCCGTATTCAAATGTAGAGCCGGGTCCCGTCTTGTTAGCACGTTGCCGGCTTTATTCGAACTTTTTCATAGTTGATTTGTAGATTTTCTTTAGTTTTAGTAGTAATTATAAACTCGCGGTAATTTCCTATTGCAGCTTAGGCTGCCAATCGAAGTTTTTTTAGGTAAAAATCTATTACGCCTGAACTAATACAGAGTGGTTGATTTTTCATTCTACAAGCTGTAACTTTTTTATTGTTTTGCGAATATTGCAAAACCACAGAGGAAAAAGTTGTTTGGTATGATGACATCTCCCAAGGTGAAAAGTACTTAAGTTTTCACATCCTACCATTTTTTGTATCGATATTCAACTTTTATTTTCATATGCAACGCCCTACATGTTCCTGCATTTCCTAAAAGCTAATGAAATTCTCTACACAACAATGTAATAATAATGTATATCTAATGTATATCTAATTTTTAGGTATAAACCTAGTAGACTATGATATTAGGACATAGCAGACATAATACAATGCGTAAGGTGAAACGTATTTTGTTTGCTCCGTGGCATTTTTTCGAACTCATAGGCTACTAGATCCATACCTTAGTTTCTAAGTGTAGATTTTTGAAAAACTAGATGTATTATTACATTGCTGTGAAGACAATTTCATCAGCTTTCAGAAAATGCAGAAATATATGGCGCGTTGTATTTAAAAAACAAAAGTTGAATATCGCTTTGGAAACTTCACTACTACTCATTTTGGGAGATGCCATACCAAACAACTTTTTCCCCTGGAATTTTGTAATATTGGCAACACTAGAAAAGTTACAGCTTGTAGAATAAAAACCCAATTAGCCGATATACATTTATACGTGTGCATAAAGAGCCAATATAATCACCAAAAAATTACGTGGTTAATCGTGTAGAAAGGCGAACCTATTAATAAAGAGTTTATAATTTAAATAATTTAGCTATAGAAGTAAACATTTCCAATTCAAGAGTAAAATAATAAATTTTAAGGAACGCAAAGTGCAGCAGTGAAGGTTACAGATCAGAGCCAGCAGTATTTTTTTGCTGTCGGCATAGTTACTGAAGGTCACGCGTGTAGGCTGTCAATTAAACATGACAATGAAAATAAATAAAGTGCTCCAGGATGATTTGAACAGATTAAAAAAAGCAAATCTATCTACAGTCTAGAAATTTAGTAGCGCATGAATTCGGTAACTCCGTTAATCTTCGTTTTCGGGAAAAAATCTCAAAGGGGTGTAGCCACTCAAATTTCTGCGAAAGTACTGAAGTCATTTTTAGGTTTTACATTTGTTTTAAATGAAAACCTATATATTTTTTTGCTTATTTCGGTAGCAATTTCAATCTGTCTTCAACTGTGTAAAATTTAAAAAAGTTATCTTAAAAAAATAAAAAAGGCATTGAAGTCCATACGGTAAAGATGAATGCAATTAGCAGAGTAATTCTAGTTACCTGGGTTTTAAACAAAAAACTTAATAGTGAGTGACGTGTTGTCGGCAAACAATAAGTATTTATAGTAGATTATATTATAAGTGAGAGAAATGTATCATTATTTGCGAGTGAGAATTTTGAATCGCGAGTGCCCCAGAACGAGCGATACAATTTGTCACGAGCTTATAATGACATTGCGCTCACGTGTGATATACGACGTTTTATCTTACAGTAGCAATTCGTATGCCTAAACAGTGTGAGCCGTCAGAATATGTCGCAAAACAGACAATAGATAGTTACAGAGCACCTATTACTATACATTATACAACTGTTTTCAGTGACTAAAATGAAGTTTTATTCACTAGTGAGTACAAATTACATTATACAATTGTTTTCAGTAACTAGAATTAAGTTTTACTCACTAGTGAGTATAAAAATCTTTTATACTCACTAGTGAATAAAACTTCATTTTAGTCACTGAAAACAGTTGTATAATGTATGGTAATAGCTGCTAGTTATATTACAGCTAGACAATGGCCCCCTGTGTAAAACTGCAAGCTTGCAACCTTGAACAATAATAGCTTCTTCTGTGAACTGCAAGTCTGCAACCTTGAACGCACGTGGCTTTCTGTCTCACGCTCCCTTTTAGAGATAACGCTTATCTTAGCTGATTAGACATAGTATATATACAAGTAGCCTGCACCTCTAAGATAAGTTCCAGTTAGTTCGTAGCTAGATGTAAGAAATTGTCTGGCAGCTAATCTGTGTGCTTCCAATGTTATATTTCATTGTAAAATAAAAATAAACGTTTTAAAAAAGTCGTTTCGGCGGCCTTTAATAAAACTGGCGCAGTCGTTCGGATTTGTGGAGGAAAATCTGGAAAACTACAAACATCGAGTCGACCAGCAACTTTCCTTGAGGTTCAGCTCTTTGCCGCAAATCGACACCTACCACCCAGCGGATCTTCGGACATCTCCAACAGGGACAAACATCGCCCGATCGTGAGAAGCGCCCGTCGACCCAGCTCCTGCTCCTCCGTGGTTATGGGAACCATCTGGTCATTGGGACCACTTGATCATTGGGATCAGTCTCTGGTTTGGCAACGTCAACAACGACGACCCCAGGACAACTTTTGGATAACGCTCTAGCGCAAAGCAGACTATCCAAAGTCGGACTTCAGGACCTAGCTGTTTGCAGGCCAGCCGACATTAACAGGATCGACGCATCCTTTTTGAAGACAACAGGACGTAGCAGATCGCACGCCGTTCGTCAATTTTAACGCACAATGTAAGTGCATATTTTTATAATTCAAAGAATAATTTTCAAGCTTTAGAGAAAAAGCAAAGGTATATTTTAAAAAATAATAATTTTCAAGCTTAGAGAAAAAGCAAAGGTATATTTTAAAGGCAACAAAGTAACGACTATTAAAGCGTTCGCCTAAGTAATAATTTTCAAGTTTTAAAGAAAAAGCAAAATAAAAAATTTTAAAGGCAACAAAGTAACGTAATATAATTTTCAAAAGTAAACAACAAAGTAATAATTTTAAAGGCAACAAAGTAACGTTATTAAAGCGTTCGCCTAAGCAACAAAGTTAAATAATATAAAATTTAAAAAATTATACTAACATAGTTTTAAATATTTATTTATAAGATCAGGCAGAACGTAGTAAGCCAGCCCAATTGCTGCACATACTAGGTGTGCTTAATTTGCATTTGTGCTTGCGTTCTTGCGCGTAGGATTCCTAACAAGGCATTAGAAGAACCCCCTAGTCAGTAAATTGTTTACTAACATAAAACAAAATTAAAAATCAAGTGAAACAAATAAAGTAAAATTAATTTTTGTCTACAAAAATTCTTATGTTAAGGCGAGAATCTTAAGTAAAAACACCTAGAAATTAATTTTTTTTAACAATTACAAAATTTTTATGTAAAAAAAATTATATTTTGAAACAATTGTAAAATTTTATGTCTCGAGATCGATCACGATCACCAAGGAATTCTATCCCTAGAATTTTATTTTTAAATAATTGTAACAACCCAAATATGGTTGAACAAAACGCATCATTGTTTCCCCCACATTTTAATGTAGCTTTACTAAATGAAATTTCCACATATGATGGTAATCAAGCCACTCTTTCGGAATTTATCAGATCCGCAGAAATCATTGCAACTAAATTTTGCACAGAAAATTTAAACGATTATATCAACCAAATAATTTTAAATTCGATAAGAAATAAATTAAAAGGTCAAGCGTTAGAAGTAATTACAGGTTACCAGTATGATACTTGGAAAGACTTAAAAAATGTCTTAATTGAAAATTTTGGCGACCAAAGGTCAGAATTGAATCTTTTAATTGATTTAACCAAATTAAAACAGAATAAAGACTCTCCCATAGAATTTTTCAATAAAGTTAGAACCCATTTGGCTATTTATAATTCAAAAGTTTCTCGGAGTCAAGAATCAAAAGACATTATCACTTATAAATTAAAGGCTAACAAAGACTTAGCACTTCGCACCTTTACAAGTGGACTAAATGAAAATTTAGGAAGCTTTGTAAGAAGTAGAAACCCAACTTCACTAGAACAAGCCTTAAGCATAGTAAAAGAAGAAATTGATATCAGATATTCTCAAAATCAAAATAATTTTCAAAGTCAAAAATTAAATAAATCAAATTTAACTTCTAATATTCAAACACAAAATTCATATCAACCTAAATTTAATAACCCAAATTTCATGCAAAGACCATTTCAACAAAATCGAAGTAATTTCCTAAACCAAATTTTTCACCAACAAATAAACCAGAACCTATGGACTTTAGCACTATAAAAAGACCAGCTACTCAACAATCAAATTTCCCCAATAAATATCGAGCAAATTCTCAAAACGTTAATAGAAATGTTAATCATTTAAATTACCATCAAGAAAAACCTCCGGATGAATATAAAGACTTAACCGAAAATTTATTTGAAAATGGAGAATTTTCAACTCCAGAAAATTTTAACGAAAACCTTCAGGAATATTCTGACCTTGATAATTCACAAGACTTAGATCACACCCCAGATTATTTCGAATATCCAGATCCAGACGATACTGTAAATTTTTATTAAGAGCCTCGGAAAAGCATATTTTAACTTTTAATATAAATTCAAAATCAAATCTTCCGTATATTATAATTCCCGCCACCGGCGATAAACTTTTAATTGATACAGGTAGCTCACAAACAATAATTTCTCCAGAATTTGTACAACAACATTTTCCAAATTATATTTATGAAACAGAATTCGAGATAGTTACATCTCATGGAATTTCTCACATAACTTAATTGCAGATTTACCAATCCCCAGCCTTTTTTATGAAAACGGAACACATACATGTTATTTATATAATTTTAATCAAGACTATAATTATAGGACTTATTGGATCCGATTTATTTTCACAATTATCCGCACGAATAGATTATAAATGGATGCATATTCAGACAGAAAGAGCTACGATACCATTTTATTACAACCCGTAAAAACTAAACAAAAAAAGTGAAACTAATGTAATTTTTCCAAACCTAAAAATTGAGATTTTTATTTTTCTCAACAAAACCTACAGTTAACCCTGTGTACAGAACTTTTCGTAAAATTTATCAGCATAAAAAAATGTAACTAAAATAACTCCAAAATTGAAATTTAATGAAAAATTAGTCATGCCTTCAGCAATTAAAACCATACAATAATCAATTTAAAACAAGCGTAATTAATACTTTAAACGAAATACAAGAAATTAATATTTATAATCCTTAATCTTATAAAACTAAAAATTATGAACTCAACAAAAATCAGTCTATCAGACTTAACAACTTTAATATAAAAACTCCAAACATCAAAAGTATTTTAAATAACAATTTAAAAAAAATAAAAATTTGAGATTAGACCATTTAAACGAAGATGAATAAACTCTTTTGACTAATTTATGTTTTCAATACAGAGATGTATTTTACTCTCCCGAAATACCTTTATCCGTTACGAAACTGACAATAAAAGTCAACTCATAAGATTTAATAATTTAAACATAAATCTGTAAAATATTTAGATTATATAGCTACTTTAGAAGGAATAAAATCAGATTCATCTAAAAATTCAACATTCAAAATTTCCCAGCACCTAAAAATCGAAATAAAACCATTTTTAACCAAATAGTCTATTATAGAAAATGTATCAAAGACTTTTCCAAAATAACTAAATTTTTAACCGTGTGTTTAAAGAAAAAATAAGATTGTTCACACCCTTGAATTTTTGAAAAACTTTAAGTATTACAAATAAATTCTAATAAATAAATCAGTAACTTTAAGTATCAAAAGTATTTTAAAAAATAACATCTTAAGAAAAAACTTAAGACTAAAATCATTTAAATCAGAAAAACTCAAATAAAAATTATACTTAACAAACAAACAAGACCTAAGCTCGTATTAATCTGGTATTTACAATTTTAATAATCACAATATTTCTCGCGTTAAAACTAAATGTTCACAGCAACATACCTTTATAATTGATATTGCTAAAGGAAAACAAAGAAAAACCTTTACAACAATTTAAAATTAAATTCAAATTCAGAAAAATCAAACATTTCAATTAAATGAAAAATTATTTGTTAAAACAAATCTCAGAAGTAAAGATTAAATTTAAAATTAAAACCAATTCGGAAAAATCAAACATGCCAATTAAATGAAAAAATATTTGTTAAAACAAATTTCAGAAGTAAAGTTGAAATTCAAAATTAAATCAAATTTAAAAAAAAATGGAAATATAAAATACCCTGACTAAAAGGAATTATTGCTCTCCCTTTTTTCAGGATTACTACCCTCTTCATCGCCTGTGCCCTGCTGACTCAATCACCAGTTATACAGAGCGATATTATTATTAAGAATTTAAAAGATAATCCCGGATTATATCCCTTAAACTTAGGAAACGTAGTGCTTAAACAAAGCGAATGGACGCTTATTAGAAATATAGACTATACCCCTATATTTGTTAATTATGACACACTTAGAACTAATTTAATGAAAGTAATACCGTTACTTGAAAATAAAAGTTACGTTATTGAATATACAAAATTTAAAAGGATTGACGATGTTATTATCAATCATAACAATTTACTCATAATATTAAAACAATATCTTGAAAAAGCAGATAAACTCTTAAGTCAATTATTTCCTGATGTTAAACACAAAATTAATAAGAGAGGACTTTTCGACGGACTTGGATCCGCCTTCAAATTTTTAACTGGCAACCTCGACGCCAACGATGGAGTCAGATATGAATCTATGATTACTAAATTACAAGAAAGCAATAAAATTCAAAATGACGTTATATTAGAACAAACTAAAATTTTAAATGATACCATCTCAGTAATCAAGGATATAGCAAAGAGTCAAGAATTATTAGACAGAAATATAAATAAAATAATTTTATAAAATGAGGAATTAGGCAAAAATCTCGCTACATACTCCTTAAAAACAGTCTTGCTAGAAGCAATTCAATTTTTACAACTACTTATTAACACTTGTTTGGAACTAGAAAATGCATTAACTTTTGCCCAAAATCAGCAGATGCATATGTCATTAATTCATAATGACGATTTAATTGAAAATCTAAATGAAATTTCGACGTATCTCAATAGCATATCAGAAAAAGCTTTTATTTGTTCCTCACTTGTAAACATCAATTTATCAAGTCACTGTATTCACCTTGAAAATGTTTCTTAACTGGCTAGCCAGTTATATTTTACAAGCGCGCTCATAGATAAATGATAGCGTGCAAAGCCAGAGTTGCTTTCCTTAGTATGTGTCATATTGATGAATTTAGTTGCTTGTCAATTTGACATTTAGAATAAATGGTAAATTTCTAGTTATTTACAAGTGAGGAACAAATAAAATATTCAACAATACACCCCAGGTAACCATTTTTACTGGCTCAAGGATATGACAGGCTCGCCTAACGGCTCGCCAGTCATCCCAATCCTATCGCCAGTAAAAACTGTTTTACCTGGCTTGTAATGTTAAATACTATTATTTGTTCCTCACTTGTAAACATCAATTTATCAAGTCACTGTATTCACCTTGAAAACGTTTCTTAACTGGCTAGCCAGTAAATTTTTTACTGGCTAGCCAGTTATATTTTACAAGCGTGCTCATAGATAAATGATAGCGTGCAGAGCCAGAGTTGTCTTCCTTAGTATGTGTCATATTGATTAATTTAGTTGCTTGTCAGTATGACATTTTGAATAAATGGTGAATTTCTAGTTATTTACAAGTGAGGAACAAATAAAACATTCAACAATACACGTCAGGTAACCATTTTTACTGGCTCAAGGATATGACAGGCTCGCCTAACGGCTCGCCAGTCATCCCAATCCTATCGCCAGTAAAAGCTGTTTTACCTGGCTTGTAATGTTAAATACTATAACTATTCCATATCCTGCAGAGTTACAGTATTTACATTTATACGAGTCAATTATCATTACAAAAGTTTACCAAGTTAAAAACAGAATTACATTTATATTCGAAATACCTCTTACTTCCAAAATTAACGATTATCAAATGATACAATTAATACCATTTCCGATTTTTATCCAAAACTATCAATTTCGTATGATTATACCTACATATAGTACTTTATATTTCAACGTTAAAAACAGCATTCCCGTTGAAATAAGTCATTGTAAACTTATAACTTTAGACACCTACTTTTGTAATCAAAATAACTACTTTAAAATTCCCAACGACAAATTGTGCGAAACACAACTTCTGTCATTTAATAAAAATAAAACATGTATCCCTTATTTATTCAATTTAACAGAGATCAAAATATCACAAATAAATCCTGCGACATGGTTAATATCTTCCCCATCTGAAGCAATATTGGACGTCAAATGTAAAAATCCGAATTTTAGAAAAGGAATATCTGGCGCTAACCTCTTACACCTCAGTTCAGACTGTCTTGTTTCAATAAATCAAAAACACATGTTATTCACCGCAAAAAGAACCTCAAATGAAATTGTTAATTTAAAAATTTCAAACATTGACCGCTTAATAATTCCTTAATCGAACCACATAAATGTTTCAAAGATTGACTTGATACCTGTTGACACCCAGAAATTGGTTGAGGACCGAATTAAGCTTAATAAATATGAAAATTTGTTAAAACCTGTTAATTATATTAAATCTGATAATTTAAGTGTGTCTGCAATTATATTTACTCTGTGTACTATTCTTATGGTAATAATTTTTATATTGTATTTGTATTATAATAGAAACACAATGAAGATTAAACTTATTAGATTTTTAAATAAAGATTTTGAACCAGTTAACGTAAATGCATAAGTTTAATTTTCTTTTCTCTTTGTAAGTTCAATGGAGGCATATTTGAATACCACCCATTGAACATTTTATCGGCGGACGAGTTATATTACAGCTAGACAATGGCCCCCTGTGTAAAACTGCAAGCTTGCAACCTTGAACAATAATAGCTTCTTTCTGTGAACTGCAAGTCTGCAACCTTGAACGCACGTGGCTTCCTGTCTCACGCTCCCTTTTAGAGATAACGCTTATCTTAGCTGATTAGACATAGTATATATACAAGTAGCCTGCACCTCTAAGATAAGTTCCAGTTAGTTCGTAGCTAGATGTAAGAAATTGTCTGGCAGCTAATCTGTGTGCTTCCAATGTTATATTTCATTGTAAAATAAAATAAACGTTTTTTAAAAAGTCGTTTCGGCGGCCTTTTAATAAAACTTGCTACTGTAAGATAAAAAATATTATTTATTTAACCTACATAAACGGAGTTGCATAATCAGAAGTAATACTATAAGTACTTCGATATTATCGGGTTATATGTCGATAACTTGTTGCACAATAATAAAAGAGTGTCAGTTTGACAGGTTAAATAGTCCGACCGCGTCAGCGGGAGGATTATTCTGTCAAACTGACACGATTTGTTATTGTGCAGGAAGTTTGAGACGTATAACCTGTTCGAAGTACGCATTGTATTCGATTTGATTATTTTGTGAGTAAATTTTAATATTAGGAATAAATAAATATTTTATTGGCAGCTCGATTTGTTTGAATTAACCTAGCTGAAAGTCATCTCCATGAAAATAACATCAAGTAGACAAAAGTTATGTATTGCGTTGCCTAGTGAAGTTACTATAGTATAATCGATTTTGTATAATCGAAATTATACAAGATAACTTAACTAAATCCAGCCTTTTGATTGGTTGAAATCTCTACGAATAAAATAATCACTATTATTTAAACGATGTTTGTCTTAAGTTAGCGACAAGCAACTGATTATTTCTTGTGAGGGCAAAAACTGCGAACAAGACGTAACATAAGATAAGGCTGCGAGAAGCGCTTATCGTATCTGTGAATTGCATGTGATTCACTTACAATCTTCCTCAATGAGATCGAAAATTTAAATTTGGTAAGTTTTATTCTCTTAATTTAGATTTTCGTTAATTTGCCCTTGATTGTTAACACTAACTCCGCCGCTTACAGCCCCTTAAACAGATTTGCTGTATTATACAATTCTTTAAATGCCGACGTCGACATATCTGCAATGACTTTGCCAATGTTTACGTTTAGAATTTATAAATATTTTTGTTCTTCTTAATTTTAATTTCTAATCATTGTATTCAGTATTTCCTTGCTTTTTTACTATTATTCATGTTCAACTGAATTAATTTAAGTTTGTTATCTTTGTATAAAATTGTAGTGAGCAATTCACCGTGCTTAGCCTGTTTTTGTCTCGAAGAAACGAACATAAATAAATAAATTCTGAGTTCAACATCTTTCGATTTGGCAAATGAATGAAGTACAATAATTATTATAATTACACACATAAGTAAGCTAATACTCATCGATCCCATAGATAAATAATGTATTATGTGAATATTTTGAATGTCCTTAAAAATTTATTTTAAGTCATCTTTTGCCAATTGCAAGTCATGCAGGTTAACATGTTTCAATTGATTTATACTTATTTCATATTTAGATATAGAATTTTGATGCTTAATACATATTTTATTTAATATGATGATTAATTAAAAGTTTCTTATATTGTATAATAATTAAGCAAGCGCTAGGTATATTGGATAAATTACTACCTATTAATTGTTTATATACTCATTATCGTTACAACATATGGTTGTGGTGCGGGGAAGCAATAATCTATTGATTGCTTCTTATTCGAATCACTTTATAGTCCTCTAACTCAAAATAGTAAACATTGCATGTCATTCATTATCATTTATAGGTAGGTAAGCTATTCTTTTCGGAAAGAATAATTTGCTCAAAATGTGGTAAAATCATATGAAATTGTAATAAATATGGATAGCAATTATTTAAATCTTAGATATTTGGTTTCCATAACAAGGGGTACTTCCAGGAGAAAATTTAGTAGATTGTATACTTGGGACCTGGACATATCGCCGAATGGACAAAACGCCGAATCGTATTTTAATGCCCAAAACGCCGAATCGTGCCCAAAACGCCGAATTAGTTTGAGTGGACAAATCGCCGAAAATGCCCAAAACGCCGAATGCTGTCGGTGGACATATCGCCGAAAATGGACAAATCGCCGAATTAGTTGGTGTGGACAAAACCCCGAAAATGTCCAAAACGCCGAATTCTCTCGGTGGACATATCGCCGAAAATGGACAAATCGCTGAATTAGTTATCGTGGACAAAACGCCGAAAATGCCCAAAACGCCGAATTCTGTCCGTGGACATATCGCCGAAAATGGACAAATTGCCGAACCGTGTAAAATGACCCCACATGGATCGGAAAGTTGGCATCGCTCGATTTTGTTCAAAACCCCGGTTTGTGTCGGTGGACATATCGCCGAAAATAGACAAATCGCCGAATTAGTTAGCGTGGACAAAACGCCGAAAATGCCCAAAACGCCGAATGCTGCCGGTGGACACATCGCCGAAAATGGACAAATCGCCGAATTAGTTACCGTGGACAAAACTCCGAAAATGCCCAAAACGCCGAATTCTGTCGGTGGACATATCGCCGAAAATGGACAAATCGCCGAATTAGTTAGCCTGGACAAAACGCCGAATCCTGTGAGTGGACATATCGCCGAAAATGTCCAAAACGTCGAATTAGTGGGCGTGTACCAAACGTCAAAGATGTCGAAATCACCAATTCCTGTTAGTGGGTATGGTACAAATTAAGGATGCAGAATATTTTACGGCCAAACACATAGCGAGAATTGTTTTCAAGTTGTTATTTCTAAGTTACAACAATAATAAATTCAACTAGCAATTGCTGCCAGCATAAACAACACCTGTAAACTAATAGTTGATATTCTAACTACAATTTTTGATATCCCGTGTGCATTTTTGTGATTGAGTATTGAGGGTGGTGTCATTTTGTTCCTTATGCTGGGACCCGCGACTGGGATGAGCGAGGGGGCTATTTGGGGATAAGTTATTATTTTAAAATATAAATAAAGTAAATATGTTTTAAAAACCAGAATATCTATTTCATATTCTATATTGCGCATATACTGCAACTTATAATCTAATAAAATAAAGTGATAATTGACCGCCATTGAATCCAAAATGGCGAACTTTAATTTTTTTATTTAAAAAACTCTTTGAATATAAAACAACAGGAAGGAGCATTTACCAGATGAGGTTGCGTCGAGAATGGAGGTTGCATATGGCGGATAGTTGTTTCCGTTTGACACTGGCGTACTGTCTGTAAAGGATATATTATGGGTTTAATATATGTCAAGGATCAACATTTTATGTATTTCTACACATTTATATCGGGTGATTATAAATGTTTTTCCATCAAGCTACTTATGAAATATTTGTTATATGAATAATATGTAGGTGACACTGTAAGTCTATGTCAAATTCGAAGTTAGCAGGTTAGGTTTTGCGTCAGTCTTGATTATAAAATCACCCGGTATATTAATGCCTAGACAAGCTATTAGGTTAGCTTGTTGGAATGTATACAGGGTGTAGAAATGCTTTACGCACCATAGGGATTTCAATGGTAATTGTTTCATATGAAAATATTTGCTTCCCTAATTATTTTAGAGCAAACTTGTATGGAAGTTTTTTGTAGAGAAAAAAATTCTGTATCCATTTGTGCCAGCATTTGTCATTTTACATTTCGGAAAACCGAAAATTTAAAGAAATCTAATTGCCATTTTTAGACAAATCAGTGGTGCCTTGAAATTATTGAAGCATCTCAAAGCATCAACAAATTAGTTTGCTGTTTATTTGTTTGCATCTATCAAATGTAGCTGCAACCATGGCACTTATTGCACCTGATCTGCTTCCAGCATACCACCAATTCACAATTTGCACTGATTTTTGAAAAAATGATAATTCTAGTTTATTTCATTATTAGGTTTTCTGACTTAAAATGAGAAAAATGATGGCATCAATGTATGCAGAATTGTTTTGCTCTACAAAAACCTATTTACAATGTTTGCTCTAAAATAATTAGGGAAGCAAATATTGTCATTGAAAAAATTACCATTAAAATCCCTATGGTGCGTAAAGCATTTCTACACCCTGTACATATGAATTAAATAAATTATTATTTATTATTATTATATTATAATTGTATTACTGAGTTTAAAAATTGTCGTTATTTGTATTAAACAAATTTTAATAAAAAAACATTATGTAAATTAATTCACATTAACATTAATTTAACGAGTTTCTGCTACAATCGCAAAATTTATATGGTGATAAATATAGAATAAGTTGGAGTTTTAACAAATTTATTTATTTGAATTTTTCTTAAATTTATTTATTTCCACCAGACAGGAAGCCCAATTATAGAAAGTCTACAATTTCATATTTAGAACTAACTCAAACATAATTTCTATTATACAGTCGAAAACCAACCTAAGATTACAATAAACTTACAGTATCCAACAAATCCTTAGAAAAACCTTTCAAGTCGCAGTGGAATATGTCAATTTGATTATTATAAGATTGTATGATGCAGTGCTTGCAAAAAAATGATGAATTTTTATAGGAATTTGTCCTAGGACAAGTATTAACAAATGTGAGACCATTTCTCGTTCTTATATCAGGTATATGAAAGTTAAGTCTTGCCGGCAGTTCAGGACAGTCAATATTTTAATTTTAATTACCAACCAGCTTGTAAATAAACATTATCTGAAAATAAGTACGCATTGACTAAGGCTTTATACAATTAAAATGCAAAAATTATACCCCTATGATCACGTTATTTGACAACTACCATGAATAAACTACCACAAATGAGTCATACTTGGAGGTTGCATATGGCGATTTCAGTCGCACTTTTAAGTACGGTCAATAAAAGACCAGACTCCTTCCTGTCGTTTTATATTCAAAGAAAAAACTAAACATGAACTTGTTGGGTATCAAATTAAAGGTAATCGATTATACAAAACAAATAGCAAACTTATAAAATGTTTAAGTGCCATAAAAAATAAAAGAGGTAGTCGCGGTATTTATGGCCCAGTGTGCTTACATTTCTAAAACATTTCCGGAAACAATTTACACACTGTCCTGGTTCCTTCCAAAGGGTGCTAAACAAAAAGGTCAACTATGATTGTTGATGTTCCGTCATTATCTAACAGAAGTTGCAACGTAAGACATCATATGGTTGCTATGCGAAATTGTTAATTTAAGTCAGACTTATAGTTCCAATCAATTGCTAATAACTCGCCTACCCACAATTCCATGGTATATGATAGCAGACACAAAATACACATATCTGTTTTGCCAATACTCCTGGATCACCAAACTGGAAAAGTTAGTTCTGACTGTAAACCGTCGACTACAACGGCCTTTGATACATCTAAAGATGGCATTTTTTAACCGAAAATTGGGTGATCATTCCATCAGAATTGCACATAATAATAGCTGTACTCAAATCTATTGGAAGTTAATATTGGATCAACTGGCATTCCTGAGTTGTGGAGCGTGGCCTTTTTTATAAATTTATAAGAAGAAAAACATGTAACGCTCATACCACAACTTTGCCTGTGTTATATACTGCGCTTGCTAATGATTCTTCAAGGAAAAATGCCAGTTATTCAAATAATTCTTTGGTAATATGGCAGAAAAGTACTCCAAATCCATGATTGACAACAAAGTTTGTTCACGAAAATGAGTTTGTACCGCTTAGTAAAAGAAACAATAGTTAGGTACCTATTGTATGTAACAGAATGTTGAGAATTTGTTAATTCTTCTAATGTCCCAGGTACCTATGACGTTTTCGGCATTTCCACCCCATTGGGCTTTTCGTCCGAATTTTAATGCCCGCATTGTTCTCTCGCAAGAGGCGCGTTCGGTTGAAATCACAAAATTAGTTTTGACGAATTGGTTAACACAAGAAACACGCTGTTGACTGGGCCAATTATTCATTTTGGATAATTGATTGCACATTATTTAAGCAATATAATCTGTATATATAAAAATCACTCACCGTGTGTTAGTAACGCAAACACTCGAGAATGACTGGACCGATTTGGATGATTTTTTTTGTTTTGTTCGCCTTACTCCGAGGTGGTTTAGCAAAAATAGAAAATTCAGAAAAATCCAAAAGGACAGCCGGAAAATTGGAAAATATATAAAGCGTGTTTTTTTATACACTGTACGACTTTCTATTTGCAGTCATACTTTTATCATTCTGTGCTTAATGGTTTGAAAGGTTTTCCCCCATCATGTCATAATCCAAAACAACGTTTTGCCGGGTCAGCTAGTATATAATCTATAGTGTCTAGACTGAATGCAGTAAACACATTATAAACTTGCATTTCTAGGATTTCTGTTAGATGTTTGTGCGTTGACCAATGACGAAATAACAACCGATTAACAAAATATATTCAGATAATCTTGTGAAACTACACATACAAATAAAAAAGTGCAGTCAATATAAAACAGCTTAGAACAATTCTAGTAAAATTTAAGGTACTGTAGAAAAAGGCCAAGCACAAGAAGGTTTCCTTATGTGGTCTATTTACTACTTTTATTAAAAATGTATACCTAAGTCAATTTATAATTTATTTTTAAAAATACATATATTAGAAATATTTATATTTGTTTGTTGGAAATAAATAAATTTAAGAAAAATTCAAATAAATAAATTTGATAAAACTCCAACTTATTCTATATTTATCTCCATATAAATTTTGCGATTGCAGCAGAAAACTCGTTAAATTAATGTTAATGTGAATTAATTTACATAATGCTTTTTATTAAAAATTTGTTTAATACAAATAACGACAATTTTTAAACTCAGTAAAACAATTATAATATAATAATAATAATAAATAATAATTTATTTAATTCATATACAGTCTGTTCAACAAAAAAGGCCCCGCCTTCTAGCTACTTTATTATTTATTTTAGACCCAATAAACCTTATATCAAATCAAATGGCACATAAAAACCTACATTTTAACACTATCAAAAAAAATTTATCTTTAATTGTTTCAGAGTGGTGACGTCACATGCAATTTTTTAAATGACACTGTATATATTTTTTTACATTTTCTGGTAGAGGTTTTTTTTCTCTTTTCAACAATATAAATATTTTATGCCCTTACATAAGAAAATTTTCGAGAAAAATGAAAAACTTTTTTATCGGTGGGAGGCCACGATACAAAACTATAAACAAAAGTGTAACTCAGAAAAACGAAACAATAAACACTTCAGATTATTCTGAAATCTGATAGTTAAAGCGTTTGGCTACTATTTGTTTTAGTTTTCTGAGTTACACTTTTGTTTACAGTTTTGTATCATGGCCTCCCACTGTGAAAAAGTTTTTGTAATTTTTCACGAAATTTTTTTTATGCAAGTGCATAAAAAAAACCTCTACCAGAAAATGTCAAAAAATATATACAGTGTCATTTAAAAAAAATGCAAGTGACGTCACCACTCTGAAACAATTGAAGATAAAAATTTCTTGATTGTGTTAAAATGTAGGTTTTTATGTGTCATTTGATTTTATATAAGGTTTATTGGGTCTAAAATAAATAATAAAGTAGCTAGAAGGCGGGGCCTTTTTTGTTGAACAGACTGTATATACATTCCAATAAGCAAACCTAATAGCTTGTCTAGGCATTAATATACCGGGTGATTTTATAATCAAGACTGACGCAAAACCTAACCTGCTAACTTCGAATTGACATAGACTTACAGTGCCACCTACATATTATTCATATAACAAATATTTCATAAGTAGCTTGATGGAAAAACATTTATAATCACCCGATATAAATGTGTAGAAATACATAAAATGTTGATCCTTGACATATAATAAACCCATAATATATCCTTTACAGACAGTACGCCAGTGTCAAACGGAAACAACTATTCGCCATATGCAACCTCCATTCTCGACGCAACCTCATCTGGTAAATGCTCCTTCCTGTTGTTTTATATTCAAAGAGTTTTTTAAATAAAAAAAAATAAAGTTCGCCATTTTGGATTCAATGGCGGTCAATTATCACTTTATTTTATTAGATTATAAGTTGCAGTATATGCGCTATAGAGAATATGAAATAGATATTCTGGTTTTTAAAACATATTTACTTTATTTATATTTTAAAATAATAACTTATCCCCAAATAGCCCCCTCGCTCATCCCAGTCGCGGGTCCCAGCATAAGGAACAAAATGACACCACCCTCAATACGCAATCACAAAAATGCACACGGAATATCAAAAATTTTAGTTAGAATATCAACTATTAGTTTACAGGTGTTGTTTATGCTGGCAGCAATTGTTAGTTGAATTTATTATTGTTGTAACTTAGAAATAACTTAAAAACAATTCTCGCTATTTGTTTGGCCGTAAAATATTCTGCATCCTTAATTTGTACCATACCCACTAACAGGAATTGGTGATTTCGACATCTTTGACGTTTGGTACACGCCCACTAATTCGACGTTTTGGACATTTTCGGCGATATGTCCACTCACAGGATTCGGCGTTTTGGGCATTTTCGGCGTTTTGTCCACGGTAACTAATTCGGCGATTTGTTCATTTTCGGCGATATGTCCACCGACAGAATTCGGCGTTTTGGGCATTTTCGGCGTTTTGTCCACGGTAACTAATTCGGCGATTTGTCCATTTTCGGCGATGTGTCCACCGGCAGCATTCGGCGTTTTGGGCATTTTCGGCGTTTTGTCCACGGTAACTAATTCTTCGATTTGTCCATTTTCGGCGTTGTGTCCACCGACAACATTCGGCGTTTTGGGCATTTTCGGCGTTTTGTCCACGCTAACTGATTCGGCGATTTGTCCATTTTCGGCGATATGTCCACCGACACAAACGGGGGTTTTGAACAAAATCGAGCGATGCCAACTTTCCGATCCATGTGGGGTCATTTTACACGGTTCGGCGATTTGTCCATTTTCGGCGATATGTCCACGGACAGAATTCAGCGTTTTGGGCATTTTCGGCGTTTTGTCCACGGTAACTAATTAGGCGATTTGTTCATTTTCGGCGATATGTCCACCGACAGAATTCGGCGTTTTGGGCATTTTCGGCGTTTTGTCCACGGTAACTAATTCGGCGATTTGTCCATTTTCGGCGATGTGTCCACCGGCAGCATTCGGCGTTTTGGGCATTTTCGGCGTTTTGTCCACGGTAACTAATTCTTCGATTTGTCCATTTTCGGCGTTGTGTCCACCGACAACATTCGGCGTTTTGGGCATTTTCGGCGTTTTGTCCACGCTAACTGATTCGGCGATTTGTCCATTTTCGGCGATATGTCCACCGACACAAACGGGGGTTTTGAACAAAATCGAGCGATGCCAACTTTCCGATCCATGTGGGGTCATTTTACAAGGTTCGGCGATTTGTCCATTTTCGGCGATATGTCCACGGACAGAATTCAGCGTTTTGGGCATTTTCGGCGTTTTGTCCACGATAACTAATTCGGCGATTTGTCCATTTTCGGCGATATGTCCACCGAGAGAATTCGGCGTTTTGGGCATTTTCGGCGTTTTGTCCAAGCCAACTAATTCGGGCGATTTGTCCATTTTCGGCGATATGTCCACCGACAGCATTCGGCGTTTTGGGCATTTTCGGCGATTTGTCCACTCAAGCGAATTCGGCGTTTTGGGCACGATTCGGCGTTTTGGGCATTAAAATACGATTCGGCGTTTTGTCCATTCGGCGATATGTCCTAGACCCGTATACTTACTCATACTTTTTGGTAACTCGAAATGTGGATTCTGTCGACAGGTTACAACAATGATAATTGTTTTCTTGAGGTAGTCAGTAATTTATTTTCGCTCACTTCTATTCCTTTGATTAATTCTTCATCTCATATTAAAGCGGGGTGTAAATCGTTTATTTTGGCAAATTTCATATTGAAAGGTTTTGATTTTATTCCATTTATCTGTACAATTCCTGTGACATTCTTATAGGTACTTTCAATCGCTTTCCTCAGTTTTGTTCTTACTTGCAGCTGTTTTAGGCTATTCCAAATTTTATTTCTATTTATAGTGTCAAAAGCGGCTTTCAGATCTAGAAATGTTAGAAGTACTAGTTTATTTGATTCTATTTTGCCTTCAATTAGTTTTCTTATAACGCTTTTGTGGTCTGATGTTTGTCTCGCTACCCTGAATCCCCCTTGTTTATCTTCTATTTTATTTCCTATTTGCTCTCGTAATCATCTTTCCAACACCGCATTATAAATTTTTAGCGCTGTTGCTATTGCTCTATCATTTCGCGTTCGTTCCCGTTGGCTTTTTGTGTATAGAGATTACGTCTGTCATACATCCACTCAGTTAGTTTTGTTCCTTCCCATTTTATCAGCTCCGGTGTTACTCCGTCCGGTCCACTTGCTTTGCCAACTCGTATTTCTTTTATTACTTTTCTAAATTCGCTGTATGTTATTTGTTCATTTCCTCCTACGTCTTCCTGATCATCTGTTTCTTCCTGGTTTGTAGTGTTTTTTCATACTTCTATGTTTTCATTTACGTCTACACTTATTTTTCCCGTGTGATCTTTTACTAATTTTATATTTTGTTTCTCTTTGTTTTTAGTGATTTTACTACGTTCCAGAAGTGTCTTCTGTTTTTCTCGAATGTCTCTCGTATTTCTTTTCCAAAATGTTCCCAGCTCTTTACCTTTGCTTTCTTTACTTCTTCATTTGCTTCATTTCTTCTTTTTATGTATTCTTCCTCATCTTCGTCTCTGTTTATTCCTTGATATTTTTTATGCTTTCTTTTTATTACTAATTTTCCGTTTTACCTCATCGTTTCATCATTTTGTTCTTTTCATGTTCGGGTGTATGATTTTTTCTTCACATACTGGCTGTTTTAAGTACAGTATGATCAAAAATAATTTTCATCTAGTATTGCAATGGAATTTTTTCTAATTTATGAATGCAACTATGTTTATATTTAAATGTCAAATTGACATTTGATTTTTAAGCGACTTATAGTTGCATTCACTAATCAGAAACTATTTCATAGACATACTAGATGAAAATCGCTTTTGATCATACTATACTTTGCGTTTGAGGATGTCCCACTCTCGTTTATAGTCAACTCTTATTTTCTTTCTTCATAGTGTTCTAAATTCTGTTTTAGTTTTTATTGGTATTGCTCTGATTTTATGATCTTGCAGTTTTCTTATCTGTATAGCTTTATATTTGCTTACGTTCTTTTACTTGTGGTAATGTAACGCTTGCATCTGCATAAATTTATAAACAAACATTAAAAATGTATTAAATTTATGCCTCACTTATTCAAGCGTTATCACGGGCTGCATCTTGCCGACGCTCGAACAAGCGAAAACGAACTCGGGCCCGCTCTGCGCAATAGACGCGAAGAGTCGACCCTTGCTGCGTCTCCCACCTAAGGATGTCTGAAGTGGCTGCTTTGATAACACGACGCAAAGGATATAAAAGAAGCTCCGCGACCAGTTAACGAGACTTGAGATTCTCCCCCCTTGCGTCTACCAGTCCCAATCCTGTCCCGTCCGATCTTCTTGAGTCCTGAAACCAGATTGAGGCGGCGACTCGTAATTAGTGCCCGACTCCTGGTTTGCTATCCTAAAGGCCCTGATCCGAAACCAGATTGAGGCGGCGACTCGTAATTAGTGCCCGACTCCTGGTTGATGTTGCCAAACACATAAAAAGAACCGGCATTACGATCCGCCCCGTAATAGTCCCAAAACTATTGAATCACAGAATTCCTACATGGCCCGCTTAAATGTACATTAATCGCTATAACTGCAGCTGTACACTTACCGGAAGAGTCCTTTGGGACGTGGAGAGGCGTCTTCGTAAAGCCAGAATAGCTAACCTGCCTGCAAGATCCAGAGTCCAGAAAATGTCTTTACGCGGCGGACTTCTATTAGGCCCGTGGGCATTCCCAGATGGACACCAAGGGGTAGTAATTTCATACATTAACGTAATTGCACCTGTAAGTCTAGCCCCCGCAACAACAAACAAAACCTGGGAATTCGAGGTTAGTCAACCGGGCCAGTGGAACTACCAATTCGTATAGCTGCCGCTAAACCAGTGCGTTCCGAAAACCGTCCAGGAAATTCGTTCAACAATCTGTCAAATACGCCCGCCATACACCAGCGTCAGGTTGCGGCTCCTCAGGAAAGAACAAAACGGGACGTCCCAAGCGAAACTGTTATTTTTGTAATATACAGTTCATTTCACATTAAGCGAATATTGATTTTGTACATATAGCTAAACAAAATATATCTATGGTAATTATCTGGTGTTTTCCTGATTGTATATATTAGCGAACCCTGCCTCCGATTTGGAGCTTATCCCGAGGTATAAATTTTGACGCCCTTAGTAACGGGGTGAAACGTTACAGTAATGGTATTGTAATCGTGGCTATTACTAGTTTGCGTTAGTTCTGCTGTTTTGCTTGTGTTTACGTTTTGGACTAGAGCTTTCATCTGTGTTGTGTATACTATGTAATCAATTAGGCTTTTTGTTTTTCTGTCTTTAGCCTCGAATGTGTAGTTTTTTACTGTTTAAAGAATGTGTTTACTACTCTTAAATCGTTATTAATACCAAATTGTAATATCTTTTCTCCGTTGCTATTACTGTCCGGTTCTCCGTAACATCCTATAGTTTCAAATCCGTTGTCTTCGTAATTTCCAATGGTAGATTTCCAATCTCCTATTACTAGTATGCTTTCATTTGTTTCTCTTAGTTCATCCAATGTTTCCTGTAAATTATCATAATGTTATTCCATCGCCTCTTCCCTGTACTGGAGCGTAACCATAACTGTATTCAGAGCTTTGCAAATTACTTTTAAAAAGTAATTAATTACTAATTACCAATTACCGCCCAATGTAGTAATTTAATTACCAAAGATTCAATTACTCACAGGAAATAGTAATTCAATTACCAATTACTTAGTAATTGTAATTGTACAACATCAATTACATTTTCAATTACTTTCAATAAAAATTATTGTCATATAGTTGTATTTAGTATTCGAGTCCGGTCCGCGTTAGAGAGTGGATGTGCTCTGTGAACAGTGACTTAAAACTTTTCGAGTTATAACATAATCCATTTTAAATAATATACGAACTTAAAACTTGTGCAACATAACAAGCTATCGAGGCTCAAAGGTCAAGCGCCGGCATCTGGCTCCGCCAGCGCCTGGCCTGCAAATTCATTATCAAATTTAACACACGGTGCAACAATGCCAAACAACACTATCAAACCGCCCACGTTAATTTACAAAGGAGATAAAGCAATGGACATTGAACTCACTGGAGAATTACCTTCAAATAACAACAACCAAAACAAACGCGGCTCCTCATCGCCGTTAGAAGACGAACCAAATAAGAGATACATACTGGATCAAGGTAAGCTGCTTAAAGATAATAAATTCTATGCACTTCAAAATGACTCCCCTGAGGCTTCGAGTTCGCAAATTGAAACAAACACTATTAAAAAACAAAAAATACCGCCAATCTTCCTGCACGAAGCTACCCATTATCAAGAAGTTGAGAAAGACATTAAAAAAATGACAACACAACACAATAACATGCGCAGGGAGTGCCCTCAAAATCCAACTTACCAACTCAGATGACTACCGAAAAATGTCTAAATACTATGAGGAAAATAATGTAAAATATCATACTTACCAAAACCCAAACAATACCAGTCTGTCAGTTGTCATTAGAAATGTACCCATCTCTATTACTGTAAACGAGATCAAAGAGGAACTTGAACTCTCAAAAAAGCTTAATATAATCAATGTGACAAGACTCCACAACAAACAAAAATTTCCAATACCAGTGTGTGCAATTTTGCTAAACCGAGATAACAATGCTAACGAGATATTTAAAGTGTCGCATCTGTTCCACTGCATTGTTGCAGTTGAACCTAGGAAAAAGTCGGCGGATATTCCTCAGTGCATCCGTTGTCAGAGGTATGGGCATACCAAGAACTACTGCCGCTTAGCTCCCCGCTGTGTCAAATGCTTGGGCAACCATCTATTTTCCGAGTGCACAAAAGAACTGAACGTAAAACCGAAATGCGTGAATTGCGGGGGTGAACATCCCGCAAACTACAAGGGCTGCCAACACTACATTGAACTAAAGAAAAAAAGACACAACTCAACAATGTACATAACCGGCCAAATTTTACTCAAAGTAACTTCCCACCATTACCACCCACAACTACGTACCGAAATAATCGACAAAATTACGCTAGTGCTACTAACCCACAACCTACTGAATCATCCCCTGACAACAGTCTGTCAACTCAAATTATCAAAGCAATCAAAGACGCCTTCATACCAATAATCGAAAACTTAAAATCCATGTTATCACAACTAATAACAAGTATATTTTCCAATGGCAGTAAATAATGCTCCTCTGCTTCATCACTTAACAATCTGCAACTGGAATGCCAATGGGATAAAAAGGCAGAGAAATATCTTTATGAATTTCCTGCAGCAATATAAAATAGACATTGCATGCATATGCGAAACCCACCTACTCCCCACCCAGAAATTCTCTATTCCCGGCTATAAAACTCATAGAAAAGACCGCATAGAACCTGATGGCTACGGAGGTGTAGCGATAATACTGAAGAATAGTATAGCGCATCATGTAACTGACATTAGTAACCCAGTGAACCTTGAGGCTATTTCAGTTAAAATTCATATGAAAAATAACAGGAAACTGACACTGATAGCAGCATATCTTCCACCTAATAAAAGACTTTTAGCAAACGACTTAACATCACATTTTGAAACAAATTCACCAACTTTGCTTTTGGGAGATTTAAATAGCAAAAGTAGATTGTGGGGATGCCGAGCCAACAACCCTAATGGAGTTAGGTTGCACAATATCCTCACTGAATTACAATTGCAAATATTAGCTCCAGACCAATGGACACGCTACCCATATCGCCAGGACCACCTCCCAGACATTCTAGACATTGGCGTACAGAAGAATTTTGCCATACCTATACATCAAAACGTTCTGACAGAACTCGATTCGGATCATCTGCCTGTTGTTCTGACCTTTACACACTCCCCACAGCCGATCAACTATACACCTAAGCTTATTAATGGTGCTGTTGATTGGGAAATGTTCCAAGAATATCTAAATGACAGCCTAAAACCAACAAATCTGCCTTACACAAGAGAAAATGTGGATCTATGTGTAGACTTACTAACCAAAAAGGTTACGGTTGCAGTACAAAATTCCATAACACAAAGTTACAAAAGAATAAACCACACTCAACACTGTAAGCTCCCGCAATATATATTGGACCTAATTAAACAGAAAAACACTATAAGAAGAAGATGGCAGCGCAATCGACAACCAGATCTTAAACTGCAACTAAACGGCTTGATACACCAAGTAAAGTGGGAAGTTGACAACTTTCGGTTAAACAACTACAAAAAATATATAGAAATGCTAGAGCCAAATGACCCAACCATGTGGCGTGCTACTAAGAAGATTATGAGCCTACAAACAGTTGTTCCAACCATTAAACACAACAATGTTAACTACTGCAGTGACAATGAAAAATGTGAAGTGATGGCAAATCATCTCCAGGAAACCTTCATGCTAAACATTGAGCAAGAAAATTTGGAATTCACAAATAACATACACGAACAAATTGAGAATCGACTACCTCTGCCAACTGAGGATATCTCAACAACCACTCCCCAGGAGGTAGAAAAATTCATTAAACAACTTCCAAATAAAAAATCTCCTGGCAGTGATCTTATACCTAACATAATACTAAAAAAGTTAACCCCTAAAGCCCTGACGTTTTTAACAACGATCTTCAATATATGCTTGGCAATCGGTTATTTTCCTACTGCATGGAAACATGCTGAGATTTTAGTATTTCCAAAGCCAGGGAAAAATCATAGTGATCCTGCCAACTATAGACCTATTAGCTTGCTATGCACCCTATCTAAAATCCTCGAAAAAATTATCTATGCTCGACTCCAATCATATCTTGACTCACATCCTATTATTCCTATGTTCCAATTTGGCTTCCGCCCTAAACACTCTACGACACATCAACTTTTAAGACTCAATGAAATAATAGTCAAAGGCTACGAGAGTAAGCTGCATACTACGATTGCTTTCCTCGATGTAGCACAAGCTTTTGATAAGGTGTGGCAAAGGGGTCTTATCTACAAAATGGTTAATTTAAACTTTCCAGAATATATCACAAATATTATCATGTCATTTATGGATAGTAGAACCTTTGTTGTGAAAATTAACAACTCGAGATCAGAAAAGAAGAAAATAAGTGCAGGTGTTCCTCAGGGATCCGTTTTGGGACCTTTATTATTCAATATTTTTGTTTACGATATACCCACTCCCAATAACTCATGTGTGATTATGTACGCTGACGACACCTCGGTTATAACCCAGCACAATGATATCAATATTGCTTCCCAAACCCTCCAAGATGCAGTTGGTACACTATCCAAATGGTTCGCTAAGTGGAACATCAAGCTAAATGCTTCTAAATGTGAAACCAAAATATTCACCCTAAGAAGACCTACTAATCCAGCACCGATAATTATAAATGGTAGGCAGATAACATGGAACCCAAACGACTCGGCAGTTAAGTATCTTGGGCTGTACCTAGATCGTCAATTAAGATGGGGGTATCACATAAATAAAAAGCTGAATGACACATATGCAAAACTAATGACACTCTATCCAATCTTGAATAAAAAGTCCCCCCTTCGAATTGAATGTGCTATGACGATATACAAATCAATATTAAGACCAACTCTCACATACGCGTGCGCTGTATGGGGAACAGCAAGCGACACAAACATAAGGAAAATTCAAACTTTCCAAAATAAAGTTTTGCGGATTGCCACCAATGCTGAATGGTTTGTACGCAATGAACAACTGCATCAAGAACTGAGCATAACCTCAATCAAAAACTATATTCGCGAAACGTCCAAAAAAGTACTGGAAAATATCAATGAATGTCCAGGGTCACAACACTACGGGATTGGTCAACGCTCTCTTCAAACTCGTCTTAAACCTAGACTTCCTCAAGACATCTTTCTCTCCAGTGATTCAGACGATTAATATCTAGTGATGTTCTTTAATTCATAGTGTATAACATGCAAAACTCTTAACTTTAAGAATTAATATTCTAGTGTTAAAAAATCATAATAACTGTACTGTGAATAGCCTAGTGTGCTTAACCGGTAGTACTAAATAAAAAAAAAAAAAAAAAAAAGGTTAGAATTATCAATATGTCATAAAATTTTAATATCAAAAGCTACAATATAAAATAGTTATAAAACTAAATCAACATGCAATTTGCTAAATAGTTACACCGTTTTCTAAGCAAGCGTTAATCCTAGCTTTTGAAATTGGACTTATTTTAGGCATGATTGACAGTGACGTTTTGAAATAATTTGAAAGTTAATCAAATCTCAGTTGCCAATTAAAAATTCCTATTTACACAAGTAAAAAACTGTCCTAGTTTTTTTTTGGTAGCAATAGTACCTTGGACTTCATCTCGACAGACAAAATGACTGATTTCAATGTCATGAGTAGAAAATAGTTATTTATTGTATAAGTGTTTTAGATGGTGTTTTATCCACGCAAGAATGTTTAAACGCGAACGCAGTTAGAGCGTTTATTTTCTTAAGTGGATAAAACGCAACTAAAACACGAATGCAATACAATGTTTTATTCAACAACTCAATAAATATCGAAAAAAACATACGTTTTGTATTGACAACCATGAAAAGTCATAGTGACAATTTGAAAAGTATCGAAAGATCAAATGTTATACGTTTGGCAGTACTGAAGTGTATTGTCAGTCTATGTCAAATTCTGGAGGTTAATAGGTTAAGTTTTGTTTGTTATTTGACACAGATTGACGCAAAACTTAACCTACAAATTTCGAATTTGGCATAGCTTGACAGTGCTACCAACAATGCAGTAGTAAGTGGCATGGTTTTATCCCACTAGTGGAATAAAGTAATTTCGTTATTCTACTAGTGGATAAAATGGTACTTTAGACGGTTCATAAGTGTGGATAAAACTTCAATTATAAGGTGATTGTGGATAAAATAAATTTATCCATCCATCGGTTTTAGTATTAATATATCTTTTTAGGCGATCATTACAAAAATGGCGATTCTATGGCCTCTTTTGACGCCGTAAAGTTTTACTTTTTTGTACACATCTGTCAAATGTTACTTTTTTGTACACATCTGTCAAACTCTACTTTTTTGGAACTGATCTGTCAGAAACTACTTCATGATTTTGGATTTTGCGGGGAGCAAACTTAGGTTCGCAACACTTGCAGCTTCCAGAATTTCACCGGGGGTGTCTGAACTATCGCTATCACCCATTTTAAAAGGCTCAAAACACACGTGATGAAGCTTAATATTAAATTTGACAGGAGAAGCTTTTATTTTTAGTTGTCTAAATGCTTTTGTTTTCAGTTGTCTAAGGTAACTATGTTTTTCAAGAAAATGTTCAGAATTTTGTGATCAAATGTTTGAATTCTGTTGTGATGATCGCCTAAAAAATGTTGTGTGCACCTTGGCCAAAAGTGCTTTTTTGGCCTCATCTGAATTGCAGCCTCGGCTAACGCCTCGGCCGCAAACAACAGATTCGGCCAAAAAATATCACTTTTACGGCCTTGATACACAATATACTATTTTAAGATATTGTTTGAGACGTTTTACTTTACTACTATTTAATTAGGAAATGAATAAAAATTAATATATTAATCAGTAGTTACCCGTGGAAAACAATAACCTACAGCCTATAAATGAAATGGAGTGAACGTACGAAGAGAATGATTTCATTTTGTTATATGCATTTAAATCTTTTGCACGGCCTAAACTTCTTTGCATGGAGATAAGTAATCTCGAAAATTCACCAACTATTCAAATACTTTTTCAGTGCTACTAATTTTTTCTCGAAAAGCTTGCATGTTTGGGATTTTATTATTTAACACTTTTAGTAACAATCTGATTTTGTAATCTTTTTACATTTTCCAATAAAAGGGGTTGGATTCTTTAAATTCTATAAGGTTTAAAATGTTTTTAATGTTCATGGTAATATTATTTCTTTCTCATACATTAAAAATGATTACCAATTAATATCATTTCAAAACATCTATACAACATATATGTATGTTAAAACTTTTGGAAACACATTAATCGTCTAATAGCGACTTTGTGCAACAAGTGCTTCGTTTCATAATTTTCATGTTTCGTGCATAAACACTTTTAGCACGAGTTTGCACACAATACTTTTTCTACGGCCTTAAATGTACTGTTATTAATCCATAAATGTCGATTTAGCAAAAGTTTGCATTTATGACAGTTATAATTTATATCATAGTAAAGAGATGGCCTTGACGGCACAGATGACTGTTTCTGCAGCTGGTGGCTATCAAAGTTAGTTATCAAAGGTAATTATAATAGTACACATTTTACTTTCTTCATTACATAATGCTTTGATTATTTAAAAAAAAAACACTTTACCTCTTTAGTGAAACAAGCTAGTGCTAGTACTTTTAGTAGCGGTAGAAAAAATATTGTAGCCATTATAACCAGGACATCAAATTTACGTCTTAATCAAACCTTAACAGTTTAAATTTGTTATTTAATGTTATTCTAAACATCGGTTGCATATTCCAATATTTTAAATAAATTTGTGCATAGAATTAATGCGACATGAAATGTACACTAATATAAAAAAAGCGTGAACTGTGACATGAAACTGAAAATGTACTCGCGAGAGCAACAACAATCTATATAATAGATATCTAACTAATTACACATTTCACATATTGTACTTAATTATTACATCAATAAATTAGTATAACAAAATATCAGAAATATTTACTCAATAATGAGTTTAATGTTTTCAGCATTTTCCAGGTATTTGTGTTTATGCTCTTCAAACAGTTCCGTAAGCCGGTTTACAAATTGTTCGTGTATGGAGTCTATTTCTTCCGAAGTTGGGTTTTCTACGTGACTTACTTCAAGAGGTTTTCCAACTGAAACATAAATTACATATATCTTTTTCCGTGAAGTGGTGTAACTAAACACATACCTATTGTAGTAACGGGCTTCCGTTGGGGCACCCATCCAAAAGAATACTGTATGAAACCACGGCCAACTGGAATTAATGGAGCAATCCCAGCCATACTTTTAACCCATTGCTGAAAACGTCGCAACCATTTATTTTCAAGTTGATCGAAAAGATCTGTTTCTCCAAAGGAAAATACGGGTACAAGAGCGCATCCGTTTCTCATGGCCAATTTTATAAATCCTTTGCGATTCTTTAGTACCAGACGGTATTGTCCGGGTTTGCAGTGAAATGCTTCTGCTGTACCTCCAACAATTAGTAGAGGTGCTTTGCCACCTCCAGGATACTTCAACAACCAATTTATGGATTCCGCGGACGAACTACATAAACCTAACGAGTAGATGAGTTCACGAAAATATGGCATCGAAAAGTGTTGCTTTAGTGTTAAAAGATGGGAAGTGTGGTCAGGAAACAGCTTTTTAAAGTCGCTGGCATCAGTGCAAAATGCAGAGAAAGCACCAGTACAGAGTATTCCGTGAGGAAAGGAACAGAAGAGATAATTCCGCTTAGGATCGAGTTCAAAATCTTCTGATTTTTTTAGTTGCAACGGAAAATAGTCTTTCATGTATCTCCACCACCGTAATTTCTGTACCCACTGTATTCGGCGACCTCCTCGTTCGCAAGTGTCCGTGTCCAAAGTCCAAGCCCATATTAGATAAAAGAGTGTTCCCAACCAGTAATTAGTAAACAATACTAAATATATTGCAGTTAATAAGCCGGTGAAACCTCCTAGTGCCATTATGTAAAACCATGAGCCCGCTGCTAATGTTTGCAAACGTCTTTGGAAAGGAGTACTGAGTGGTGCAAACTTTATACCCATTACTTCCATTTTGTCTAGAAATAGATAAAGTTTATTTTAAGCATATAAATAGATTGAAAAGTCATTAATATAATAAAATAATTAGCAGCATAATACTTTAATACAAATCTGTAACAATAGTACCCAGTGTTTAAAATAACGTTTATATGACCATGGAAAGTTTCTTTCATTTGTTTCAATGTAGAAAGTAGCATTTTAAAGTAATACTGAAGTAAAGTTTACTTGACTGCTAACGCCTCATTTCAACGGCATCATACAAAACATTAGATTATATACTAAGGGACTAAAGTGTGCCATTTAATCTTTATGGTAAAGTTTATTCCCGAGACCAGGGAATAAGCACACGTGAGATGACATGGTACCTTAGCCCGACCGGAAGTATATTTATAAAGTGTTGAAAAAAGTGTAAAATATTTACCCACTTATAGATCTCATCAATACAAACAAAAAAGCCCTAATAAACATGGGTCCGGAAATGCTTTGTTTCTGAGATACAGAGTGTTAAAGTTTTCAAAAAAAAAAAAAAAACAGCCGCCCCTGGAATAAATAATTTAAATTTAAGTGTGCCAAAACATGATCATTAGCACTAGTAAACCTTCAAAGTTTCACTAAAATCGGTTAAGGGGTTTTCAGATATTGAAGCATTTTAGTTTTTGTCTTAACAGCTTCAGAGACGTACAGAAATATGGGCTTTCTTTTTTTTTTATTGAAAACGAAGTGAGATCTGAAAACATCTCAGGAGACAGAAAAGTTGCATTTTTATTTGCTTTATTAAAAAAAATATATAAAATATGCAAAAAATCTCGTGAGCGTTATTTTTTTGTGCAAAAACCTAATCGTTGTGTCCCCCTGGGCACGCCCCTGGAATTACTACAGCAATTGTAATAGGTCCAAAAAATTCCTCATAAAGTTATAAACAAACTCTAAACATTTCATTAAAATCGCTCAAAGCGTTTTTAGATAAAATAAAAAAAAGAATTACAAAAAAATCTTTAACACCCTGTATCTCGGAACCGAAGCGTTTTCGGACCCATGTTTATTAGGACATTTTTGTTTGTATTGATGAGATTTATAAGTGGGTCAACTATTTTACCTTTTTTTCAACACAGTGTATATGCATGCTACTTCTTCCACTCCCGGGTCGCACAATCCAAAACAAATCTGATTTTGCAAGTTTTAAAATTTATAAGTACAATTCCGTTTTATTCGAAATGGTAAAAGTAAAACCAAGATTGGCTTTGAAAATTGAAACATGTCGATTATTAATTCACATTATGTTAATGTTTTAGAATGAAATCCTCATACATAACCTAAACCATTGCATAACTACTATCACTGATTGTCATGTCAAAATTTTATTTGAAAATTAACTTAAAAACCAACGCTTAAACAATGTTACATCTGCTACATTAATCATTTCGATTATAAAAACTTTTTGTTGTTGGTTAACTACGTTTAATTTAAAATTTTATAATTTAAACAACTTGACAATTCTACTATTATAATAACTGTCATATTTTATATTAAAAACATCAGAATACTGTACATGACTTTTCCAAGTCAAGCTTGATTTCGTTTTCATTTGCTCACATGTTATATGGATTACCAAGGTAACGTAAATGTTCACCTAATCTTTCAGGAACTCCGTAGTGCAAACCAGTTATTTATATACACGTATTCATTGCTCCCCGCCCGACGAGTAGTGGAGTGCATTAGACAAGGGAGGATATGGTCCAGTGATACATACACTACAGGGTGTTGAAAACATTGCGCATTATTTCACTATTGCTCTTTTCCTAAACGTGCATCGAGTTCTTTATTACGTGTTTCAATATTCAGCTAAATTTTCTTAGAATTGGTAAAATAAAAATATATAAACAAAAATATGGCAACGTTATTTAAGTAAGTATACCATGCATTGAGCTGTTGTTATGAAACACTGTTTATGGCATATCAAACTTTTTTCGCAAAGGTACTAGATCTAATATTAATGCTTTCATTGTATTTCATTTATAAAAATAAACTTGCAATATTTTGCACATAAATAGCATATTTTGCACATAAATAGCATATTTTGCACATAAATAGCATATTTTGCCTGCATTCCTGGAATTACACAATTACAGAAGTATTTTTGGATATAGGAAGGTAAATCATGTACTTATTTCTATCTCAAATATAAAAAATGTAGCCGCAGATGCTGAACTGTTACAACTTTGTATTTGACATGAAAAATTTAAATTGATGTTCAAATTTGTTATTGGTACATACCGGACATATAATGAGCTACTTTTAATTAAGCGCAAGTTTTTTAACGCGAAATTTCTATAATTTTGCTTTAGGATCTCATTACATGTATATCTACTAACTCTATATTTCTATAATGACAGTTTGTCATATTTCCACATTGACCATACACGTGTGAAATTTGCAGAACGATGCGATAGCCGAGTTGTGTAATCACACAAGTTAATAATGCATTCACACGTGTGTACAATATTTTATCTACGTCCTCTCAAAGCAAAAAAAAGTTTTAAAATAATCTGTTGTTTCTCATTATTTTAAAATCAAAAATTGGTCTCCATCAAGAATTTATTTAAAACAATGTAGCGATTGCGTTATTAATATTTACAACAAATCACTTTTCTAGTACAACTTAAGTGATGATTATCTATCATCTGATAAATTTTTTACACTGTTTGCCGTTTAAAATATTAAACGTCGAATATATTAATTATTCACGTCAAACAATTTAATATGTCTAGATTTAAAATACAATCAACTTACACCTTTCGGTAAACTGCCACGGTAATGTGTTTCTGTGATATATTCAGCGATTTGCTTTATAGTCAGAATAATTACAGAGGTATTAATTATTAATACAGATTTATGAAGTTACTGATTCTGACAGTTAATCTATAGGATCACTCCAAATGCACAATAGACATGCTATTGTGGAAATTAATTTGGTGATTTCAGATTTGACATTATCTTATTTTCAAGCATATAAATTACTTTGAGAAAACAAAAATATCGTCCTATAGATCAACTACCAATTCATAGAATAATTTCATTATTATTTCATGTTATAATTAATCTACGGCAGTGAAATAAATTACCTAAGTATAAAGTAATATGTATAATAGGTTCACGCATTTTTTGCATGAAGGTTGGCCTTGGATTTTTGTTATTAAGTTGCACATGAACGGAAACGTCATTTTTATTTTGTTGTATAACCTGTATGTACAACGGGGTACGGACGTTTCGCCCACGGCGTTTCGCCCCCGACCGTTTCGCCCCCGCCGTTTCGCTTCCTAACCGTTTCGCCCCCGAACCGTTTCGCCCCCGAAGTTTTACCTCTAGCTTTAGCTGTTTCCAGTTGCACCACGCGGAGGTTCTGCAACAGTTTTTTATTATTTTTTTCTGTATTTGTGTTTTAATTTTAGTTTTTTTTTTAAATTTTATTGGTTTTTGTTTGTTGGTGTTTGTGTTTTAATTTTAGAGTTTTTAGTAAATACATATAAAGAAAGAGAAATCTTTTAACATCTATATTTCGACGTGCAACCGGAATAAATTCAAAATTCAAAGTTGTATGCAATCCCACTCAAGTAATCAATAAGTTGACGATTTTTTCATACGAGCTGTAATTGCGACATACTTTTTATTTCTTGGATTAAAAAATAAAAAAACCGGTTGCAGAAATCCTACCAGCTACCTTCTCGTGGTGCAACTGGAAACAGCTGAAGCTGGCTAAAGTTACAAGTAAAACTTCGGGGGCGAAACGGTCCGGGGGCGAAACGGCTGGGGGCGAAACGGCGGGGGCAAAACGGTCGGGGGCGAAACGGCGGGGGCGAAACGTCCGTAAACCATGTACAACCTCCAATAAATTTACTGTCATGTAACAGAAGAGAAGGTGCTTACTAGATGGACTGCTTATTTTGATAGTATCTACATCAGGAGAGATATTTAAAATTTAGTATTGTAATTAATTAAAAATGTCTTACACAATTACTGACACAGGATACATATATAAAAATTACTAAAGTTATATTTTCTGTTTTGCTTAAATATTGCAACTTTGCATTTGAATATGTTTTATCATGTTTTCTAACCTAAATGCATTTGGAAACCATAACCTCGTTTAAACACAACAAAGTAAGTTTAAACAACTAAATTGTGGTGACTTCTGTAGCCAACCTGCATGCAAAAATATGTGAACGGAGTGTAAGTGTCATCGCAATACATTTAAAGCGTAACATAAATACATACACCTATACTTACATATTGCAAGGTTTGTTGTCGGCACTCCAAAAGCTGTTCACATACTAAAATAAACCTGAATAATTTCTGTGATATATATCGCATTATTTATCATTAAATGTACCTTGATACATCAAAAGTAGCACAATTGACTTTTTATCGTCATAAACTTTAAAACCTAAGTACACCACAAACACGGTGTTGATACACTACGGTCGGTCATATTGTTAACCAATACAGTTAAATAAATTAATACGGCAACTTTAAAAATATTGCCCATAAACTACGTAACGTTAGAATGGAATTGCTTTACTTGAATATCGTGATGAATCTCACTTGAGAACAATTCAAGGTTGTTAAAACGTACAAATGCTGTGTGAAAATGCATTTATTCACATATACTTCTGGTTGGGTTAGTTCCCCTTTCTGCACTGCGGCCTAAAAGACCTATTGTGCACATTTCTTCACATACAATGTACTATTTTTTTGTTACACGGTTGTACCGTATAATATATAGAAAACAAGTATTTACTAAAATACAACATGCCGTAAGATAAGATAGTAACTCAGATAAAGATTTATTATGAAATCGTTTTACACCACACCTAAACTCACTTACTTCTATGTAGTAGTTTAAAAAGTAATCGTTAATATTTTTATCGTTGTACTACTTCGACAGATTGACCATTGCACTGCCTTGGAATATACTATATTTTTGTGTTGGCTTTCGTATTGCTATGCTAGGTACAGTTGTCGCGTTTGGCAGTTTGTTGACTCAATAATCGATGAGGAGTACGGAGGTGATGAGATAAATAATTGCGATTTAATTTCGTAGAAATCAAGTTAGCAAATGTCTATAAACTGGAAAAAAAATTCACTTTGCTGTAGTATAGTTTATAGGAATTTCAAAATTGTCAACCAACAATATTTACTGCACCAGCAGTATAGAGTTGGCACTTGGCATATTACTTTTTCTTGTAGAAACAAGATGTATATTGGGTGGCTAAGAATGTATATTCGAAAACGGACTACACTTTCTAATTCATTTGCAACGTCATTATTAATCTCGTAGTGGTAGTTTATAGCTATCAGAGCTGGAAAAATTACTTTAAAAAGTAACTAATTACTAATTATCAAATACTGCCCAACTTAGTAATTGAATTACCCGATATTTCAATTACTTAAATCAAATACTAATTCAATTATCAATTACTTGGTAATTGAGATTGCACAACATAAATTAATTTTTCAGTTACTTTTACCAGAGATTGTTGCCTTATATTTTGTATTTACTAGTAGTATTTAGATAGCCCTGTGCTGGTACATTATTTTAAACAAGCAATTGAAATTAATAAATAAGTATTATGAGTCAATATTGTCTAATAAAGCTAGTTTTTGTCAATTGTTATGGAAAAAATGTAATTATATTTTTACCGTACTTTACTCTGTAATCTGTACTTACCGCAGACACATTTTTGCTTTTTACAGAATAATTATTAGCAAGCTACAGTGTTACATCATGCACAGCCTACACTACATAAGCACAACATATGTACAGTCGCGGAATTAAAAATCTGGTCGAGGCTTATAGAGGATTTTTGCAATTTTTGGGTAATGTAAATTGGGCTTTGCGTTTCTAGGTTAGCAATTGACAGTTAAACAATGAGACATGCTGTCATATACGAGTAATTATTTTGACTTTGACTAATTTCACAAGGTAAAGTGATAAGTAAAGTAAAGTAAGATATACACTGAATCATTTTAAGTGCCCGGATGTTTAATTCCGCGACTGTACATCCCATACATGCATACGCGACTGCACCAAAGATCTCTTTGCTCGTGCACAAAACAGGCTGTTATCCGACTAATCGTAGGAAATTATACATTACACTTACATTGCTCCAGGAATGCTTTATTAGGATTTGCTTAATACGTAACTTAAGAAGGCTTTATCTTATTTTTGGAGCTTTAATACCCAGTCGAGATCAGTAATTTGATAATTGAATTACCAAAAAATAATTCAATTACCGCCAGTAATTTCAATTACAACAAGTAATTCAAATACTTGTAAAGTAATTTAAATACTTTGGAGTAATTTAATTACTCAAAAGTAATCGAGTAATTGAATGTAGTAATTAGCTGCTTTCAATAAGTAAAGTTAAGTACTTTTTAACAAAAATGGCAATTACGAATTACAATTAGGTATTTTGAAAAGTAGTTTGATTCCAAGGTAAATCCACAAAAAGAAATGTAATTATAATTAGTAATTTTATTACAAGGTAATTAATTACTGCCTAGCTCTGATAGCAATTATAGCCAAATATAAACAAGCGCAGATTTATCATATTCTGCTTATTACAAATATTTTTTGAGACCACAATTTAAAGAATAATTTAATGGTAGTCGCAATGTGCATAACTGGAAGGTACGTATTGCGTGCCAAGGAAATCTTTGTACAATTAGATCATTATGGGAGAGAAGTCGGATTGGAGATACGATAAAATTAATGGTAGTAACAAAAGATCAACCTCGGATAAAGCAGAATTTGAGAGTTGACAACTTAGTTAATACAGAAGTTAATGCAAGAATATGACAGGCAAACCGAGTACTATACGCTTTTAACAACAGAGTGGCAGATAGAAATGTCAAGGGGAAAATAAAAATAATAATATAAAAAAATATTTACGAGACCTATAATAACACATGTATGAAAGAAAAGTGCTGAACAAGATTTCGGGTGGAGTTAAATACGGAAATGTATGGAGGAAGAGATGGATCCATGAACTATATATATGAGGCCTGTGTATTAACTTTGGTAGACTGAGATAGGCAGGCCATGCCTGCAGGATGGAAAGAAATGACATGGACAGAATGGTAAAAGAACAAACCCTTGAAGGAAAAGAGGAAGACCATGGAAAATATAGTGCACAGCAGTGACGGAAAATGCAGAGAGTATCTTTCGCATAGAAATTGGAGAAGATGGGGGAAAAATAGAAACACGTGGCAAAAGAAACTGAGGAAGGTCAAGGTTTGATATGAATAGCAGCTCCGCTGTCTAATTAAGGCGTTGTGTTGTACACTACTTAATTTAAATTCAAAATGCAAAGCAAGGTAACATCAATACCTTCTTGTACCATGATCACTATACATCTGGAAAAATGGACAAACTAAGGATGGTGCCGTTTGAAAGACAATTGTTTGGTGTCTTGAATACAGTCTCTCTTATTTGTAAGCTGCTTTGTTTGTTCTATAATTTCATCAATCTCAGAAGTTTTCTTCGTTTCAATCCGTGGATGCAATTTTTAAAGATATGAGGGCAAATAGCCTTTTGGAAATTTTTGATTGAAGATTTATCACAATGTCGCCTCATTCATAAATATACTGATTAAATTTAAGAGTAGATACTATACGTCAAAAATTAATAATAATAAAAACAATAAAAAACTTAATTGCTTAAACTGATTGACGGTCACCGGAAGGAATTTCCATAAATTTACTTTGGAACAAGTGCTTGCAATAAGACCGAATTTTGATAAGATGTAGAAGCAAAAAAGCAGTTGTTTGGCTATTTCAATCAGAATTGGTGAACTAGGTATATATACTCTTACTAATTTAGCTAGTCGTTCTCAAAAGCGTGCAACAGACCCTTGTGCAAATTTTTGTTTCAGTATACACTCGCTTACTTTAACGACCATACTTATGGATCACCCTATATTATCAGTGTATTCTCATATTGTCAACGTACACATATATTGAATATTTGAACTAACAAGTTGCCTACGTACTGACATTATTAAATGAAAGAATGATATTCCATTATCTCAACTTGAAAATCCATTAACAGTTCGCTATACCTCGACATCTCCCGACGAATTTAATGATTAGTTCTTTGCTAACAAGTCTTTTATTTCTTCCAGCTTTTAAAGCTAAAAGCAAATTGTGGTTTTATCAGCTACAGTTACCTTATGTATTTTGCATGAATGTATTTACACAAACTGATTATACTACACCCGTTCATATTGAATGTCTTTAATGTTTGTTTTCAGATGAAGTTGAAAAACGGTTATACCGACACCTTACCTTTTGAGATGATGTTTCATTCCTTATTGTGAATGTAAGCTCATTATAATCCAATAAAAAAATATTTTTTACCTTGAGTAAGTTGCTGGCATAATCCACGAAGTCTCCTACCTTTTTAAACGGACTTTTAAAAATAGTTCTAACTTTTTTGTGAATCTGAGATGAAAGTTCAGCAATAGGGTTTCCAGTCCCGGGATCCGGTCCCGGGATAGTTTCGGGATTCTACCACAAAAACCGAGTCCCGAGACCACAGCCAGGCGAAGTCCCGGGACCATGTCAATATGCCTGCGCAGTGCGTATACTCGATATCAAAGACTTAGGACATTCTGCGTTATTTGCGTTTTGCGTAGGCAGGAGAGCTATTGTTTTCGGTAGGTTAGAATTAAACATGTGTGTTGTTTCAGCCCCATTTGCATATCTTCTTCTATTTATGTATTTGTCTGTTTCTTTTGTTGGATTTAGATACATTTTACGCGTAGTCGTGTGCGTACGCAGTAACAGTAAGGTAACTAAATTTGTAGACTTTTAAAATTATGTGCGAAGAAGTTGAATAATTTATATTTTTGGGTTTCAAATGTTTTCGTTATTTATCTGCTAAAGCGTTACAATTAAAATGAATTCCGATTCGCAACCTACCTTCATCTACATTAAAAAAAGATAACGATTTGAAGTCAATATGGCAACAATTTTATATATTGAAGATAATGTAAAGTTTGTTCTTATAAAATTATCATAACCAGAGGCAGCTCGACGAAAGGATTACACAACCACTTTGCAGTTCAAACAAAAGCAAAATGACAGACATTTTTAGTACCAGAAGAAAGCAATGACTTTATAGACGAGCCCCAACGCAGATTATCGGCACCGAAATGCTTTATTTAACTTAAAACACTTGTTTTTCTTTGGAAATTGCATTCGGAAATTTCACCTGAACACTAGTCCCGGGACTTGAAATTTAGCTTGTAAGTCCCGAAAACCCTTTTGGTCCCGGGACTTGGAAACCCTATTCAGCAAATATATTACTTTTCAAATTCCATTGTTGATATGTCTTTATTGAAGTTTTTTGAAAAAACAAAGCTTTTACAGAAAGCACGTGCGTTAACATTGTTTTCATTGAAAAATATACTCATAGCGAACTATTGTATACGATAGAAAAGTGCATACTGGCAATACAGCGTATTGTGCCGCTCTAGTGATAATTGTGTTGCCTATATGCACTGATCATTTAGTCTCTGTTATAATTAGGATCCGGACAGATTTAATAATAACACAATAAATTCACAAAATCTATGGTAACTAAGATTACCCGTAGCAAATTAAAATGTTACTCCGACATTTATAAAATCAAACGCTATACGCCTCACTGTCACTGTATATCTGTAGCTTTCTAGTTTTTGCGGGATCTTTTCGTACCAGAACTATATAAAACTAGTTGGTTTCTTCGACGAGTCTTGACTCTTTTAGCAGTAAAAATACTAATTTTTAAGCATCGGCTACAGGCTGCAATAAACAAACAATTGTACAATACGATCATAAATAATAAATGAATGTGTCGTGCCTCTTGCACACAAGGCAAAGAAAGCAAATGCCCACTGTTTTATTTTTCCCCTCGAAATAGTTCATTACATTCAGTAAGATGACCAAATGTACACCGGTTTGCAAGAAAATCACATAGTTACACCTATTTTTCGTTGTATTAAGTCAAGGCGGTCTATACAGGATGTCAGGAAAGTCAACCGTGTCACTTCTGGAGATGCTAGGGCCGCTATATGGAGTTGAAAAGTCGTGTATTCTTTTTTGAGTACAGTACTCTGTTGATGTTGTTGAAAATGTGTGCTCTTATTTTTTGTGAATATTCAACAATATACTCCCACTATGCAGGGTGATTCAAGTTAAGTGGGCACCATTGCTATTTTTGTAATTATTGATTTTACAAAGTAGGTTAAATTAGCAAACTAGTAGTGTTTTCGGTGCTGATTAATATGCAATTAATAAAATAACAATCGAATTAATCGTTGGCGACAAAATTTTAAAAAAATATTTTTTAAAATGAAACACCCTGTATATTTTTCAAAAACTTGAAATAAAAATGAATTTGTGATATAAAAGTCTTAATACACTATTGTCTTAAAATGAATACCTACTAAAGAAGTTATCGCAAGTTTCAGTTTATAGATAAATACATACATTATTCTACTGTAAAAATTCATTGCAGGCTTGTTTTAAGTTTTTAATTGAAATAAATAAACAACACTAATTACTTTCGACAACCAAACGTACGACAAATTGATTTTGACAGTTCTGATGTTTACGTTATTGTTTTTGTTTTTAGTAGCAGCCTACTATGATTTTTTCTTAAGTACGGTGTATTGTTGATATAGGTAAACTAAAATCTCCCCTAACTTCTTTAACATTCATTTTAAGACAATAGTGTATTAAGACTTTTATATCACAAATTAATTTTTATTTCAAGTTTTTGAAATATATACAGGGTGTTCCATTAATAAACACTAAAGTTTTTAATTTTGCCGCAAACTCGTTATTCGATTGTTTTTTTATTAATTGCATATTAATCAGCGCCAAAAACACTACTAGTTTGCTAATTTAACCTACTTTGTAAATTAATAATAACAAAGACAGCAACGGTGCGCACTTAATTTGAATCAACCTGTATAGGTACCCACGATAGTTTAAAAGAAATGAAATCTGGGCAATCTGGCACTATTTCTTCCGACAGCAAACCTCAAAATAATGCATTCCATCAGCACTCTGCGATCGACCTGTCGTAATTTAAGTCATAATTTAAGGGATAATTAACCTACTGAGCAAGTTTCGCTACGTGGTAGTTCCAATTAGGTTACTTTAGACCCGTTAAAGCTAGAACTGCGTGACAGTACGTGTAGGCTATGTTTAAAGTTAGAAATGGCTTCTCCTGGCAAGTGTAAATATTCCGAAGCGTTTGAAGAATTGTACCCGTTTGATATAGTAGCATAACAAGCTGCGAAAGTGGCATATATCGTGCGAGTATATTTGAGAAACGAGGCGAAGCGTAGCGAAGCCGAGTGACTTAAAACACAAGCGTACGATAGTTATGTACGCTATTCTTTCCACGACCACATAAAAGGCACATTTTTGCTGCAATTTAACGAATAACAGCTTTATTGTGACAACTGACAATGCCAGTAGTTTTCAGGTTACAATGACATATTTTCAGTAGTTTTTAGGTTAAAATGACATACTTAGCCCAATGTATATCTGTGAATTATCCATTTTTTCATGACAAACACGTTTCCTATGGTAACGACCCGGTGAACGATATTGTAATTTTTCGTGGCTAGTTGACTGTATGGAAACTGCCACTTACGTATGCGGGCTTGGAAAAACAAAGTAAGGAAGGATACAACCAAATCATTCTGTACAATTTGTAGAAAAACTTTTTCTATACAAATTAAAGGCAGGTGTATAACAACTTATTCTTCTATCTTTTACCCCACGAAAGAGTTTGGTGGTATTATCAGGTAGTCGACACTGTTGTTGCCCGTGTTGTACAACAACATGCAACAGGAAACCAGCACGTGCAAAATGCATCAGTCTCACAACAAGGACAGATGGGCGTTTGCATAAGTTGATGAAAATGGTGTTACGAGTGGTGAATAAGGCAGAGGAAAATAAGAGAGATTTACAACATTCAAATCAAAATACTACTGAGAAGCTGATAGAAAATGAGAAGAAGACCGAGGGAATCGTCAATATGTAAACACTGTGTATCGACAAGATTACAATAAAGAGAGACCCGAGGCAAGAAGGACATGATAGAGGTGGCTGAGGTTTGTGAAGAATCCTCAGATAAAAAACTTCAATAATAGTTAATTTAGTTAAGAACCTCAAGCATTTTGCCATTCCTTTTGAGAATGATGGAACATTTTTAATAGAAGAAGAGGAGGAAGAAAATCAAACTTTGTCATTACCATTCATACAAGTTAATTTAAAAAATTGTAAATATTTAGCTTTAATAGATAGTGGTGCAATGGCTTCATTAATAAAAGAGGAAATAATTCTGAAACATTTAAATGTCTTACATTAATATATTATTAAAGTCAATAAAATAGATTTGTTATCTGCAACCAAAAGAACAATTGTTAGATTTTTTATAGTAACTGCTCTAAGTGTAGGCATAGTATTGGGTATCGATATTATTCAACAATCGATCTAGGACAACTTGACGCGGCCAACTCGATGCGAAAAACTCGATGCGGCCAACTCGACGCGGGCCCAACTCGATCCGAGCCTAACTCGACGCGGGACAACTCGATGCCACGAATTATTAGTACAGTATTTTGGATGATAAAAAAAACATAACCGTGATTAATTTTTACGTAAATATAAACAGAAAATAATCGGATCTAGGAAAGACTAGTTACCGGTATAGATAGCATGTGAAGGAGAAATTTACATAATCTGCCTTTTAATGTTTAATAGAGCTATATATCTAAGTATATCTTTTTACCGAATCACAATTTGTCGGAAGGACCAAGTCTGGGCCCCAAATTCTAATTGAAACATTGTACATATTATTGTAAATACTTTTTGTGACTACCGGATGCTGCATTGCGACCGCTTTAATATATGACTTGAATTGGTTGTGATTTTATACAAATCGTTTAAAGCGGCTAGCAGTAACTAAATATCGTGCTTCAAATAAATTGTGATTCGGTAAAAAGATACACATTATCATATACCTAGAGCTATATTAAATATTAAAATGCAGATTATGTAAATTAAGCTACACATACTATCCATACCATAAATTTCGATAAACTTTCCTTCTGGTAAATTTTCTCTCAGTAAATTGTCTTTTCTAGATCCGGTTATTTATTTGTTTATTTTTATGTAAAAATTAATGACCGTTATACTTTGTTTTTTTCTTCCAAAATACTGTACTAATAATTCGTGGCGTCGAGTTGTCCCCCCTCGAGTTGGGCTCGGATCAAGTTGGGTCCGCGTCGAATTGGCCGCATCGTGTTGTCCGTATCCGTTCAACAATTGAGTGTAAAAATAGATGGGGAGCTAAAATGCATTCATCTAAAGAGGTTAATTAAATATTGGACAGAAAAAAAATGCTGTCTTAAGAAGAATAATTACCGTACTGACGGAAATGAAGTAAATAATTATTTCTGTGCAGAAAAAGCCACAAATAATATGGAGTGGAATGACAATATAATACTTTATACTAATACATTATTGAATTTAAAAAATGATTATACTGATAGTGGGGTATTGTTGAATAAAATGAAAATAGGTGAGAATAATTTACAACTTAAGAGCAGAATTTTAGAAATAATTAACAAAAATATTGATATTATTAATGAAAAAGTAGGACAAGCAGAAAAATACATTCACAAACTGCAGGTTGATGAATCAAAAAGTTTTAACAGTAAGACATATCCAATTCCTTTTGCACTAAAACAGCAAGTTAAAAATGAAATTAAGAAAATGGTGTAGGATGGAGAAGTTGAATATTCAAATAACAATTTTATCAATCCATTAGTAGTGGTAAAAAAACGTGACGGTTCACTTCGTCTATGTCTTGATGCACGCAGAATTAATCAAATAACAAAGCCACAATATGAACCTTCACAAACAATTCATGATTTGTTAAGTAGAATATGAGATAAAAGAATTCGAACAAAGTTAGATTTAAAAAAATATTTTGGCTTACTCCAATGCATGAAGAGTCAAGAAAATACACAGGTTTTAGTATTGATGAGGAGACTTTCAATTTAAAGTTGTACCATTTGGTTTATCAACATCATGTGCACTGGTTAGAGCAATGCAAAAGATACTAAACCAATTTGAGGACTTTGGTGTGCATTATATCGACGAATCTATTGTTTTGTGAAACCGAGAAACAACATTTAAAACATTTGGAAATTGTAATAGAAAGATTAAACAGAAATGGGTTAAAATTGAATCTATCAAAATGTGAATGTATAAAGAACGATGTAACATATTTAGGTTATAAAATAAGTAAAAATGGTGTTACAATAAATGAAAACGTCTGGAGGAAATTAAAAATTTACCTCGTCCGAAAATTTTAAAAACGTTAAGAGGGTTACTAGGTGTTTTTAATTATTATAAAAGATTTATTAAGAATTATTCAGAGCTAATGTTACCTTTGGTAGAATTATTAAGGAAGGATGTGAAGTGGGTCTGGAGCGAAGAACGGGGAAAAGCATTGAATACCATTAAACAGAGGTTTCATGAAGGATTACTATAAAAATATCCTAATTTTAAGGAAAAGTTTGTACTTCGTTCAGATGCGTCTGATTCAGCGATATCGGCTGAATTAATTCAGATACAAGAAGGAATAGAAGTACCAATATGTTTTATTTCAAGGATTCTAAGAGGTTAAGAGATCAGATATACAATAGCTGAAAAAGAAATATTGCCAATAATGTTTGCAATAAAAAAACTAAAATTTTACTTAAGTGAAAATAAATTTGACCTTGTATAATTCAGTGATTTATTTTCTGAGAAATAAAACTTTTCATAATGATAGACTATACAGATAGGCATTGCACTTGCAACAATTTGAATTGAAAAATAAACATAAACCAAGAAGGTTAAATGTGGTTGCGGATTTTCTAAGTAGAAAAGAATTACCAAACTATGAAAAATCAAAACAAATATTAATTGGAACTGAAAAAATTTATGAAGAGGGAAGAATATCAAAGCAAAACATTTTAAATAAACAAACATAAAAAATTTGGTGTTGCAAAGTCAAGAAAACAATTATAAAGGTTATCGAATTAAAGAAAACTTGTTGGTAAAAGTATAATTGAAGATAAAGGATTATTGGTTTTAAGTTGGGAAGACATGTTAGAAGTTGTTGAAGAAATTCATACAATATTTGGACATTGTGGAGCAAGAAAAATTTGGCTAATGTTTCGAGAATGTTTTTATGTGCAAAATGATATCAAATTAATTAAGCAATTAATAAAAACTTTCCAAATTTCTCAATTTGCAAAAGAAAAGAATTTTAAGAATCAAAATATTGTGAAAAGTATTAGAGTAAATGAACCGATGGAACTGGTAGCTATAGATTACTTAGAAAATTTAGTTACAGGACAGTATGGTTATAAACATATTCTGATTATGGTTGATGCGTTTTCGAAATTTATAAAATTATACCCAGCAAAATGCAGTACTACCAAACATGTAATAAAGTCAATTGAAAATTTTCAACAGTAAGTGGGTTAACCTAGAAGAATATTGGCAGACAATGCAACATACTTTAGAAATTCAAGACTAATAAATAATTAGGAAAGAAAAGGATTAAAGATTTGTTTTGTAGTATTAGATATCCACAAAGTAACATTGCAGAAAGATATATCAAAGAAGTAATAAAGTACTTAAGGATTTTAACACAGGAAAATCATAATAAGTGGGTACATTTTTTGCCTGAAGTTGAAAGTTTTATTAATAATGTTTCAAACACAGCAGCATAAATTAGTCCAGTAATCTTATGTCAACAAATAATACCAGCTAGACTTTGGAGGAAAGAACAGTGTAATATTTAAATAATTCAGTTGTTAGAAAAAGCAAGAAGATTAAAGAAAATTCATGATCGTTACGAAGAAAAACAAAATAAGAAACTATTAAAACGTGTGCAATTTAAAATAGGAGACTTAGTAATTGTTAAAAAAACTTAGGATATCAAATAGGAAAGAAACGATGTGCTAAACTCGTATGGGCATATGAAGGACTTTATAAAATTTATAAAATATTTAACCATAGTAACACCTATGGACTAATTAACGATTGGGAAAATAAAATACGAGGACGGTTTCATATAACAATGATTTATCCATATACAATAAAAATGGAGTAAAATATTTTGAATGTTGTTACTTGTGAAAAGTAATTGTTGATAATACAGTATGGTTATTAATTTATAATACTGAAAATTTTAAATTTTTTTACTTAAAATAATATGTAATAATAAATTAACACTTAAGTATTAGCTTTACGAATAACATGTTTTAAGTGCCCTCCATTACGTTGAAAGCACAGTTCGTATCGTTTTTGCATATTTGTGACCATATTTGAAAATAGAGGATGTTGCATCTGACTTGATTTTCGTTGGTATCCACTGTTTTTTTCGTCCAGCTTTACCTCTTTTTTGGTGTAGCACACTTCCAGTTCTTTTAAATGTGGTTATAATGTTCAATACAATAGTATTACTTGGTGTCTGTTTATTGAAATGCTCTGAAAAATTGTTCGCGGACGAATTTAATGCTTGGCCCATTTCGTCTACCTAAACTGTATGAGCGAAAATAATGCTTAACTAAAAAGTCTTTTTCTTCAGTAGATAACATTATTTACGAACTTGCAAACATATTAGTACATCTAACCAAAACCAAACGTCATTGTTTATGTAAAATAACAGTGTCAATTGTTAGAGGTTTAAGCAAAAGTAGGCCTACCGTTTCAGTTCTGTAAATTAATAGCCATACTGTATTTGTTATAGCATAATTAGGAGTTATTATTGCGTGTTTATGTTAAAAGAATTTCAGAGCTGATTTTGATAAAAACAAATTTTAGAAAATAATGAAATAATCAGTTATATTATTTTATTTTTCTAAAAATGGGGCAAATATGTAATGGTTTTATAGGAAGGGGTTAATATTAAAAAGATATCAAAGTTATTAAAAATAATTTTGGTAAAATAATGAAATACAATTTAAAATTCAATTGAACGATGCAATAATACAAACGGAAAGATTTAATTATTATCTGAAATAAAGTGGAGGATTAAATATTAAATACCTATTCGAGAAATATCATTCAATATAGTGTGTATAAAATATATACGATACATACTATGTAAAAATAATGCTGATACAATATCACCAAGGAGCTAAATTAATTAATTTTATGTACTACAAAACTTTTTTGACTTAATAAAATGAAAAACGGTTATATGCGGCTGAAAATTTTAAATATCATCCTTTATTAAATGAGTTCAAATCTATTTGGTATGTGAAGGGTTGTATATTGCAAAGGAAGCTCTCTAAGCTCTACGTTTCGGATGCCAATAAATGTAATATTTAATAAGTTAATATTTTATGCCCTGCTCAAAGTTTATCTATAGGTAAATTTAGGCTGGTGAAATGTAATACTTCCTTTGCATTCCTTTCTCGACTACTTTACTGTCTCTCGCATCTCATTGTCAATGCATTTAATATTTTACTTTAGTTTTAACATTGCAATTGCATAAAACATCGCAACTCTGTGCTTATTTAATCGGTCAATTATCCTGCACTGCAAACAGAGCCAAGTTGTGGGCCTAATGCCATCTCAATATTACAGTAAAATGATCGAGGAGAGTGAAAAATGAATTTTTAACAATCATGCTAGAGTACCATATATTAAACAATAATAATCTACAGAAGCAAATTCTGGAATTGGATGCAGAACTAAGTTTATTATCAATTAATTACATCATATGAATTGGATAGCAGAGGATGGTATTACTGGAAGTAGCTTGTGTCGAGTTTGATAGCAGGGTGAACGTCTTATAGTGTGGATAAAAGGGTTTTCATCTACTGGAATTGTACTTGGCTTAGCTTGTTATTGAAGTGGCGTTTTTTTGGGTAATTATTATCTAGTCGATGTTCGTGATACTGAGTGGTCAGAGGCTTGTGAATTTTGGAAGAAAGACGTGTAGAAGACGTCACAAGATTGCAGAAAATATGTATGCTGGGGTAAATCCTTCATTCTAACCGATGGAATGGTAACAAGTCATTGCCCAGTGAGCCTGTTCTTGAACGGTGATTTAAAGGTGTGATGAGATATTGAGGTACCGTTATAGGCAGCCAATTCTTTGATCAGTATAAGTTCTTATCGGACGTCTTGAAGCCTTGAATGTCGATAATGAACTGCATCGTCTAATATAAGGCAAAGCACGTTGCAATCACGGTAGCAGTCGAGGCGCGACTGAACTGGTTCGGGAAATTACAATTGTTTTACTGCTTTTGTCAGCGTGTTGTAAGTAAAAACCCGATAGTAAAGAACCAGACAATACGCGGTAGTGTTAGCTGGCACGTTAGCGGAAGTTTAAATTGAACTCGAAAGACGTTCAGCGTTCGCATGGAAGTAGTCCTTTTGATAGGAGCAGTCGATTACAACACTTGCCGAAGGTTTCCAAATACGGCCGCATATGACGAATGCCTTTTAGTAAACAGCTTTGTAGTATAAGCTACTGACGATGGGACCCGGTGGCACAAAAGTGATTAGCTTGGTTTTAGCTTGGATTTTTCAAGACAGAATTTCTTTAGATAGAGAGGCGTCTTCAATCGCCATTCCATGCTTTGTCCCCTGCTATCTAGATTGTGCTGAAAGCACCACGACTCGTCGCTAGTAAGACTTGAATCCAGGAAAATTGGGCACTGCATTGAAGTTACGAGAGGAGTCGACTCGCTGCGCTTCTTGCTGAAGTGTCAAGTTGTGTGGAATTAATTTGGCACACACCTTTATTTTCCCCAAACTCTTTTCGAAAATGATCATAATGGTTTCACGGTTGATTTCCAGTTCCTATTCCATCACTTTCAATCTCAGTCGTCGGTCAGGGGCTACACGTTGTTGCACCTTTTCAATCGCTTTAGCGTTTCTAGCTGTGATCGGACAATCAGACTGCGGATAATCGGGTCATCGCTGTATACAGTTATTAACATTTCGATTGTTTTTGTGGCCATTCTCCCCAATTTGAAGGTAAACTTATGTTCAATCTCTGATCCATGTCTGCCTTATGTTACGCGTGACATCTACACCAACTTGTTTACTCTCATGCACAGGCTACCAGCAACCTATGACGGGATGGCCCTTTTTACCTAAGTGTAGAGGGCGCGACAGTTCCAGTTACAATTTGCATAGCGTTCTTATAGTGTCCGCAGTGGTGTTAGTCTCTTTTCATATTTGTACCACTTCGTGGATTTCAGAATATGTAGTTTTCCCTAAAACTGGCATCTTTAAACAATGAGAATATTTTACAGGTTGCTTCATTAGACTATTATTCCAGCCAATGGAGGTAATGTAAGATCTTTTAAGTGCTTTTTAATCATCCACTGTATAATAATAATAATAATAATAATAAAGATATTTATTAAACATTATGTTATAATATTAATCTATACATGTTTAAAAGAGAGATATCAGCGTAGCCGCATTCACTTTCCCCTGACAGTACATTAATCGACAAAATTAACCAAAAAGAGGACAATAATTGTGATAAACATTATTCACTACACAAAGAATGTAGTAATGCTCTCTTAAATGGACGAACAATGAGTTTACAAAGTATGTTTAAATAAGTATTTATATACTTCGAGCCAGTACACTCAAAACAACTTTCAAATTTAGTAGTTCTGTGCTGAGACACTGTGTATGTGTTGTAATAATCACGCCTTACTTCACTAATAAGGTAAATAATAATTTTTTTAAAATAAAATATAATTAATGGCTAGAGAAACTACACTTTATAAAATACTTTAGATTCAATTACAAACCTGCCTGCCAAACTGAGGGCAAATTAAAAGAGTGTAATAATAATTAATAATACGACAAATAAATGGTTTATTGCCCTTGTCTTATTTTATCTATCCGCAATAAATTCGGTCATAACTCCGTAGAATATGAAATAAACTTGGATGAGGGTGTAGGTGCAAAAAATAAAAGAAACCTTGGTATGACAAATAACTCGTTGTATGACAAATACTCTCAAATATTTTGGGCAAATGCACATTTTCCATCTGACATATAACTAACCTTTAAATTTGACTCAATAACAAAATGATCTGTAGTCGCAATAAACAGCGTAAATTGTATTTTAAAACACCAAAATGGCGAAGAAGCGTTATTTAAATATTAATACTGTGGCGTAGCAACTGCTAAACTCGTTTTGTTTCTAGTGTGACGTGAATCAGGCCAAAAGTGAAAACTGTTGCGTCATCCCGCATTTTCAAAGGACGCACTTCTTACACAGTCTGCAGCACAGTGACTCCACGGGAATTATGGATTTAGGAATGGCTTGTTGGTTGGAATTCCTACCCGAACGGGCTCCTGAAGGTCCTCTCTACACGTAGCAGGCACTATTCTTGCTGGACGATGCTGTGTACTTCTGTAATTGGCCCCTCGAAATTACTCGCACTTGGTTGAAACCTTCTGGTGGCTAAACTGCTTTACTTGGCACTTTTAACGCCTGGCAAACTATGCCCACAGATGCCCTGCACACTGGTTACTAACTTTCTACACAAAATGGTATTAAAATAGACTTTTTATTTATAAATTGAGGAGCTCAAACTGGCCCAACACAATTTTTTCAAGCTTGTTTCGTTCTTATTAACAAAAGACTGTCATGTATCTTAGCAACTAGATTTTCAATTTTTATAAAGGAAATTAGAATTGATAACATGTTTAACCTTATGGACTATAGTTCTGATGTCTTTTTCTTGGAATAAATGTCGCTACACTTGCTCTGCGTTTAAATCACTTTTGTTTATAATGCACTGATACACTTGGAGTTCATTTAATGTCTCACTAATTGTCTTTCAATCGGTTGCCTTCCAGTTTCATTGCTCTGTGCAATAATTATTTTGCTAGTACTGTTTCGTTTACCTTTCAGCTAATTTGCCATTTACTGGCTTATACACTTAACATAACGCTCATATTCTTTCTGTATTTAACACATTTTGTATTATTTTATTAACATTATGTCGGATATTAATAAGCTCCAATCCGTCAGTGACAAATTAAATTGCATTAGCCCTTCCTAACATTTATCATATCTGAAATTCTGAATGTAACCCTTCTGAAACCTGCTTTATTTCATGCTAACTCTTATCCCTTAAATTATTAGTTACTGCTGTTCACATCAAGTGCACTTGTTAATGTAAAGTATTGATTATCTTGCAATGGATAAAATATTTAATTCTGTGCTGATGTTGACCTTATTCATTTAGTTAATTAGGCAATCAGAATTTCTATGGGCAATGAACCATTGCAGTGTATCGATTTGTTTTTGTATAGTACTTTGAAAGTAATGTAAGTAATGTAAATGGTTTTATCACATCACAAATAAACACAATTATTGAAGATACATAGACTCAATTAAAAATACATTTAAGAAAATATATATTTATTACTAGTGAAATAAATTACATCATATATTGTAGTACATTTAAAATAAATATTCGTACATTATTAAATAGAGTAACTACTCAGACAACAATTAATAGTTAAATTACAAGCTAATGCAAGTAGAAATATATACTTCTTGGAATAAGTTTTCTTTATGATTGTGTACAATAAATGATTTTAATGTTATATACAAGATATCACAGATTTTTCTATTAACTTCTTTACAAAATTGCTAGAATAACACTGCTGCCATTAACAAATAATTATAAGCGTTTTAGTATTCTACATATATATCACGTTTCAATATTGTGACAGAATTACTTTTATTCGTTTTGAGATGTTAGCTTATTGTAGTTAGAAAATTTAAATGTCTATTTTTTCCATTGTTTTGTTATAAAAATGGTCAGCTGTACTTACAATCTATATAAAAGTAAGCATTGTGTCTTCTGGTTTTTCGACATACTCATGTTTGTGTGTTTCAAACATTTCGGAAAGACGCTTCATGAATTTTTCGTGGACTTCATCTATTTGATCTTGGGTCGGTTCTTCTATTTTCTCAAGTGCCAATGGTTTTCCAACTTAAAGAAAGCAACTTATTATTTAACATGTATATCTACGCAATGTATACTTACTTATTACAGTGATGGGCTTCCGCCTCGGTAGCACACCGAAAGAATATTGAAAATAGCCTCGACCTAGCGGTATAATAGGAGCGACTCCGGTAGTTTTCTTCATCAACTCTTGGAAGCGTCGCAATAACGAGCCTTCTGGATTATCTACTTGATCGTAGATATCGGTTTCCCCAAATGAAAACACCGGTACAAGAGGAGATCCATTTTTAAGGGCTAATCGTACAAAGCCTTTACGATTTTTCAGTACTAGTTCGTAGTGCCCCGGTCGACAACAAAACGATTCTGCTGCACCTCCAACCACGAGAACGGCTACGTTGCCACCTTCGGGGTCGCTCATTAGCCAGTTTATAGATTTTGCTGAAGCACTACACATCCCTATTGATAAAAGAAAGTCGCGATACAAAGGTACGTTGAAATTCTGCTTCAGTGTTAAAATGTGTGGTTTGTGATCTGGAAATTCTTTCTGAAAACCGCACGCAGTTGTTCCTAGGGCTGTAAATACTCCAGTAGCTAACAATCCATGAGGAAAAGAACAAAACAGATAGTTCTTCTTGGGATCCAAATAGACGTCATCTTCTACTTTTATGTTGATCGGAAAGTAATCTCTCAAGTACTTCCACCAGATCCAGTCACGTACCCATTCTACGCGGCGACCTCCTCGCGAGGAGATATTTTTGTCCACTATCCATATCCATGCTAAATACAACAATGGAGCTAACCAATATCCGCTGAGGAAGCCTAACAAAATGATGCCACATCCTGATAGTGCTCCCAGCGTCATGAACTGAACAGCAGCGCCTGTTGCAAATGTTTGAATCCGTCTCTCTATGGGAATGTTGAAAGGAGCAAACTGAATGCCCAAGATCTTCATCTGAAAATATTATATACATTTAGAAATAGTGTATGAAATCAACTAAACTGAACAATCAACTTGAATCACTTTAATTATATGGCAATAAAATATTGAGATACATGTTTAGTTTTGATAAGTATCGTTATCTAAAATTAATAAGTGGTAGTAAAAGTATACAACATAAGAACTTTTAATTTACTACAAGCGCTATTGCGACTGTCTCGTAAAATTTTTATATTCAATTTAAAATTAATGTTAATAGTAATAATTTAACTTATTGTCACTTTCTTGCGTCTCGATAGAACACTTATAAATAGTAATTTTTGTATTAAGTGCGCGACGTGAGTGTTTTTGTGCGTGTTTAAAAGTAATTCGAACGCACAAAAATACTTCGCGCACGTAATACAAACAATATTTTTTCTACAACCGTCAAACAAGAATATCAATATTATTTCGCGACGTAGTGCGCGAAAATGTTTGGCGCTCTAGTGCGCGAAATGCATTTTTTTACGTCGTCAATGGTAACGTAAATAAATATTCCATTTTTTAACTCGTTAAAAAATGGCAAACTTTGCCCATTGATAACGATACGCAAATGTCCCTTGTTTTGACGGTTGTCGAAAAAATATATTATGGGTGAGTAGAACTTAGATTATAGCGCAACTATTTCATTTTGATTTTATGGCCTAATTATATTTAAATTTAAATATTGTTGACGCATTTGCAAAATAAAATATGCGTTAGAATAAAATCGACTTATAAGCGAATGCTACTTATTGAAAGCTAAGTATAAAAGTAATTACATACCTTGATAGAGCTCACCTTACTGCTCGACAATAACTATGGTAGCGTACAGAAATATGTGCAGTAGCTACTGTCGCAATATATATTTGTAGATAAAGGCGATGATAACAAAATTTATTATACGCACTTTGTAACTGATATAAGAACAAGAATTTGCAATATCACAGGTTAATTTTGCTGTATAATCCTTATAAAGAATAAGTTTAAAACTAAAATGTCATGATTTCTTGAAATAGAGTGGCTCCCTGTTAATGTGTTGTTTAACCTAGACAATCGCGGAATTTCTAAAAAATTAAACTTAGTTAACTTACTAGAAAGTGAAAATAAGCACATGTTATCATTTAAATTCAGGGACGCTTGCGTTAGTTTATTGCACTCTTGGGTTATCCACATTAAAACCATTGAAAATCCTATGATCTACAGTTCGCATTAGATCGGTGTTGATGCAACACAGTAAGTAGGTCACAGGTCATTCAAATAAATACGTGGCACATAATCGCTGACCAGAGTTAGTAGATAATACTAATACGAGTAATAATAACTGTCCTTTATTGCCCATTTATAAGGCAACGTACCGGGTGGCCAATTAAGAAGGGCACTCGGTCCTATCTCGAAAAGTAATTGTCGTAAAGACTTGGGGGTAAAAAAAATTATGACTAAAGCGGCCAAGAGAAAATGCTGGAAATTATTTTTAAGTTTCTAGAATGGCCGTCAGGGGGCGTAATCGCATTCTTGAATTTTAAATCTCGTTTTTTGAGAAATATTTTTACATTACAGATAGCTAAAATGGACACCATTTTAAAGCTGAGATAAATTCGATTCTTTTTTGTTAAATGCTTTTTGCTCTATCTCTTAAGGGAAAGTGGTGGGGGGTGTCCGAACATTTTCGGAAAGAAATGTCAATAAATGAACGGATTTTGTCAAACTTGAAGTCGTTGAAAAGGGATTTTCTTAGGCCATCAACGCTGCCTTGAGCGGATTGATTTAGATTGCTTGTGTCGCCGCTAGAGGGCATTTTGCGACAACACTACAAATGAAATGGATTTTCTCAAAAAAATTAAATGCAACGATATCACTTTTATTGCAACAAAAGATAGCCAAATAAGGGTCTAACAAGCTAGTGAAAACCGAATTTCGATATTTGTTTCCTAACCTAAAATATCAGTAAAGGAAATTAAAACTCGAAATAATGTCGCATCTTTGGGAATATTTTCAGTATACCTGCCATTATTAAATTCTAATTATCGTTCTTTTAGCAAAATATATATAAAGTTACTGTTAAAATACCAACATTATATTTAAAATGTCAATAATAATTAATACTCATACACAAGCAATCTAAATCAATCCGCTCAAGGCAGCGTTGATAGCCTAAGAAAAGCCCTTTTCAACGACTCCAAATTTGACAAAATCCGTTCAGCCATTTTGAAGTTATTGACATTTCTTTCCGAAAATGTTCGGACACCCCCCACCACTTTCCCTTAAGAGATAGAGCAAAAAGCATTTAACAAAAAAGAATCGAATTTATCTCAGCTTTAAAACGGTGTCCATTTTAGCTATTTGTAATATAAGAATATTTCTCAAAAAACGTGATTTAAAATTCAAGAATGCGATTACGCTCCCTGGCGGCCATTCTAGAAACTTAAAAATAATTTCCAGCATTTTCTCTTGCCCGCTTTAGTCATACATTTTTTTACCCCAAGTCTTTACGACAATTACTTTTCGAGATAGGGCTGAGTGCTCTTCTTAATTGGCCACCCGGTACAAAACATAAAGCTAAACATAAATGTTCCGTCTTCAAAATTTATATAAGGGTGTCCCTAAAATAATGGGATACCGATTAGTCATAGATTCCTTACGTCATAATAAATCGATTAAACTCAATATACCTTAGTACAAAGTCCCTTCAGTAAGAAGTTATAGGGCCTTGAAGTTCAATTTTTTATTTCTTATTTTTTTGTTAATTTCCACAAATATAGAGATATCGATTTGAATTTTGGTATACATATTTAGTATTATGTGCTGCACTAATAAAAAAAAAATAAATTAGACTCACCGTAAGAGGCACTTTACCTATCTTTCAAAACTTTTTTTAGCTTTAACTTCGTTATCTGTAACTTTTTCTGAAATTTTAGGTTATCATCTGAAAGAGAATTAAAATACACAAAAATAATGTACTCTTAGTTCTTACGCCTAAAAGCAACCGTTTACCTTAAAATGTCCATCAAAGGTTTTGGTTGTCATTAAGACCTGCAATTATCAAGTAGCCATGATCACAAAAACAATGGGTTATGATTGGAATCTAGTAAACAACATCAAGAAATCAATTAATTAATGACGTTGATGACATCAGTTTTTTGTCTTTTGTGCTTACGAAAATGCTGCGACATAACTAACCTTAATTCATTTTCTTATATGGGTATTTCGCCACTCTGCAAATTAAAATATTAAATAACGAAAATATTAACAACGAACGTTTCGAGGGACAATCTGCCCTCGTTATCAACGAATAACAATTAAAACTAACAAGAACTTATTATAAGAAAATGAATTATGAATTCACGCCACAAAGAAGTTTCAGAAAATAACTAACCTTGCAGCATTGGAGTATTCGTTATGTAGCGGCGTTTGCTTAAACATAAAAGAACAAATTCTTATGTCACTAATGTCATTAATTGATTTATCATTGTTTTTTACTAGATGACAATTGTTTTTGTGATCATGGCTACTTAATAATTACACGTCTTAATGACAACCAAAAACCTTTGATGGGCATTTTAAGGTAAACGGTTGCTTTTAGGCGAAGAACTAAGAGAACATTATTTTTGTGCTTTTTAATTCGCTTTCAGATAATAACCTAAAAAAGTTACAGATAACGAAGTTAGAGCTAAAAAAAGTTTTGAAAGAAAGGTAAAGTACCCCTTACAGTCAAGTCTAGTTTATAAAATTTTTCCTATTAGTGCACTACAAAATAGCAAGCATGTATACCAAAAATTCTTTACATTTGTGGAAATTAACAAAAAAATAAAAAATTGAACTTCGATGCCCTATAACTTCTTAATGAAGGGACTTTGTACTAAGGTAATATTACGTTTAATCGATTTATTATGACGTAAGGAATCTATGACTAATCGGTCTCCTATTATTTTAGGGACACCCTGTATATAAGTATACAGGCAGTTACCGAAATGGGTACTTTAATTTTAATCATTTACTTAATTCGTTAAATGGAACAACATTTTTATTTACAACTTTTCCGATAACGCTTATTTTTTAATTATGCTTTTCCACTCAAAATTTAATGAGTTGTACGTATCGATTATTCATTTCTGATTTTATACGAAATGGCTATGATAAACATCTGGTTTTGTCAAAGAAAATATAGTCAAACGAAAGTCAGAGAGAGCAAAAATTAGTCGATAAGAAAGGTTTTGCTACATAATATGCTATTGTCAACGACGGAGTAAAGAAATAAGAGTTACTTAGTAGCGCACAGATATTTTTATGGAAAATACTTTTCTACTTTTTACTTTTCCCGTCTAAAAGACCAATAGTGAAAAATCACCTTTCTAGATTTCTTCAGATCTTCACGTTTCAAGGTTCCTATCTGACGAAAAACAGTTTTTTTCAATTCCGTCTGTCTGTCTGTCTGTTTGTCTGTCTGTCTGTCTGTCTATCTGTAGGCCTGTCTGTTGCCGGTATAACTCAAAAACTATTTTTGGAGGAAGACTATATTTTGCATGCGGATTATATGCCTTCCTTGCATGAAACTGAAAATTTTTTGCTCAAATATATACAGGGTGAGCACTATAAAAAATAAAATGCTGCATATTTTTGCCTCAGGAACTATTACTTAAATGAAAGTAATTAATATTTTGCGCATAGCTCAGGCATATTTTGGAACCAACATATACAAGGTGAGTACCTTAAAATAATATATTTTTTTTAATTTTTGATTTAACTGAAAAATAGATAGAAGCAATAATTTGCACTTAGCTTAGGCTTCACCCTTCGCGAAAATGGGACCCAACAGATACAGGATAGATAGTTTAAGAGACAAACAAGGGTAAGAAAGCGTGTTGTGTTTAATGGAGCACCTTCTCAGAGATCTGACCGATCCCGCATGGTAGCGTGCGACAAATGGACCAGCATTGAAATCGTAGATGCTGAAGTTCAAATATTACAGTCGGTAATGTTTTTATTGGAAAATTGATGTAATTCGCATTACCAAGTGTTTCCTTTGATTGTTTCAGTATTATTAGGTACGTATTATTACCCCTAGTTTCCTTTAAATTTTTAAAATTGTTTAGTGTCAGAAGGTTCAATTTGCGAGGGAATTTCTGAGTTAAGCCCTTTACAGTTTTTTTAAATATAATTCACTGCTTCAGATGCAAACGTCTATCTATTGCCACTTTTGAATGTAAAATACCACACTAAAAGCACCGTTTTAACAGATTGCGAAGACTAAATTAAAGTGTCTTAACGGCGTCCCAAAGAATACATGGCAAAAATCGCACCATCCCAACACTGTGCCGAAGTGTCGATAAGGCGCTTGCACCTTCTGATCTTGTTAAAGATGAAAGATTATTTCGCTGATTGTCGAAAAAATCGTGTGTGCACTTTATTGAGCAAAGCTGTTCGTTGCAGTTGGAAAGTCGTGTGCAACAAATTATGATCTCTACGCACTTGCTACACAAATAACCATTGCAGCACATCTTTGAATGCTTTGCAGCACAGTTATTTTTGACATTCCACAAAATATTATCCGATTAGATGTAAAATGTCAAATTGTATAATACATAATTATTTTCGTATATCTAAGCTTACTTGCGTTGTAGGAGTAGACAAAATAGTGTGTATGATTTAGCTTGGAAGACCTTTGTCGAGCTTAAACGATTGTCGTTGGGCCATATTCTTTCATCTCTTGTTATACAAATAACTATTTTCCGAAACCGGCATGAAAGTGTCTAGTTTCATGACTCATTTGCGGCATGAAAGTAGTTTTACTTTCAAAATATTTTTATTTGTGGTTACTTTATCAAAACGCTAGTGATGAATACAAATCTAATTGTTGTAAACACAAGCAGTTTGTACGATTCATTTTTAGGTTTTTAAAAAGCTTTTAGAAAGTGTATGCTTGACGCAGAGGCTTAGAATAAGTGCTCGGATGCTAACGTGTCCTGGCATAATTCAACAAGTCTACTCGAATTTCAAAAGACCACTTTCATGACTTGTAATGTCTAAAAGACGAAGAATCGCGACAACAACATCTTGCGAGATTTTTTCAGATCTTCACGTTTAGGGGCCTCTAGTTTTAAAAACAGTTTATCTTATTTTCTAATGCATAGCATAGGCCATTTATATTTTGTATTAAAAATTCACATGCTTAACCATACACCTCCAAAATAAAAAATAAAAGTTCGACATACTTTCTAGACGTACTATGGGTTTAACAAAAAAGGTGCCCTCGCTATGCTTAGTCGTATAGTGCTCGCTAAAGCGAATTAAAGGTCCAGATGAACATTGGTCCGGAAATGCGTTTTAAAGGGAGCTACAGTTTTGAGAACGGTACTAAAATAACCCTGATTTTATTTAATTTATAGTAATTTACGTTACAAGGCCGGAAAATGATTTTAATATTTTTTCTACGGTCACTTCTAAAACTGACTATTAAGCGCTCACTATCAATGCGAAAAGTTAGCGATTCGCACATTTTTTCCCTAGTAACCATTTTAGCATAGCAACCACGTAAACAATGTCTTAATGAAATAATCGCGTCACTTCATTTTACTTTACGCATCGCCATGGCTAACCTGTTTATTATTGCAATTCGTCATTTTTCTGGAAATGGCTAAAATTATTGACAATTGCATCACGGTGCGTGCATCATCACGCAACAGATTTATTGAGTTTGTGAGTTTTTGTCAAGTTGAAGATGGAAACTGAAGATAATTGCACCCCGCGTGAAGTATTTGAAGCGACCCAGACAGCAACCAACGAGTTGTTGCCGGCCAAATCGCGCGGCCTTTATTAACGGCGGTACAACGTCTTCATCAAATGGTGTGAATCGAAATTTCAATTATTTAACAATTTTGTCATTTGTTTAGGACCGTAGAAAAATTTTGTATGTATTTCGAGTGTAAAGAGCCATTTTGGTATTCGGTTGCTTTTTCGTGTCTCGCTCCCGCTCCGCACGAAACTCGCATCCTCATACCAAAATGGCTCTCTTTACACACTAAATACATAAATATCTATTACGGCCGTGTATCGTACAATGTTTTATTTTATCCTATTATGTTACTATGATAATAACCGCTTAGCAACGAGTTGCGTTAAGATGCATTTAACAACACTAGCGGTGTTAAGAAAAATAACAAACCGATACTTTATTAGCATTTAATCACATATTGGCAGTACTGACGTGTATTGTTGGTGACAATGTCAGTCTATGTCAAATTCGATGTCAGTAGGTTAGGTTTTGTTTGTTATTTGACACAGACTGAAGCAAAACTTAACCTGCTAATCTCGAATTTAACATAACCTTACAGTGCTACCAACAATACAGTATTGAGTGATACCACCACAGCCGTAGCAGATATACGTCTCGTTGTTGTGTCATTAATAACATTTTTTTAAATTTTTTGAAAAAGATTAGTACCTATTTTAGAATAAAATAAACCGTGTTACGATATACGTAACGTTATCTGCTTTCTACATTACTCGAGAATTTTAAAGAACTCGCTCCTAACGTCGCTCGTTCATTCAAACTATTCTCTCCTAATGTAAAAAGCTTGATAACGTTACTTGCATCGTAAATTACTATTATTTCATACTGTTTTATATTATTGGCATAATGACTTTAATCCTCTATATAATAAAGGAGAACGATCCAGACGTGTGTGTCCATCACAATTGCAGACGCGATGTCTTGATTGAGCGAATGCGGGTTAAAGTAGCGGTGGAAATTGCGTTTTCATTGAAGAGGGGTGAAGTCCTGAGGGTCCCTTGGACAAGAGTGGAGCCCCGCCGCCCCCCTTGGAGAGGGGCGGAGCCCCGAGGGCCCTTCGGAAAGTGGCGGAGTCCCGTGGGCCCCCTTTGAGAGGGCGGAGCCACGAGGGCCCTCTTGGAGAAGGGCGGAGCCCCAAGGACTATTCGAAGAGGGGCGGAGCCCCGCGGCCCCCTTAGAGAGGGGCAGAGCCCCGGGGCCCCCTTGGAGAGGTTGAAGCCCCGAGGGCTCCCTTGGATAGGGGCGGAGTCCCGAGGGCTGCCTCTGAGAGGGGCGAAGCCCCGAGGGTTTTTCGGAGAGGGGCGGAGCCTTGTGGGCCCCCTTGGAGAGGGGCGGAGTCTCGAGGGCTCCCTCGGAGAGGAGCGGAGCTGCGAGGTCCTTCTTGGAAAGGGGCGGAGCCCCGAGGGCCCTCTTGGAGAGGGGCGGAGCCCCGAGAGCCCCCTTCTGTGGTCAGGTAGACGGCAGGAGAGGATAGACCGCGCAATAACGCGCACAGCCCCGTTTATAACTATAAATTTTCAGGGGCAGCGGTATTGTCAGATTGATATCTACTTAATTTCGGTCAAGTCGCCTTTTACATCGGTCACTCATAGTAACAGTGACGCAGTTGTTTGTCAATTTATTTTGTTTCAAAAAAATCAACGTTGCATCTTCTTCGAGAGATGTAAACATGGAAGAAATTTTATACAAAAGCACCGAAGCAATGAGAAAAATGATTCCAAGCAAATCCTCTACAAGGTATGACAAGGAATACCAACTTTTTTCAGCGTGGCGGAAAAATTTTAAAGTGGAAAAAACGGTCAACGAAGAGATAATGTTGGCGTAGTTTTTAGATGCGGTAAGGAAGTATTGCAAATTATTCCCTATTTTACTGTAATACATTTTTTATTTTTAGTTCAAAAAGTTAAACAGCGCCAGTCTATGGTCCAAGTACTCGATGTTAAAATCAACATTACTGGTCAACGAAAACGCTGATATATCAAAATTTTCAAAACTGACAGCTTTCCTAAAAAAGCAATCAGTAGGACATCGGCCCATGCAGAGCAAAATTTTTGCTCGAGAAGAAATAACTAGATTTCTCAAAGAAGCGCCCAGTAAGGAATACCTTTAACTGAAGGTAGGTTAACTGGATTTTTATATTTTATTTTTAAAGGTAAAAAGGGAGATAGGTAATTTAAAGTAAAAAGTAAAAAATATCGAGAAAATAGATATTTATGCATTAAGGGAGATATGAATATGTTTTTTCCCTGAGGTTGACATGTGTTACAGATCGAGGGCCTCTGGCCCGAGGTCTGTAAGTCAACCGAACGTAAAGAACATGAATATCTCCCGTGGTGCATACAATATTTTATCTACTAGCATATTCGTAAAAATAGTATGAAATTTCAAAATGTCATAATGACATTTAAAATTAGAATATGTAAGTAACATCAAGGATTGCCTCATTGTATGGTTGCTAAGACGTTAATTGTAGTTGCATTGTTACCATGAGTTTGAGGGAGAAATAATTTGACAAGCCCCTTGGGAGTTATGAGTAGCTTTTCATATTTTGTTTCTATGACGAAAATGTACAATATCATGTTGCTAGTAGATAAAGATCATTTTCCCATTTAAAAATATCTAAAGGTCAACACAACTCCCGTTTACATTCCTATAGCAACTTTGTTTTTATTGTTCTAGGTCGTTGCTATGCTTGGCATTGATGTGGATACCGACGTGAGGAGCTGTAAAACCTGAGTATCGACGACGTGGAGGACACTGGGACCCAGCTAGTTGTCACAATCCGCCATAGAAAAAGTGCGTTTACCAAAGAGCTGACATTCACTTGATTGAGGGAATACCTTCAAAAATAGCAGCCTACCTAAAATTAGAAAATCCAGAAAGATATACTGGGCACTGCTTCCGACGCACATCAGCAACTTTGCTTGCGAATGCTGGGGCCGATATTTCAATTTTAAAACGGCATGGTGGATGGAAGAGCTCCACTGTAGCCGAAAAATATGTAGAGGAATCTATTGAGGGAAAGAAAAAGGTAGCTAGAGTGATCCAGAGTGGAGAAAATTTCGTACAGGTTCTTCAACAAAATTCCACTAGTAACGTAGTATCCACAACGGTTAGTAAGGAAGTGCATCGCAATCAACCATCAGCCATAGCCATAGCTGAAAATTCAAACTGCACCATAACCATAAATAGTAACTAAGCATAAGGTTTATTATTGTTCTATTTTCCAATAAACGTGTTATGAAAATTTATGAGATTTTTTGTAAAAAAAGACAAGAGGCCGGAAAGTATTACCTAGCAACACTTTCCGGCCTTGTGATGTAATGTTCCACTTTCCGGACTCAAATTAATGACGCAAAGTCATATTTTCCAGACAGTATGAAATGAAATAATATAGATAAAGCAAATTTGGTGTAGTTTAACATATTTAAATGATTTTTATCCTGAATTAGATGACGTTGAAAACAATTTGGTGTATGATTCAGAAGCGGGTAGTTATGCAATGGTGGGTGGACATATAATAATAGCTATTTAAGTAACAAGGAATATAAGGACCTATTAACATTTGAGGTAGGCAAGTACAAGCTAAGGCGCAGCCGCGGCTAGTTGCCTGCCGAAAATGTTAATAGGCGATACATTCCGAGTTATCTTATTATATTTTCCCCCTGCTTATTGAAATTTTCCTAGATTTTTGAAAGAATCGTGTCACCAGGATTAATTTTTGTCAGTCGTGTTACCTGTGAGTGTCACATGTCACATAAACACTTGCAATTTATAAACAAAACGTCTAAATCTGCATCTTGCTTTGCTAATTTTATTATCCTAGGAACTTAATAATAATATTAAGTTCCGTTGTCAAGGAAAAGCAGCAAACAAATATAATCACAGACTTACACGTTTTGTTACTAAGGCTGTATCACTGACTTACATGATCAGCAGCGGGAAAAAGCATTTTTTATTATAACGTGCTATAGAAAAGATTCTAGTCAATTCTAGTTGGATAATCAAAACGGCTAGACTTTTCTACATGCAGAAGGTACTCTTGTTTAGAATCACTAAGGGCCGGTTTGCAGAAAGCAATGTTAAGTCTGGTGTTAGCTAACGCGACGTCAAAGTGAACAAAATCGCATCAAATTTTGTTTACTAATGTATTAGTTACCATAAACATTTGAGATTTGATTCGTTTTTGTTCACTTTGACGTCGCGTTAGCTAACACCAGACTTAACATTGCTTTCTGTAACCGGCCCTTAGGGCCCTTAGGGCCCGTTGCAGAAAGCAATGTTAAGTCTGGTGTTAGCTAACGTCGCGTCAAAGTGAACAAAATCGCATCAAATTTTGTTTACTAATGTATTAGTTACCATAAACATTTGAGATTTGATTCGTTTTTGATCACTTTGACGTCGTGTTAGCTAACACCAGACTTTTAACGTTGCTTTCTGCAACTGGCCCTAAGAGTAGTGGTTTGTGAGAAAAGCGAACTTAAAGATTAACGTATGCCACTTCAGGATGGTAATCTACTCGTAGCAATGTGTTTTTCCTTTACTCTTTTCGGAGTTTCATCTTTCTTAAGAAGCATTTCCGGACCTGTTCAATTTGATGAGTAGAGTACGTTTGTATGTATCGGCCCACATTTTGTACACCATGTGCACTGTTGTAATACGTGTGCGAATCATGGAAATGCAACGTGTTTGCGCTGCTATGGAGGTAAGTGTGTTGCCTATATACGGCAGAATCACAACCCGTGTTCTTTTATTAGTTTATGTCTAATCATGCAGTAAACAGTTATTCCGGCTAAAATGTCATCGAAGCTATTATTTATATTTATTACATTTGCTTTAGAAAATCACGAAATTTAAAATGTAAGAGGATTTATGAGTTCTGTAAAACTTTAAACATTTGTATTTTTCGTTAAAAACATACTGACTCGGTAGATTTTGACTAATTTGACCAATTCGGTGTCGTAAACTGGTTATGAAAGAAACTTTGTGTACGTTATTTGAATTCGGGTGTAATGTATTATTGTATTGTATTGTAATGTATTTATGAATTAGTAAATATTAAATAGTTTTCATATACAGAGTGTCCCAATTAATAAAAGGCTTGGTAGCCATGCAGCCTGATTAATTTTAAGTGATTTTTTTTCTATTCGACATTTAGTTTTCTCGTAGAAGCTGTTTCACTTTACCGACTTCGGTACCAGATTGAGATGTCATGATCAGAAATTATAAAAAATGTAGTAATTTCTCAATGAATGCGTCATTAAAGCAACAGTTTACACACGTTAAAAGTGCAGATTTACCCTTTTAAAATTTATTAAAAGCCAGAGTTTTACACTTCTGGGACAACCTGTATATGTATATTTGCAAAATGTCTATAGTTATTTTGAAAAATGCCTGCATTTAAAAAACACGTTGAATATTTTGCAATTTATAAAATATAATGAAAGAAGTAGTGGTGGCTTTATTTGGTCAAAATATCGGTCAATCACTAACACTATAAATATTACAAAGTAAAATAGATATTTTACAAAAACTTGTAAAGTGAAAAAATGTAAAAAACGATATTCTTGAATAATACAAAGTAATAACCTTTTTTAAAATAAAAAAATATATTATAAAGGACAGGGAAAAATTGCTATTTTCATCGCTCCCGTTGACCTTCATGAAGGCATGACAATTGATACAACCGTGGATGCAACAGTTGAATTAGCATCCTTGTTGGACAATACAAATGAACTATTGTGAAACACCATTACACATAAAAAAGTATTTAATAACATATCTATTTTACGGATGAAAATTGGGCGCAGTTACGCATTTAGAACTGCTTTGTAGCTTAAAGGTAAGCTTGCACCCTGCCAAATGCAAGCTGTCCTTAAACAACGCTCATGGGATATTAAGTCTCTCCGTTAACGATCTTGCTTTCTTTCGTGAAAAAATATTTACTGGTATGATTAAGATACTATTTGTATCTTAGCCCAGGTTTGACATTCACGTTAGCCTGTCTTGATTCCATGTCATCAGCAGAGTTCGGATGCATTGGTAAATGTGTTTGCGAGTGTTGGATAAAAGATTTTTACAAACACAACTCGTTGTTAAACAAATATAAGTCGTTTTTCTTACATAGGCATCTTATTGGTGTCACACTGTTTTTTCTATGATTTTCAAAACATTTTGTATATCCCTGTCCTCTAAATTTTGTCTACAACTTAATAGTCGATCTCACCACGCAGAAATCAATTCGTTATTATTTTACGTTGCTGTACTCTAAAACGTTTTCATAAGACATTTTGAATATCTAGTGGCCCACGGTTTACTTTATATATCGTAACAATTATAAGAGATGACCCAATTTCAATAGTTTTGAATTATTGCTTGACGGTTTTTTTTTCACTGACAGTATTTGCCTTTGTCTTTTGCGTTTCTTTCTTTATTAATAGTTTTTTGTGGGTTAGACAGAAACATAATTTGCCTTCACTATTGTCATCATATCTAGAACTACCCCTATCTCGAATTTATTCATTTTGCCTAAATAGTAACGGCAAAGGATTTTGGAAAATGACCGAAATTCAGCCGTCACTTCGCAAAAAATTCAATATTTGTTTTAAAATGCCGGCATTTTACAACAAAATGACTAGATATTTTGCAAAAAGATGGATTATACGAAACTCCTGAGACTTTATACAGCGTGTCCAAGATAAGGAGGGGCAGTATGGGGATCTTGTTAATTGTAAGAGATACAAATTTGGTTGAATGGGAAGAAAGTTGCACAATTAAAGGACTAACGAAATCTTTGATATGATTTTTCGTTTTTGAATTATCTTAAAAAACCGAATTTTTGGATTTTCTATTTTATATTTTTCTGACGTTAATATTAAAGTTAGAGCGAAACTGATTAAACTACTTTACAGCAACTTCTAGTGGACTTAATAATTACGTTATCAATTTTTTTATCCGAAGTTTCGTTTCGAGAAACCATCATCAACTTCATTTTTTTAAATACGGTCCTGATTTTCTGGTGCGAAATTTGTGAAACCCTTTTTATTCTGAATTCAACAATGTACCACACATTATGGTTTAATTACGTTTCGAGTCATTTTGGACCACCATCAAGAAGTTTTTGAATACGGACTTGTGCCCTAGACCTAGAGCATTTCTGGGACACAGGTCCCTATCCAAAAGTTTTTCGATGGTGGTCAAAAAAGAAACTTATTTAAACCATAATGTGTGGTACAACGTTGAAATCAGAATAAAAAGGGCTTCACAAATTTGGCATCAGAAAATCAGAACCGTATTTTAAAAAATTAAATTGAGGATGGTTAGTTGAAGGCGAAACGTGGAATAAAAAATTGATAAAGTAATCTTTGAGTCCATAAAAAGTTGTTATAAAGAAGTTTTGTCAGTTTCGCTCAAACTTTAATATTATCGCTAGAAACAAGTAAAATAGAAACTCCGAAAATTTTGTTTTTTTTTATTCAAAAACGAAATTTATTTGTCTTTTAATTTGCTTCCCATTTAACTGAATTTGTATCTCTTACAATTACCGAGATCCCATACTGGCTCTCCTTATCTTGGACACACTGTATATATAACAAAATCAGCTAAACAAATGCTAACAAATGAAGTAGTATCTCTGTTCTATTTTATTGCACACATTTTCGTTGAATATTAGTCATTCACTGCCAGTAACATACCTCTGTAATAAAGCACTACACTACATGCCGTGCTAAACCGGCAAAAGTACTAAAGCTTCATTCAACGGTTTACTATTTTCGGGTTTTTGTAAACAAACTTTCCATTTCTTTTAATAGGAATATTATCATAAAAAACAATTACGTATTATGCCTATTAGTTGTGTTTTTTAAACTACGAACAGTAGTACATTTCATTTAATAATATAGTCCAGTCGTTGAATGTTTTCCGCTTCGAATTCTTGAACCTTGACCGATTGACGTGAAATTTGGTGAGTGGTTAGGGGATGGCTCAAGGAGCAAAAGTAACATAGCGCCGATGTGCGCTTTTACCCTGAGAGTGGATGCCACCCCTTCTCGGGGGTGGAAATGTGTTCACTCAAATTAACCCCAGAAATAGCTAGAGGGATAAATTCTAAGTAAAACATGTTCTATAAAGTTTTTTTGATAGAGCGATATTTTTTGAGTTATTAGCGATTGAAAACTTAGATTTTTCGTGATAAAAATGCATGTTTTTGCACGATTCTTCGCGAATAACTCGAAAACTTCGCGTTCTATTAAATAAGTTGTAATGACCAAAAATGAAGCTTATAAAACAAAGATTTGTTTGTTTGTAAATGCTCTGGGTCCAAAATAAAGTGAGTTATGGCTCGCTGAGGAAGATTTTTTTGTTGCAACAACTTGCTTCGAAGTAATCAACGTTACATAACGGAAAACCGATGAATTTTTCGGGAAAAACTTATGGATACTTTTTTTTTGTAGAGATTTGAAAGACCTTTAAAATGAGCACTGTTAAAAGTTACAATGCAAAAACGATGGGCCAATCGAATTTTTGAAAAAAATATGAGCGATAAAACCCCAGCCATTTTCCAGAATTCATATTGACCGTTATTCCTTTACAAATTACTTTATTTTAGTATTACTCATGTAATCCAAAAAATGGGAGGGTTCGAATGCGTTTTTTTAAATTTCTGTAGGATAAAAAATAACGGAGATATAAATGTTAGAAGTTTGCATTATAGTGCGCGGACCACCCCTCCCGAGCCCTTCAACCCTTTACTTTTTGAATATGCAGGGTTTAGGCATGTTTAAATGTTGTAGCTTCAAAATTAAGGGAGTTACGGTAAAAAATCCAATCGCATTTTTTCGGAGCATAAAAAATTTTATATTCCACACAATTTTGGAGCTTCATAGATGATCATATGTGTGTGTATCATATATGAGTATGCGAAAGTAAATCTTATATACCGGGTGACCACGAAAGTTGTTACCCCCCCTAGTTTTTACCATGGTTTTCAAAATAAAAATGTCAAACTTTTAGGGTAAAATGCACTTATAGGGTGACATTTTTTAGGGTAAACAAACATTTAAAATCACTTCCGGTTCAGCCGTTCTAAAGCCAGTTCTCTTACAGAAACAGTTGGATGAGCCTCTACATAGGCTAGTACCTTAATTTCTGTCTCTTCGTTTATAATAAAATGTTCGTCTTCAATATCTTCTTCAGTATTTCCGAACTTTGCTTCCAGAATAGAAAAATATTGCCTGCTAGGATGTCGACCCTCGCGCTCGGGATATCTCTTGATATACAATCGTTTAGCAGCATGAGCATTTCTTCTACATTCGCCGTAAATGAAAAGCATATCTACTTTTTCATTTTGTGAATAAACAACCATTTTTATTAACAATTTTAGACACAAATAATACTTTGTAAGCAACACAGAAAACTCAAAATGGCAGTCTTATGAAAGAAAAATTATTATCGTTTGTTTCCAAAGCATACTGCATTTGCCATTTTATAGGTATTTTATTTGATATTCAGGGCTTGCGTGTTTTACTTAAGTAAATTAAATAGGTAGAGTTAAAAAGTATCCCTTAAATGGTTTAAATTTAAATTTGCTGTCATTTTAACCATAATCACTGACTTATTACACATATGTATTGTTTGAGGCTTTCGCGGTTACTCAAATTATTCTCCTTGGCATAGAATTTCGGCTTAGACCGCGTAGTATTTGTATATGAACACCCAGCATTTTCTGGCTTAATGTGCCTTGCACCTTGTGAAGTCGAGCAAAAACCCGCGCGATGGCCATGCTCTTTGGTGGCTCGTGTTGTGTGAGTATCTTGAGAACGAGGATACTTAGGCAGATTGCATCATCAGAGTGAAAGTCGCACACTTTCACTCTGATGATGCAAGCTGCAAGGTCTTGCAAAACGTTAGTGAATATGGATCCTCAAACAACACGAGCCACCAAAGAGCATGGCCATCGCGCGGGTTTTTGCTCGACTTCACAAGGTGCAAGGCACATTAAGCCAGAAAATGCTGGGTGTTCATATACAAATACTACGCGGTCTAAGCCGAAATTCTATGCTAAGGAGAATTATTACACATAATTGAAAAGGTGATTTAATAAGCTACCTGACGGTAATAAATAAAAGATATGTTGTTATTTGAAAGAAACGAGTAATTTCGGTTTATTTATTGGAAAATATGGTCGTTAGTAAAATACTTGTTAGTTCATCCGTGTTTCTCTAACAAATTAATTAGACATTATTATACAACCTGACACCAACCATTTCAACGTTTCCATGGCCTACTATCTAACAGTTATGTTGTTTTAACGAATTTACGACCATTTTTGGGATTTGTTAAAAAGTGACTCAGGAGGCCATTTTTAAAACAAATGATAATGTTTTATACTTCATTGAAAATGTAATTTTTGGCACATTTCAAATATTGAATCAAAATGGTAGATTAGATTAGATTAGATTAGGTTTCACGACTGCCTTTTGCTGGCATGCGCACGTCAGCCCTTTGGGCTTTTTGTACTGTCGGGAGTTTTCAAGTTAGCAAGCCGACATCCGTATCTTTTACTAGACTTGCAATGTCCCCTACTAGCTTGCGGTTGTCAATAGAGTTAAGGCTCCAATCGAGTTGGTGTCTTTTACGCTCTAGTGCTGGGCATTCAAAGAGGATATGATAGGCTGTTTCATCATCCTCTTGGCATAGTCTGCAAACAGGTTCATCTCTATAGATATTGATCCTGTGCATAAATTCTCTGAATGCTCCAGTGCCTGTTAGTAGACTGACCACTTGCTTGATTCAAGTTCTGTTCAGTCTCAACAGGGTTTTGGTGGTATGTGGATTCGGAGTTTTTAGCAATCTTTTGCAGTGTGTTGCTTGATTGTAGTTTCTCCACCTTAGTTGGTGTGCGGTATTGACCCATTCATTAATGGCTGAGCGGGCTTGGTTTTTCTGAATGCTTAGACCAGGTTCTGGACCGGTCATTGCATTACGGGCTGCTTCTTTTGCGAGCTTGTCCGCCTTTTCGTTTCCTTCAATACCTTGGTGACCTGGGATCCAGCATAATTTTACTGTATTTCCCTGGCTTAAGGTTTGAAGTTTGGATTTGCATTCCTTGACCAGTCTCGATGAAGTACTGAAAGCGTTTAGCGCTTTCAGTGCTGCCTGACTGTCTGAGAGAATGTGTATGTCTCGATTGAGCAGCTTCTTTTCTATGCTGATGTTTACGCATACGTTAATAGCTTGTACTTCAGCCTGAAAGATGTTACAAAACTTTCCTAGACTAACTTTTTCGTTGGTTCTAGGATTGGTACTGTACACACCGGAACCTGTACCCCCTTCAAACTTAGATCCATCAGTGTAAAAAATGATGTTCTTATTTGTTGGAGTTGGTAGTTGGTCCGAATTCCAACTTGTGTGTACAGTAAAGTTCTTTTCAAAGTCATAGGCTTTGATTATAAGATCAGAACCCATTTCTAATATTGGGTTGTTGATGTGTGACATGATCTTGCCATGTCCTAGATTATTAGCTGTGATCATCCAGTGACCAGTACTTTGTAATCTGTAGGCTGCCATTCTGGCTTCACCTTCCAAGAAGATGTGCAGAGGTGGCAGATTTAAAATAGCATTCAGTGCTTGTCCTGAGGTGCCTTTAAAGGCTCCAGTGATGCACCGATTAGCTAGATATTGTATTCTGCTGATTTTGTGGATCGCAGTTGCTTGTTTTATTTTGGGCCACCAGGCGATTATTCCATATGAAATTATTGGTCGAACCATGGTTTTGTACAGCCAGAGGGTCAGTTCCGGTTTGAGCCCCCACGTACTACCTATGGCTCTTTTTCCAATAACTAATGTTTGTATGCACCTGGTGATTGTTTTGTCTAAGTGGGAGTTCCAAGTTAGTTTGGAATCGATGGTTAGACCTAAGTACTTAACCTCGTTCTCCCAGTTGACATTTGTCTCAAACAGTTTTATGTTCATTCTGTTTGTGATGTTCTTTCTACGAGTGAAAGCGACGAGAGTAGCTTTGCTGGGATTAATTCTAAGATTATTCTCTAGACACCACTCTTCGGTTATCTTTAGTGCTGATTTCATTACATTGTCTACGGTTCTTTGGTATTTACCTTGAATCAGTATGACAATGTCATCAGCGTATCCTTGAGTGTAGTAGCCTTTGTTATTGAGTTGGATCAGCAGTTCATCAACTGTGAGGCACCACAGGAGTGGAGAAAGAACTCCTCCCTGTGGACATCCCCTTGTCGCCTGCACTGTCTTTTCCTTGTCAAATAACTTGACTTTTACAACTCTAGTGTTGAGCATTGCCATAGTCCATCTTATCGTGGTGTTATCGATCTGATGGTTTGTCATTGCTCTTTCAATAGAGTGGTAGGAGGTGTTGTCGAAGGCACCTTCTATGTCTAGAAATGCTCCGACTGCGTACTCCTTGTACTCCAAGGTTCTCTCAATTTTCCCCACTAGTTGGTGTAGGGCGGTTTCACATGACTTCCCTGTTTGGTAAGCATGTTGATATTTGTGAATCGGGAGTGAAGTTAGGGCTTCCTCCCTCCAGTATCTGTCTACTAATCTTTCCAACGTTTTAAGGAGGAATGACGTTAGGCTGATAGGTCTGTAAGATTTAGCTTCTGCATAGCTGCTCTTACCAGGCTTAGGGATAAATACTACTTTAGTCACTCTCCAGGCTTGGGGAATGTAGCCTAAGGCAAGACTTGCTTGGAACATGTCTTTGTGTGGGTTCAGCAGTATATCTATCCCTTTCTGCAGCATTACTGGTTGTATGCCGTCGTTTCCAGCAGATTTGAAAGGACTGAAGAGGCTAGTTGCCCATCTAATCCTTTCTTTGCTGACTATTCTCTTAGCTGTTTCCCAGTCTTCCCTTCTAGGGGTATGAATGGGTTCAGCCAGAGTAGGTTGTTCCACTGCTCCGGGTAGGTGAGTTTTTATCAAAAGAGATAAAGTCTCCTCTTCCGTTGTAGTGTATTCTCCGCTTTCTTTTTTAAGAGTGCCTACTGGGTTCATGGCTTGCTTTGAGATGATTTTGTGGAGTCTAGCTGTGGATCGCGTGGTCTCCACCTCCTGGCAAAACTTTTTCCAGGCTGCTATCTTAGCTGCCTTGATCTTTTTGCCATAGTCTGTGAGAGCCTTGTGATAGTTCTCCCAGTTATTTGTGGCTTTTGACCTGTTAAACAGACGTCTGACTTCTTCTCTGGTCTTTTCTAGGTCTTTATTCCACCAATTTGTGTGTTTTTTTGCTCTTTGTTGACTTGGGTCTATTAGAGGGCAGCTACTCTGAAAGGAGTCAATCATGGCCTCTTTTAACCGGTCAGCATTTGAGTCTAAAACTACTTTATTGGGAGATCTGAACTTTAGGTGTTCTATCTTCTCTTGTAGTTTTTGTTTATATAGGTCCCAGTCTGTCTTTCTTGGGTTGTAGTAAACTCTTTGGCTTACTTCCCGTTGAGACAGTTCAAAGGTTATATAATTGTGGTCAGATAGTGATGGTTCGTCTGAAACTTGCCATTTATTCACTGATTGACTAATTCTCATAGTGGTTATGGTAATATCTATAACTTCATGTCTATTAGTGTTATAAAAGGTTGGAGTGTTACCTTTATTGACTACTACTAGATTGTTAGTTAAGATAAATTCTAAAAGTGACTCACCTCTTATGTTACAGTTGGTGCTGCCCCAAATGGTGTGGTGTGAATTTGCGTCGCAGCCTAGGATGAGGTCTAGATCGTCTTGGGAGACAGATGATACTAAGTTCTCTAGTTCCTCGCTAGGCGGTGGGTCCCTGGAATCGGATGGAAGGTAGACGGAGCTTATAATGGCTTGGTCACAACCTTCATCATTATTCCATTTTATTTTAATTGTGGTTATGTCTCTAGAACAGAATTCCATTAGTGGTAAACAGTCTAGGTTATTTCTTATAAGTATGCATGTTCTAGGACTTGCATGATTATAAATAAGCTTACCTTTAGCACCCCCTAATCCACGGACTTGTCCCTTAACTATCCATGGTTCTTGGATCAGTGCTAAATCGATGTCATCTGCTAGCAGCTTTCTGCTTAGACTTGCAGTGGCTGCTTTGCAGTGGTGGAGGTTAATTTGAACTACTTTCAGGTGCTTCTTTCGTATTCTTGGAGCTGATGAGGAGAGTGACCCTGTTGATGACCCTCAAAATGGTAGGTTTTTAGTTAAAGTAAAAAAGTTGCTGTCACTTCCGGTTGTATCGAAAGTGATTTGAAATGTTTGTTTACACTAAAAAAGTCACCCTATAAGTGCATTTTACCCTAAAAGTTTGAAATTTTTATTTTGAATACCATGGGAAAAACTAGGGGGGTAACAACTATCGTGGTCACCCGGTATACGTATATACAGGGTATTTATAGATCGCTAAACAGCTCATAACTTCATTAATAATAGAGATATCGAAAAAAACTTTTGGTTTTGTTTTAAATGCCAGTGAACAATCTACAAATTGACGTAAACCAACTTAAGCCATGGCCTCCTATTTTTGCTCAGTGATACACGACTTTGGTTTTTTAAATGGAACGCCCAGTATATTTTGAGATATTTGCAATCAGCGCTAAAACTGCTTTCTGATAGCATTCTTAAATTGAAATTTTGGAACTTTTAATTTTTCACTAACACTTTTTTGTGACGTTCTAATGCCATTCTTAAGCATTTCGGCCACTACAAACTAGAGAAATATACAGAAATAAATATAACCAATTAGGTATAGAACTATTGTATCAAATACTCATCATATAATAGATATTAAAAATACATCTTGTATTTTTGAGAAAATCATTTTGAACAACTAATGTAATAAGCAGCTTTTGTTTCAATGGTAACTATTTTATTAAGGTTACATTTTTTCTGTGTTTTCTTAAACTACCTACGGTGATACCACACTACATAATGCATTGGCCATGCCTAAAGAATCAGTTAACAATAGAATTCAAATGCAAATTTGATACTATTCCTACTTATTGCATTTATATAATTCAAGGTCGTTTAATAATTAACGATTAGAAATTAGAATGTGTTGTTAAGTGTAATATGTATGTATAACGTAATAAATTTATAACCGCTTCAGCTAAATAAAGCAATGAATTATTGCATGAAATAAAGAAAAGGCTATTGTATCTACTCGTAATCCGAATGTAAAAGTTTCGCTTACTGGGCACGGCAAATGTTTTCAGGAATAAGATAATAAGTAGTACCCTAATTATCGATAATTTTTTGATGAATATTATAAACCCAAAGCTCCGCCGTAGGCAGAGTTGTATTTTTTGTACAGGGATTATAACAAAATGATATTCTTAAAAAATTATTGATTATAAGGTGTTCTACGAATTATATTTAGGAAGAAAATATACTTATTTAAAATGCATACCAGAGGGAGCGTAATGCTATTTTATTACCTGAGTATCAATGCTAATGATCAATGTTTGTCCCAAACATATTTTTTGTTGCATTTTATACTTAAAACCGGGGCCTACGTTATACCTACCGGGCCGGACCCATACGAAGTGGAGGAGATGGGGTCCTAGATTCTGCTAAACAGCATAGGAAAGCAGTGCGGTATTTGACGTTTTATTTAATAATAATAATTACTATATGTTGTAACAGACTATTATAGATCAATATAGTATGTCTACAGTTATACAAATAATTTTTAAATATTATTTGTCAATAAAAACCAAAGCAACACAACAATTTTCACGACATATCTTTTCAGTATTTATTCCAGGTTTATATAATCAAACAACAAACAAGTTTAAACTAGTACATTTAAACAACAAATTAAAAAATATTCTTGTTACGCATAAATGCAAAAAAAAACTTAAAGGCTATATAAATAAAAATAAGCTTGAAACATTCTACCAACTATAATAATTGTAAGGCATATATTAATTATACGTATTTAGCTTCCGTTTTTTTGTTTCCCGCGAGACATCACTTTTGTTTTTTCTATAGTTGTTCAATAAAATGTTTGAAAAAATAAAAATACATTTTTTAATGATAGCAAAGAACATATGATAGTTACCTTGTCGCCTTTAGTATCGCAATTGCACTCTGTTGCATTTACTTTTAAATTTTCACAGTAAGTAATACTTAAACTGCACAACACGCGTCTTTGGTTTGTTGCACTTAAAAATATATGTTCATAAATCTCACTAATTACAACAGTAAACAATTTAAACATGATTATTAATATATCTAGAATCCACTGTTTTGGAAATTTTAAACCACCTCGATCTAAATCTTTTAAATATATTAGGGTTTCATCGCTATTTTTATATAACAGCTCGTTGTCATGTGTTAATTCGTTTTTGCAAGAATCACAGAAAACTTTTGACTTGAGAACAGTTGCAATATAGCCACCAATAATTCTCCTTAGCATAGAATTTCGGCTTAGACCGCGTAGTATTTGTATATGAACACCCAGCATTTTCTGGCTTAATGTGCCTTGCACCTTGTGAAGTCGAGCAAAAACCCGCGCGATGGCCATGCTCTCTGGTGGCTCGTGTTGTTTGAGTATCTTGAGAACGAGGATACTTAGGCAGATTTGGCCGTTTTGCTGTTTGTGCATCCATATTCACTAACGTTTCGCAAGACCTTGCAGCTTGCATCATCAGAGTGAAAGTCGCACTAAGAACCGAAGGTCGGTGTGGAGCTATTTATAGTCCTCTGTGCCAGGCGCGCGGAGTGGCGTAACGCTGGTTGGTCATCCGAGCGCAACGTAATCCGTGGGGCGTGGCCGTATGACGCACAGTGGTTGTAATGCTTTAGATCGTGTATCACAGGGGTCCACGTTTTACTAAGTTTAAAGCCATCTTCTCTGTTGATATTATTTGGATGTTTTTCTATTTCTATGGCTTCACGTATCACTCGCGGGAAGTAATGAGGTATTCTGGCAAGTACTCTGGCATGCTCAAATTCTAAAGTGTGCCCATTTGTAAATGTATGCTCAGCTACGGCTGATTTTGTAATGCGTTTGTGTTTGCAATCGCCTTTATGTTCTTGGAGTCTTAGATCAACGGAACGACCAGTCTGTCCAATGTAACTCGAGCCGCAGGAACAAGGAATGCGAGATACGCCAGGGGTTTTTAAACTTGGAATCTTGTCTTTTACCGATCTGAAGCCGTTGCCCAAAGTTTCCTTGCTCGTGAACACAGTTTTGATGTTGCATCGTTGCAGGACACGTCCTATCTTATCAGTTGAGCCTTTAACGTAAGGTAGAAATGCTAAGCCTTCCAGAGGTGGAGATTCTTCTTTAGCCTTTTTTGTCATAGTCTTGTCTAGTGCTTTTCGTATGGCGGTAGTTGTGTATCTGTTCCTTTGTAAAGAGTCAAACAGATGTAGCTTTTCTCTCTCTAGATTTTCTTCATCTGAGATACGAACGGCTCTTGTCGCCAGAGTCTGGAGAACTGTTGCTTTCTGCATTGGATGATGGTGTGAGTCAGCATTTAGATATCTGTCCGTGTGTGTTTTCTTTCTATAGACTGCATGTCCTAAACTGCCATCTGATTTACGTATCACCAGGACGTCTAGAAACGGAATACTGCAATTTTCCTCTACTTCCATTGTGAATTGTATGTTGGGATGTACAGAATTCAGGTGTTTTAGAAACAGATTCAATGTCTGGCGTCCATGTGACCAGATGACAAAGGTATCATCTACATATCTCAACCAGCAAGTCGGTTTTAGCTGCGCTTGTTCGAGAGCCTTGGTTTCAAAAGCTTCCATGTAGATATTAGCGATAACAGGTGATAGTGGTGAACCCATGGCCGCTCCTTCGACTTGCTCGTATATTTTATTGTTCCAACTGAAGTAAGTGTTTTTCAGGCAAATTTCGACAAGTTCAACTTGGTCTGTAGGCAAGAGATCTTTGAGCATTACTAGCACCTCATCAACCGGCACTTTCGTGAAGAGTGATACTACGTCGAAACTGACTAAGAGATCATCTTTGTTTAACTTTATGTTCTTTAGTTTCTGGAGAAAATCTGCTGAATCCTTGACAAAGGAGTCTGTTTTACCAGTTAGAGGCTGTAGTATACTGGTTAAATGTCTTGCCAAAGCATGTGTAGGAGAATTGATCGCGCTGACAATTGGTCTCAACGGCACGCCCTCCTTATGTATCTTAGGTAGGCCATACATGCGAGGAGTTATTGCATTTCTAGGAATCAATCGGTGCTTTAAAGTGGGATCGATACTATCAGAGCATTTTATGGCAGAGGTTATCTTTGTTTTGAGAGAGGTAGTGGGGTTGCGGTATAGCCTTTTGTAAGTTGTATCAGATAGTAAGATTTCCATCTTCGCATTATAATCTTCAGTGTTCATTACCACAACAGCATTTCCCTTGTCAGCTTTGAGAACGACAATGTCTTTGTTCTTCTTTAATGCTTTAGTTGCTTCTCTCTCTGCTTTACTGATGTTGGAGCGGGGGGCGGTTTCGCTCTTCTTAAAATACAAGACACATCTTGTCGGATGATTTCTGCATCTTTTCTGGGAAGTTTTTGGATTGCTGCTTCCACTCCACATATTATCTTCTCCACAGGTATTTGCTTAGGGGCTACGGCTAAGTTAAAACCTTTCTTTAGTAAGGATGTGGTCTGTTTATCCAGTTGTATGTTGCTAAGGTTTACGATTACTTTGTCCGTAGCCAATTGTTTCGAAGACTGCTTAGGCGCTAGCTTATCATATTTGGCTGATTGTTTAGCAGTTGCTTGTTCCAGTGTATTGTGTGCTTGTCTCGTAGTGATAGCGTCGATTTTCTCCCACAATGTTGGCTCCAGCGTGTTCGCCAGTTTTATGTGTAGGGTGTACAGCCTTGATCCTGTGCTATCTAATTCCTGTCTAACTCTTTGTATTTCGGATCTTAATAAGCCCAGACTGGCATTGTTGAGAATTCTGTTGTTATGATGATTTCTTAGATGGTGTTTAATGTGGACACAGTTAGGTAAGACCTTGTTGTCACGGCAACGTTTTAGAAAGGCTAGGTCCGCTAATAATTTCGCCTTCTTCTGCCTTAGTTGAAGTAATGTTCTGGTTTGGTTGTGAACTTCCTCGCCGTAGAGGCGTGTTATGTACTGTTTGAGGCTTTCGCGGTTACTCGAATTATTCTCCTTAGCATAGAATTTCGGCTTAGACCGCGTAGTATTTGTATATGAACACCCAGCATTTTCTGGCTTAATGTGCCTTGCACCTTGTGAAGTCGAGCAAAAACCCGCGCGATGGCCATGCTCTCTGGTGGCTCGTGTTGTTTGAGTATCTTGAGAACGAGGATACTCAAACAACACGAGCCACCAGAGAGCATGGCCATCGCGCGGGTTTTTGCTCGACTTCACAAGGTGCAAGGCACATTAAGCCAGAAAATGCTGGGTGTTCATATACAAATACTACGCTGTCTAAGCCGAAATTCTATGCTAAGGAGAATAATTCGAGTAACCGCGAAAGCCTCAAACAGTACATAGCCACCAATATATATAAGTGCCATATGATCACTTTTTGAGATCTCCACAACATCTGTATGTTTATCAATTTCCTCGAACGCTTGATTAATATTTTCGTCGCTTAAATCCTCTAAGTTAATTTCGTTTATGTCCGCAAACAAGTGTCGTATCTCTAAGCGTCCTTTACTTGCGGATTTTAGTTTTAATAAATTTAAAAGTTTTATTTTTTTTTCACTTTCTAAAATTTGATTAACTGATATATGATAACTCGCTCCACTCATTTGCCTGTACTGTTCGAATCTACCTTCTAAAGGATCACTTTGAAATTTCGCTAATAAGATATATTTGAAATTTTGAGTTTCTAGTAAATATTTGCATAACAATAACAACGTTTGGCAAGTATGAATTAAGGCGTTCTGAGTTTGTTGTGTTAACTTTCCATGACGTTTATCAACGTTTGTTACCTTAAGAGAGCTGTGTAATTTTCTCCCCCGTTATAATTACTAGTACATGCGGGAACGCAACACTTTCTTGGCATGCTGTCAAAGAGTATTCCGAAATTATTTGTATAATTCTACATAAATACGTGTCAAATTACTTGTTTTGTTAGTGTGGTTTCGTCTATTATAATAATTACTTCAGGCATTAGACTTTAAAAATCTTGTCGTGTAGAACCGTTAAAAATACATGTAATAATAGTAAATAGTAAGAAACACCACAACAAATTGCACTTGCCGCTAATCTTTACTTGCTAAACTTTCCATCTCCGTGCTCTGTAAGCCTCCATCCCCTCTACTTTCTCGCGATTTGTCTGCTAGGGTCCGGCCCGGTAGGTATAACGTAGGCCCTGTTAAAACCCACCACCTAACTTAGAAAAATCCAATAACATTTCTAAAACCATGTTAACTCATACCAAATCGAAAATCTTGAGTCAATGTTCTAACTTTAAGATATGACAGTTGGCTCAAAACTCCACCAATTATATTCTCATATTTATACGAGATACTGTAGTTTAATAGTATATTATGTTATTAGGAGTAAAAGTGATAATTTTTGTGGCCAGACAGGACGCGTTTGACTAACGAGCGTTAGCGGCAAATGTCATTATGTCATTCATTTGACACTTTCAGTTAGGCAATGAAGCAATTACACCACTCAGTTAGGTAATGAAGTCATTACATAACTGAGTGGTGTAATAAGCTTCATTACCTAACGGAGATAGTGTCAAATGAGTGACGTAATGAGTTACTTATCCCACTAAAGTAGATAAAATATATTATGTCTCTATCTATTGATATAATGCAGTTATTATCTTCTACTTTAACTACCGTCTCCGTTACGGAGGTTGGCTATTATAATGGCTATTGGAATTTTAGATGCAGCTGCTCTGAATAATTGATTGGAACTGCAGTCAAACCCTTCTCTCAGATTGCGCAGCCAAGACATTCTTCTTCTGCCAACACTTCTTCTACCCGCAATCTTTCCCTGTATTACAAGTTGTGTCTGTATCTTCTCCACGTATTATGTTGCCCAGATATTGAAGCTTCCTTTCCTTGACACTATTTAATATTTCTTTCTCTTTTCCTATTCTTCGTAATACTTCGACGTTAGTGATTCTGTCCATCTAAGATAGTTTTAACATTCTTCTGAAAATGCACACTTCTAAAGAGTCAAGTTTATTCATTGCGGTCTAGTTTAGCGTCCAAGCTTCCATTCCATATAAAAGAACACTGAATACATAACATCTCAGCAGTCGTATTTTTAGTGACAAGGACAGATCTTATAAAACATACTTAACTGAATCACCTTGTGCATTGTACATAAAGTAAATCGACTGTTTCGTTCATAACAGTTTACATTTTATAAAAATTAGTGTAGTTTAAAGTTCAATATTATTAAATTTTAAGCTTTAAAACATCAAAACTGTCATAGGGAGACAATCTATTTATAAAAAAATACAAATTTTGCTACATCCCAGATACCAGATACAATATGTAGAAGTACATATATAGGCATATTAAAAAGTTAGATAGGGCATGCCATTTAAAAAACTCCAGATGCTGTCTCCGAAGGTCTTTGCTGCAGTACTAAAGGAATTGCAAGATTACTTAACATTAACATCAATAAAACAGTTTTACAAGACCGATACTCTTACAGGTTTTGGAAAGTACAGCCTTTGTTACCTGCGAATTATTTGCAAAGAATGCTTTTTTGGAATTAGTTATTCACTAGAATCCAAGAATACCTAAACTTCCACAATAATGTTCTGAATACGGATGAACCAACATTCACTAGTGAGGAAATACTCAATAACCACAATTTACACAAATGGGCATAGGAAAATCCCAATAATAAACGACTATATACCAGAATGATTATGCATCAGGCAATTACAGTCGTGAAGTCAAAATATCTAGCAAAAGTTACTTGCGGTGCGTTTTTTAAGACCTTAAAACATTTTCTTTTCCAGGTTTTATTTACAACTTATTAAATTATTTTTTAGAACATGTAAATTGGATAAAGAAAAATCTCCTCATTTAGACAACTGTAAAAGAACATTTACAGGGTTTTTGTAACAGTAATTCATTAACAGGGCTAGATTAGAGTTTCTAGAAGCAATTTAAATAGATATTAATTGGAATTCAAAAATATTTCTACTAAAAACCATCTTGCACAAAAAATTATGCAAACATACTACTTTTCGGTAAATAATAAAAAATCTAAAGAAGTAATACAATTTATATTATTTTTCCCAATTATAAATCTTTAAAGTGTTCACATAGAAAAATTTGAATTTTAATATCAAGTCGCGGCGTGTGACATTTTAAAAAATATTTAAAAAATTGAACAATACATTTTTAGCTAAAGTTGAAAAAATTTGGTGTTTTCTGGCCTTGAGATTGTTCAGTTAGCTAAATATGACACACTCTAAAAAATCTCATTGAAACCATACTTAATTTCCAAAAAATAGCACTTTTCGGATTCTGACAATTTCTAAAAACTCCATTTTCTAAATAAGTAAAAATGACTCGGTATATTATAGGCCATTCAGTAAACACAAAAACATATACATTTTTCTGAAGTTGGCATATACGTAAAATTTGTCTGCTAGGGATTCTGTATTTTGTTTTGCAAAGGTTTCCATACCTGCATAAAGGTGACTTTGAATTTAAAAATGACAATTAATAAATATTAATTCAGTGTCAAAGTACATACTATTCTGGAAATTCTTGCCTGAACTTTTATAAAATGTAATAAAACTACTTATTAATAAATGCTACATCAATAGTATCTAACACAGTATTTGTTTAACATCCTTAAAAGTAGTTATGACAGATGCTAATTAAATGTCACACTCTTAACCTATTTGTTTAATAGTAACTTTGTAAGTACATTCATAGACAAAAGATGCATTTTGGAAGTATGTACACTCATGAAATTTTAGAAATCAAAGGCCACTTTGTGTTTTTATGTTTAGTGAACAGACTATATGATAAGGAGTAAATAGGTTTTTAGGCAAGCATAAACTATTGACGTAAAAGGTTTTTCTGAAAAATCTAAAATAAAAAATTATCCCATATTATGCCGACCTTTTGGCGGTCACTGTATGTTCCTAGACGATGGAACCAGTGTAAAAATTAAAAATACTAGTTTTCACTTAAAAATTTCAACAATAATAAATAATAATAGCTGCAAAAACTGGAGTAAACGGCAAGAGACGGTGGAAAATGCAAATAATTGTGGCGGCGCTGCGCCTCGACTAAAAATTCGCTCTCTTTAACGAGTTAACTAATATTGGATATAAGTTAATGAGTCTCTTATTATCTTATACAGATTGTCCGAAATCAGTTTTGAATATGGAAAATTAATGAGTGCCACTAGGAAGACATAAACAAAATGAGTAGCAGGACAAAAATAGAATGTAACCATGGCTAGGTAAATTTTTAAATTAAGTCAATGAAACAAACTCTTCTGTCAAATATGTTATCTGTCATGAAGAGTATAAAGTGAAATTTAAATATACTAATTCGCATAATTATTTTAATTATTTAAACCTTACTTTATATTCTTAATGACAGATAACATATTTGACAGAAGTGTTTGTTTGCTTCATTGACTTAATTTTAGTTTATAAATTTACCTAGCCATAATTACATTTTATCTTTGTCCTGCTACTCATTTCGTTTATGTCTTCCTTGTCGCACTGATTAATTTCCTATGTTCAAAATGTATTTAGGACAATCTGTATGTTGTGATGTGCATTGGTAAACACAAAACGTACGTATATACCTAAACTTAAAAGAAATTAGTTTTTCAATATTCATAATCAACCAGTTAATTTAGACGAATTTTCACAGTTAGGTAATTCATAAATTTCTCTTTATTGATACCTATAATAATACTTAGCATAAAAACATTTATGAAGCCGCGTAGCGCAGTTAGGTAGGAGCTTTGTTTGCATTAAGCAAGTCCTCGGTTCGAATCCCGAGGGGGCCGGAAATTTTCCGCAGCCTTGAAGATTTCAATCGGGCTCGGTGAAACCATTCACAGTTGGGCACTAAATTAACTGTGCTCTACTCAGAACCACCGCCCTAAGAGAGTAACAAGGTCAATACATCACTAAGACACACACTTCACACAATGACAATGTTTGCTGCGCAAGCATCAAAGGCGAGTTCCAACTCTGTATCCCGAATCAGGGGCAAGTTGAACATTGTACCGCCTGATGCAAGCTCATAAAGCACCAGCCTCTACACCGCGGGGTAAAAATGAGGTTACCGATAATATATACGTACATACATAAAAACATACAGGGTGATTAATAAGTATGGCCATTCAATTTAAGGGTACTTAAACGACATTAAAACGAACAACTATGCATCATAAACTATGCGTTAAAAATCAATAATAATTCCACACGAAGTTAAACATTTAATTGCTTAAATTGACGGTCACTGGAATGCATTTCTATGAACATAACTTGGCATAGTTTAGTGACGTTAGGCACAGGTGCTCGCGATAAGAAGCAAAAATACAGTTGCTTGTGTATTTCAATCATATATGGAAAGGGGTTAATGTACTCTTATCGGATTTACCTAACTAAGGTTTTGGTGTTAGTCAGTAGTTCTCAAAAGTTTCTTGCAAAACGTACAGCATTGTTTTTCCATACTTAATTAATTTTTAGTGCAATGTAGTCAGTGAAGTCAGTTTACATACATATACACTCACTTAATTTAATGATCATACTTATGAATCACCCTGTATAGTTGATTATAGCCTCTGATTTGGGCTAATGGTCCAATTTTTGCAAACAATATTTACTTGCACTCGTGGACATTTACGTATGCAAATCAAATGCAGCACGCGGTATACAGAAAACTGTAGGTTTTTTTGAGAAATATTTCATTCAGTGTGATATTTAGTCCATTTTTAATAATAAAGGATTTAGAAGCAATTTAACATGTCCATGAGTAATCCCGCGAACTACTAAAGATGGCGGATATCTTAACAGAGGAATTTCTTGGAAAATTTAGAACCACAGGAGCCCATTGAGATAGAAACTTTTAAAAAAATTTAATAAGCAAGGAAATATTATTACTGACTTGAAAAATATAATTAACAGCTACAACAAGTGCTAAAAGTCGACGTTTATGCACGAGAAATTATGAAACGAAGCCGAAGGCTGAGTTTCATAACATGTCTCGTGCATAAACGACTTTTAGCACGCGTTGCATACAATATTTTATCTACGACCTTAATTTTACCGTTATTAATCCATAAATATCGATTTAACAAATGTTTGCATCTACGAAACTTCTAATTTATGTCATAATAAATAGTAGGCTATGCGCGGGCGAATGTTTGCAAAGCCAGTGTTGTCAAGGTCAGTTACGAAATGTAATTATTAATACTCCACATATGAGTGTATTCATTACATAACGCTTTAATTATTTTAAAAACACTTTACCTGTAACGCAAGAACCAACTAGAATAATTTTACAACTTCACTTCCAGTTCGAAATTGTAGTTTTATAACCTCACTTCACTTTTAGCACTAGAACTAAAAGTAAACAGCTGATTTCTTTAACCAGGGTAAACTATAAAACGTCAGTTTTAGTAAAACAAGCTAGCGCTAAAAGGCCTACTTTTAGTAGTGGTCGTAGATAAAATATTTTAAAAATTATCTATCTATGAAGGATAGACATACGTTTGTATACCAAATATGAGAAAAACAATTGACGCATTAAAAATCGCTAATAGAAGATAATCAAAAGTGCACGTTTTATGCCGTCACTAGTGACATTTCCCACATTTCCGCACTTTTGATATTTTTCTTAACGAAGCAACTTATAGTCATATTTATACCCATTCGGAGTCAAGTGATAATCTAGTGACTTTACGTATGTCGATTCTTAAAAATGCAATTTTAGGGTAATAATAGTATATTATGATACGCGTATTATAAGAAGCATTTTGTAGCACGCGCGGGTTTAAAGGAGTAAGCGCCAACATTAAAAAATTAATTACTTCGTTTTTAGTATTTTTATTATAGCATCGCTTTTTACTTCCTTTTACAATAAAGGAAGTATTGGATTCACCCCAAAAATTCGAAATTGAGTTTTCAACAGATCTTCACGTTTTAAAGTCCCCTGAACCCAAAAAACATATTTTTTTCATTGGTCTATCTATCTGTCTGTCTGTGTGTCTGTCTGTGTGTGTCTGTGTGTCTGTCTGTGAACAGAATATCTCAAAAACGAAAAGAGCTATGGCGTTGAAACTTCACATATAAGTTTTGTGTACTATGTAGATGCGACAGCAAGCTTTTGAAGAAAATCGCATAACGGAAAGTAGGTGTTTACTCTTGTGATTTTTCAGTTTTTTTCGATTTTTTCAAAATCGGCTCTAACGATTTTCTTTAAACTTTACATTTTTAATGTGTATTGATGTGATATAGGTGATTTTCCAGTTGAATACTTCTAAAATGGGTTTATTTTGTTTTTTTTTCTATTTTTTTATTAACTTCTATTTTAAATAGAACACCGGGTATATTATTACATTTTTGAATTCCGCTTAAAATTCTAGAGAAAATTTGTCTCTTGAACTAACACTCTATTTTGTACCGTTTTTGTAAAATTTTTAATTTTTGAAAAATTTTGACAAATGCTTAAAAATTTTAAATCAATTTTTTGGCTAATTATAAGATCACTGTAAAAGGAAGTTGAGTGCGTGTATCACACCAGATTTTTGTCTATTACGATAGGCAAACGGGTATCGTAATAGCCTCAGTTCGAACGCAAAGTAGATAAATGACATTTCGTTTTTTAGGTTATCATGACTACTCGTTATACCGCATGTCCGATGGTTTCGGTTTATTTTCAGTTTCCTGCTCAACTAATATAGGTTAAATTAGGTTTTATTACCCTTATCTCAATAACTTGCACGAAAAATATAATCTAACAGATTAAAAACATCAAATTAATTTTTTTTTAATCAACATGCTTTTTTTCGAATTTCTTCCATTTCATCTGTTTTACTAAAGAGTAGGCACTAGCAATGTCAAAAACCTATTGTAACTATCAATGTGTTTGGCTTTAAGCAGTAAATTATACTTAATAAAGGTTAAAATTACTGAAAATTTTACACAGGTATTGCTTTATTTTAGGAACGTTTATTTATTATTAAATTATTTTTATATTATTGTCGAAGTCTAACAGGAAGCCACATCCTAGTAATTTTTTATGTTCATCCTGCATGCAAAATAGTACATCTCTTTCCCTCCGCATTAACTTTTGATGAAATGTTTTTCAAGCCTGTGTCGTAGCTCCACTCACACACTGCAAAGTGGTTAAAATTCAAAATATCGTAGTTTCATACAAAGTATATTACAAACGAAAGTGAAATCAATATTGGCTTTGAAAATTGAAACATATTTCGATTATTGATTTACCTGATTTTAATGTTTTAGAATATAATACACATACATAACCTAAACTATTGCATAACTGTCACCGATTGTCACGTCAAAATTTTATTTGAAAATTAACATATTAAGTCATACGAACTGCATATGCAATTTAAAATTTGATAATTGAAACAACTCGACTTGTATGCTATTATAATAACTGTCATATTTAAAATAAAACATCAGGAATAAAGGAGCACATGACTTAATTTTTAAAAAGCCAAGTTTGATCGTGTTTTCATTTGCTCACGTGTTATTATACTGAATAAGGTGAAAAATTACTGAAAATTTTATATTAAAGGTATTGCTTTATTTTAAGAAGATTTATTTAATTTTTATTATATTATTGTTAGAGTCTAACAGGAAGTCACATCCTGGTAAAAAGCTTGATGTCCATCCTGCATGCAAAACAGAACATCTAAATATGGAAGTTTCATCCAAAAACACGAAAAGACTTTTATTCACTGGGCTTTCGAAATTGCAAATATTTTCTTAAGAAAGAAATCCTCGCCGAAATGAGGAGACTGTTCTCACACAATAGTTTTCTTCCCTTCACCATGTTGTACTTCTCACCCATTTTTTTCACTTCCCTCGACTAAAAGACGAAGGAGTATTGTAATCGCGAAAAAATCACCTTCCGAGATTTCTTCAGATCTTCACGTTTCAGGGTCTCTGGATGACGAAAAACAGGTTTTCTTAATTCCGTCTGTCTGTCTGTCTCTCTGTCTGTCTGTTGGCGGTAAAACTCAAAAACTATTTGTTGAATGAGGACGTCATTTTGCATGCAGATTATATATTTACCTGGCATGAAACTGAGAAAATTTCAGACAAGTATATACACGGTAAGCACCTTAAAAAATTAAGTTTTGTTTATTTTTGCGTTAACTTTGAAATAAATGGAAGTAATAATTTTCACATACGTCAGGCTTTACAATTGCAGAAAATAGGATAATGCCACAAAAGAGTCGAAACGTTTCAACAATAAGACCGTTTTGTGAAATCACCGCACTCATTTCGATAAGGCTGGATGGCGCAGTACAACTTATCGATGCGATTACAATCGCTACGCAGATGCGGCGTAGTTTAAACTCCAGTGGAGTACAATTTTTTAAAAATTTGCTAATTGAACTCGTGCGAGGGAAGTTCCGTGTAACCCCTTTACAGACTTTTTAATACGTGGTAAAGTACTTGTCAAAATCCCTAATTTTTCTTAATATTCTTTATGAAACTATATTTCTCCTAAGTTACAGGTTACCTTTCCTGATTCATGCTTCTACTCGTGATTTGCTGGAGTTGTGAATTTGCTTTATTTAATAGTATATTAAAGTATGAGTGGATAACAAGGTCTTTAAAACACGCGCGAGTTTTCGAGCGCGACGGCGTAGCCGGAGTGCTCGAAATAGAGCAAGTGTTTTAAAGACCAGTTATCCACGAATACTTTACGCTATTTTTTATTATACCTCCAATACTGGAAATAAATTACTCACTAAAAACTTAGAAATAATTTTTGTCGTGATAAATCGAGAGAGCATAATAATATTGCTACTATAGTTACGAGAATTGTTTCCGTTTTTGTCGCGTTCACGTCCGTTGTTGCATTGAGTCGTTTCCTTGACAACCTTTAAAGCTCGGCGAGCTTTAATCGCCTATTTTCGCACGCTCAGGCGTGCTTTAAACGGCGATTCTGATGCAGGTATAATAAAAAATATTAAACACAGTTGCATTTGAAATCTAGCATTATAAAAGATTATTAGAAAATTATTATCTCTTTAATTCTTAATACTTACATCAAATATTTGAGCAATTCTTCCAATGATGACTGTTTTACTTACCATAGAGGTCTTTTAAATTAGTAAAACAACGTTTTACAGTTTCTTCAGTTTTACTGTTAATAACATTGCTTCTTCGTGGAATTTTAGTATGCGTTAGTGATCTTTACCGAAGTGAACTTGTTAATTCCAGCGAACTTGATTTTGACATTAGATATATTTTGTAACTACAGTCACTTTTTAGTGTACATATAAAACGACTGCATGGTAACTAAATTGGGCTATGTTCGAGAACCTCGCCTAATCGCAATAGTACGTCGGACGTCCTCGTCTTTCATTGTAAGAATGAGAGAATGCGATAGTGCGACGTTGTCAAACACGGCCCTATTATACAGATATACACTGCTAAAATAATTGAAATACAAACCTACCCTGAATCATAAAGCAAAAAAATTTACTATACAATTAAAAATACATTTAAGGAAATTTATATTTATTACTATAGAAATAATTACACTATGTGTTGTAGCTGATTTTATGGTACACTGAAATATAGATACTATACCAGCGGTTCCCAAACCGATGGTACGCGGGACCCGTTCGGGTGGTACGCAATCGTATTCCAAAACGTTGAATATCTATAAGAAAAGAGGTTGGTTGGGGACTAAGTGGTACCCGAATCTGTCAGAAATGGGAATTGTGGTACGTAGGTTGAAAAGTTTGGAAACCGCTGTACTATACCATTCTAATTTGAATACATTTTACATAGAATAGCTAATCAGACAAAAATTAACAAATAAACGTCAGGCTAATGAAAATATAAATATATCGTTTTTAGACCTATTTTCCTTAACGATTGTGTTTAATGAAAAATTTTAATCTTATATAGAGGATATCACAGATTTTTCTACTTCTCCATTTAGCAAAATTGCTATAATAACCTTACCTCACAACAATATGAGCGTATAGAAGAATATGAAAACTATAGTTGCCATTTGTTATTCAGGTCGAGTTGACATTTTTAATTACATTAACTTTATTAAAATCTTGTAAAATAGAACTACTTAATTCTTTAATTGATATTTAATACCATTTTTGGTACGTCTTGGTTGATAACACCTAATAATAAAGTATTATTTGCCCAACAGCTCATGCGAATACTAAAACAAATGTAGAAAATAGTAATAACTTAGATATAATAAACATATAAAATTAAATTAGTTGTAACAAAACCAATTCAAATTCAGAAGATAAAAAAACTAACTTACTTAATCCTTCCTCTTCTACCGCATTAGCAGTGTCTAGGTTAAAAAAAAACTAAATACTGTAAATTTTAGACCTACTGAAGATTATCAAACTCAAATTTACGACACTACTGAACCTTGTTGGAAAGTTGAATGAGAAAATTCAGAGAAATTCGATTAGAAGGAAATATTTGATGTAATAGGGGTTCTAAATTATAGAACTATATTCGATGTCGCATAAGAAAAATCGAGAGCTGTAGATGGGTAAAGATTAGTAAATAGTTTCTAGCTCCTTACAGTACAACTATACATTTTAAATTGTTGGTTTTCAATACGTTTTTAATCTCAAAACGCGAACTTGGTTATTTTGAAATATAAGATCTATGTCGCCCTATCGTTAACGTTATACATAATATACATTTTAATATAAGTATATTGACGTTATATATAATATACATTTTAATATACGTATTTAAATGTAGCCGTTTTACAGCAACCCTATAGTAAAGTATATCACGTTTCAACATTGTGGCAGAATTATTTTTATGTGTTTGTTACTGTTAACCTATTGTAAGTCGAAATTAAGTTTACATTTTTCCATTATCTTATTATAGAAATGGTCAGCTATACTTACTATCTACACAAAAACAAGCACTGTGTCTTCGGGTTTTTCCACGTACTTATGTTTGTGTTTTTCAAACATGTCCGAAAGTCGTTTCATGAATTTTTCATGGACGTCATCTACTTGATCCTGCGTCGGATCTTCTATTTTCTCAACTTCCAATGGTTTTCCAACTTAAAGAAAGAAACTTGTTATTTAAATTGTATGTCTACGCAATAAATACTTACTTAGAACAGTGATAGGCTTCCGTCTCGGTATCATACCGAAGGAGTATTGAAAATAGCCTCGACCTATTGGTATAATAGGAGCCACTCCGGTAGTCTTCTTCATAAACTCTTGGAAGCGTCGTAAGAACGAGCCTTCTGGATTATCTACTTGGTCGTAAATATCGGTTTCCCCAAATGAAAACACCGGCACAAGTGGAGACCCATTTTTAAGAGCCAATCGTACAAAGCCTTTACGATTTTTCACTACTAGTTCATAGCGGCCCGGTCGACAATAAAACGATTCCGCTGCACCTCCAACCACAAGAACTGCTACATTGCCACCTTTGGGATCTCTCATTAGCCAGTTTATAGATTTTGCCGAAGCACAACACATTCCTACTGCCAAAATAAGGTCACGAAACAGGGGCATATTGAAATTCTGCTTCAATGTTAAAACATGTGATTTGTGATAAGGAAAATGCTTCTGAAAACCACACGCACTTGTTCCCAGTGCTGTATATACTCCCGTAGCTATCAACCCATGGGGAAACGAGCAGAACAGATAGTTCTTCTTGGGATCTAAATCGACGCCACTTTCGACTTTTATATTGATCGGAAAGTAATCTCTCAAGTACTTCCACCAGATCCAGTTGCGTGCCCATTCTACACGGCGGCCTCCTCGCGAGGAAATGTTTTTGTCCACTAGCCATATCCATGCTAAATACAACAAAGGAATTAACCAATATCCACAGAGAAAAACTAACAAAATGATGACACATCCTGCTGGACCTCCCAGCGTCATCGTCTGAACAGCAGCGCCTGTTGCAAATGTTTGAATGCGTCTCTCTATGGGAATGTTGAGAGGAGCAAATTGAATGCCCAAGACCTTCATCTGAAAATGTTATATATTACATTTAGAAATAGTGCATGAAGTCAAGTTACAGCAACAAAATATGAAGATAAACATATATATTGTTTTGATAAGCATCAATAATATCAGTATATGGAAATATGGTAATAAAAGTAGAAAATCGAATAACTTTTAATTTGCCATAAGTGCTAATAGTTATTTACCTAACAAGTTCGGGAAGGTAATTTTCCCGAATGAGCACTTTGTTTGCAGCACGACCGTAGGGAGTGCTGGATGTAGTGCGAATTCGTGAAAATTCTGCCCGAAAGGGTTAGGTACATTGTTTTTTGTAACGAATAATTGAAAATATTCTAGAAAATTTAAAAAAAATATTATTTAGTGTTTTACTACTTTATTGAGTTGACAGCACAAATCACTAAACTTTTCTATATACCTTACGCACATGTTAACTTTTTTCGTAGATCAACATAATAAAGTGTAAGGTACCGCCATTAGTGATTTTTTATATCTATCCTTGTCGCACAATTGCCCTAGTTTTTGTTGGAAAGTAAAAAGCAGCGCAGTGAGAGAAAGGTAACTTTCGGCGCATCGGGAAATATGAATTTTGAAGTCATGAGTACAAAAAGTCTTTTATCTACTAGCAAGATGATATTGTACATTTTCGTCATAGAAACAAAATATGAAAAGCTTCTCATAACTCCCAAGGGACTTGTCAAATTATTTTTCCCTCAAACTCATGGTAACAATGCAACTACAATTAACGTCTTAGCAACCATACAATGAGGCAATCCTTGATGTTACTTACATATTCTAATTTTAAATGTCATTATGACATTTTGAAATTTCATACTATTTTTACGAATATGCTAGTAGATAAAATATTGTATGCACCACGGGAGATATACATGTTCTTTACCTTCGGTGGACTTACAGACCTCGGGCCAGAGGCCCTCGGTCTGTAACACATGTCAACCTCAGGGAAAAAACATATTCATATCTCCCTTAATGCATAATAGCTATTTATATGTCTAGGGAGCAAAGGTATTCGAACCTTTGCTCCAGTGATATATATATGATTTTTTCTTCGAACGCATGTTCTATTGCGCGAAATTTCAAAAATTTTGCTTTATTAAATAATTACCGTGACTCTAGATTTCTGTAGTGATATTTTGTCTAATTTCCAAATCAGCATAACGTTGTAAAGCTTTGGTGTGATATCCATGGTGACATAAACACAAATGCGGGAGCAAATAAATATTGGCTCCCGCCGGGAGCAAATAGAAATTGGCTCCCGCTGGTGGAAAATTGACAGTTTTGTTTCCTAAAACTGGGGCGCAAAAGCCGACTTTCTATACAGTGAGTAGAAAAATATCTATATCTTTTTTCAACATGACTCAAAGCAGGCCGTGACTTCTAATATATTTTTAGTGTACTAACCTAACCTTAAAAATTCCACCAACGTCACTTTTGACAGCTGTTTGAACACTGCACCATATTTACAAGTAAAACATACCTTCAAAATGACTAAAAAAGCTAACCACAGAAACTTAACAAGCGATTCATTATTGCTGTCGCAAGTTTAACAATTTTATGAAAATAAGGAGAAAATTTAGTTTGTTTCCTTGCTAACATCATTTGTAACCAACATCAAAAACTGATTTATAACTAAATTTCTATCTACACTTTTACAAAAATGTAAGGTCATTGTCTGCTCTGAGCCATGTTGAAAAAATACTATAATACGGCTGTGCTTCGCCAAATTTTTATAATTACCTTAAACTAAAATTTACGTTAATGATACTAAAGCGGCCCATTACTACCCCTTTGTGCCTGAGTAGAACACTTATGCATAGTTATTACTGTTGCGTATAACTTAGATTACAGTGAAATCAGTTCAATTTTATTTAAGGGATTAATTATATTTTAGTTTAAATAATGTTAATAGGTTTGCAATTAAAATATGAGTTAGCATAAACCGGAATAATAAGTGAATGTTACTTATTGAAAACTACATTACTAATTACATACCTTGATGAAGTTGACCTTACTGAACGGCAATAACTTTGCTAAAGCACAGACTATGTATGTGCAGTATTCTCGCAATATATATTTGTAGATAAAAGCGATGATAAAAAGGTTTATTACACGCACTTCATAAATGATATAAAACAAGAATTTGCAATATCATAGCCTAATTTTACTGTATTATCTGTACCGGGTCGGGCCATGATATGGCGGTGCAAAATCTTTCTAAAAGTGTGAAAGTTTTATGAAATTTGCTTATTCAAATGTTATAGGTAATAAAGTAATGTAGTAAGTAAATTATCTTGAATTATACAGATTGGCTAAAAAAAGTGCGGCAAATCAGACTTACACTTTAGAATTAAATGCTTTATATACTGCACCACAAATGAACTGAACCACCCATAAACATTGTATTTATTACATTACGTCATAAAATATATATATAAAAGCTTATATTCATACTAAGCATATTTAATTGCACTATCTTCAAATATCAATTGAAGAATTAACACAATCATATTCATAAAATTAAAAAATAATAAAATTATAAAAAAACTATATTTCACAAAAATAAGAGGAATCACAAAAAAAGTTAATTAATAGTTCTTTGAGTCTCTTCGGAATTTTTAAAAATGTTTGGCCACGATTTGGCATACTTTGTATACAATGTGGTATCAACATTTGGGAAAAATTAAATTTTTTTTTTGATAATATTTTATTAATGGACTTCGTTTTGTTTAAACCAAATTATTAAGAGAAATGCTTTTTATAGTGACACAATCATGACTGCCCTTTTGGAAACTATTTTTTTAAATTGCACCAATATATGCAAATGGTCCAGTTCATTTGTGGAGCAGTATATTTAGGCAACTTAAACAGTTTGCGTTGAAATGATAATCAACGGAATATAAAGTTGTTTAGGTTTAAAATTCACTGTTTTGGAAATTAAGATGCTAAATTTTAGCATACTGAAATTCAGAATTTAAAAAAGCTATTTTGTCTAACCATGAACAATGGAAAAATTTTAAACCAAAATGCCACGGTTTCTTCAACCAGAGTGGCTTCCTGTAGATATGTTAGTTAACCTAAAAAATCCTAGGATTTCGTGAATATCTGAATTGTATTCATAAAAACTAATTTAGCGAACTGAGTCTATATTTTTTTAGCAACAAATTTTGACTAAATGATTTACTTTGGAGAAATTACATGTAGTTAAATTAACTTACAGGCAATATCACATTCTGCTATTTAAATTCAAGAACTATTGCATAAGCTAAATGCAGTCTTTCGTCATCCACATTAAAACCCAAATCTAATTGCAAAAAAAATGCAAAATATTTTTTAATTATGGTAACATCTGATTACTGTACATTAACAACATAGTAATGGTTTAAAACTCCAAAGCAATAATGAGTTGTATTACATATTACCGCTGTGTTTAATAGTAAATGAAAAGCGGCTTATCTACAGCTCGCCTGATTTCGGCATTGGTGTAAGACAGAAAGTAGGTCACAGGTTATTCAAATATGTGGCATTCATAATCACTGGGTAGGGTTTGTAGATAATATTTCCAAGGTCATGCTAATTTTAACTTTTGTATCCTCTAAATAATCCATGCATTAAATAAAATTTTGCAAAATTATGTAATGAGTTACTTGTTACTAGTTAGTACGAGTATATAATGTTACTTGATCCATATATACAAGGTGTCCTTAAAAAGGAGGTCAATCCGTTAACCACATATTCCTTGAGCAAAAATATGATGATTTAGCTCAACTTACCTATATACAAAGTTGCTTAGTTTAGCCGCTAGAGGGTGATTTTTAAATTTTTTCAAATAAGTCGAAAAATCTTTGATAGATTTTATTCATTTTTTGGCCATGCGTTTGTACCAGTAAACCACAGCTTTTTGAAGAATAAACCCTAATTTCGAAAATTACAGGGTTTTTAAAAACTTTGTCACAATAAATTATCCATTTATATATTTTTTCACCCCCTGTATAATCACTACCAATTTTTCTTTCTGAATAGTTGCTTATTTTAGATGCTATTTTCTCTCTTACAAAATTTTAGTTGGGTAAACGGTTTAGCCATAGACAAATATTTTCTAAATCCCTACAAGCCTGAATCAGTAATTTTAACTTAACACTAGGCTTGTAGGGATTTAAAAAATATTTTTTTGTGGCTAAACCGTTCACCCAACTAAAATTTTGTAAGAGATGGAATAGCTTCTAAATTAAAGTAACTATTCAAAAAAAAAATTGTAGTGGTTATACAGGGGGTTAAAAATTTGAACTGATCTACCCCACGATTATTTATTAACCGTGGCTATATCCTCAGTGGCCTCGCTACAGGGTACAGTCAACACATTCAATTTTATTTAGTTTTACATAAAAACAATTAAAATTGTTTAAATATTATTAAATAAAATAGTTATTTATACAACGAGAAGCTAAAGTGTCACTTTTTTGCACGGGTGAAAAAGTTTAAAGAATGAGGAAAAAAAGTGCAAAAAAGAAGCTTTAGATAGCAGTTTTACACATCATTTTTTCGACTACCACACATTTATGTTGAAAGGATTACAAAACGTCAACGTCATTTCAAATTGTAAACTCATTAGAAATTAGGTTAGTTTGGTTTCATTGTTTTAAATTAAAACCTCGTCAAATTTAATGAACAGTTTTGACAGAAGTGTGCGCTAAAGTGACAGAAGTGTGCAATAAAACTGATTTTGAGATATGGAAAGTGTCAAATAATAGTCTCCTTTAGGAAATGGTAGTCGAAAATAGTATATTAAACAACAAGTTTAGTAAAGTAAAGCTTTACTAAACGAATATAGCTTAATTGAGTACGAGCGAGCGAAGCGAGGGAGTAACTTATAAAGCTATATAAGTTTAGTAAAACTACTTTTCTTACAAAGTGTGTATACTATTTTTTCGCATTTTGTATTAGTATTTATAAACAAACATTTATATGAAAGCATTACACCACATGTCCATTCAAAAAGGCGGCTGTGGAAATTCAACCGTATGAATAATATGTTGGTGACACTGTAAGTCTATGTCAAATTCGAGGTTAGCAGGTTAGGTTGAAACTGATACAAAACCTAACCTGCTAACCTCGAATTTGACACAAACTGACACAAAACCTAACCTGCCAACCTCGAATTTGACAGTGACATTACCATATAGTAAAGTGACATTTCTATGCACTAAAGTGCCACTTTATTAATCGATTTTGAATTTAGTAAAATAGCACATTATTATATAAAATGCGAAAATAGTATATTACGCAACAAGTTTAGAAAAGTGACGTTTTACTCAACACGTATGGCTGGTTTGAGTACGAACGTCAGCGAGTACTTAAATAGCCATACGAGTTCAGTAAAACCACTTTTCTAACGCATTTCGTATACTATTTTATCGCATTTCATGCAGAAATGTGAAATATTAGATTTTTATAACAATGTCAAAACATAACCAAGCTGAGCAGAATTAGTTTTTATATACTAAATCACAATAAGCAACTCCAGTTGATGTTATGCATTCGGGAGTACTGAAGTGTATTGTTGTGGCACGACAAGTCGATGCCATATTGGAGATTATCAGGATAGGAGTGGCGTCAGTCTGTGTCAAAACTGACGCAAAATCTAACTTGCTAACCTTGAATTTGACATAGACTTACAGTGTCGCCAACAATACATTTCAGTATTGCCAAACATAAAACGAATCGTCGTTGCTATGTTGTAATGGTTACTATGGTGCAAAGTACAACATTATTAAACGATTTTGCATGTAGAAATGTAGTACATTACCATATGAAACGCGATAAAAAAATTTGCATAGTGATCATGAAAGACGGCCTTCTTTACAGTAAAGGAAGTATTAGATTTACCACAAAAATTTGAAATTGATTTTTAACAGATCTTCACGCTTTAGACTCCCCTGAACCTAAAAACATGTTTTTGTTCATTGGTCTGTCTGTCAGTCTGTGTGGCTGTGTGTGTGTGTGTGTGTGTGTGTGTGTGTGTGTGTGTGTGTGTGTGAGGTGTGACGTTGAAACTTAATATATAAGTTTTGTGTACTATCTAGATGCTTTTGAAGAAAATCGCATAACCGTAAGTATAGTGTTTACTCTTGTAATTTTTCAGTTTTTTTGTTATTTTCAGAAACGGCTCTAACGATGTTTTTCAAACTTCACATTTTTATTACATTGTTAATGTGTATTGATGGTGAGATATATAATTTTTTAGTTGAATACCTCTAAAATGGGTTTCTTTTGTTTTCTTTTTTTTATTAACTTCTATTTTAAATAGAATATATTATATTACTACATTTTTGAATTCGGCTTAAAATTTTAGAGAAAGTTTGTCTGTTCAACTAACCCTCTATTTTGTACGGTTTCTGTAGAATTTGTAATAGTATTTGAAAATTTTGACAAATGCTTAAAAATTAACGTGTACAATACGTATGAAAGCAACTTTTGATTACGGCTTCGCCGTCATGCATCAACCTTCAAACTAATAAAAAAGTATCACTTTCATCACTAGTTGCACAAATAACTATATTGCACAGTTCTGTCAGAACTATTTATTAAATTTGGTGAGATTTCAATTTAAAACAATAAAAGCATACCTAACATTAGTCACATTAATAACTGTCGTTGTCTAAACGAACATAGGATGGGAATAAACTAGTGATGGGCTAATTCGAATGAAAAATAACCGGTTATCCGGTTATTGAAATAACCTCTGTAACTCGGTTTTCGTTCCAAGTATTCGAATCAAAAATAACCTCATCCTTATACGTACTACGTGCCGTATCTCAGCGACCTGCGAGTGATCGAAATTCTGTAAATAATACGTCAAGACCTTTTCTACGTATGTACTTAAATTGGCCCAAGTCAGGCTCGCGGCTGCTTGTTGATGTTATTAAGACATTTCAGACTCCCAGTGGAGTAAAATTTATGGGGCCCTTCCTATTAAACATAACGCTCTGCTGAGTATGAGATTTGCCGAAGCTGTGTTGGTATTAATTTATAACGGCCTAAATTTTTGCTTCGAAACGCGGTTGATTATGCCTAATAAGGGATAAACAGAAAGCGAAATAAGATTTTCCAATATCGTAACAGATTTATATTTAATTTTTAATGACGGAGCAGTCGGTGCCCATCCGTCGTCATACGATATGAACGTGGGACAAGAAGTGGATTTCGATGTTTAAAATTTTAAGTGTGCTTCCTTAGAACCGCGGAAGGCTGAACGTAGATAAATTATGGATTCTAAAATATACCGGTATGATGTGCAAGCGAAAAGGGAAGGGTGACTACTAGAGAATTTTAGGAACTAAGAATAGATTCAATAGATACTTTGTATTCGCATATTTTTAATTTCTTTATGATTAGTATTGATATAGCTATTCTCAATGGTTTAAACTCCTTAGAAGCCAAATAAAAATCATTTATACAATTATTATAATTAACGATTAACTAAGTTCCTCTGATATCTGCAAGTTACGATGCCGATGCAGATGACGGTGAACCGCCAACCGGCAAACCGGCTGACTTAATCGAAACGAATCGTGAGCCAAAATTGATTGGAATGATTATTCAAATAATCATTCGGTTATTAATATGATTCGAATGCAAATAATGCGGTTATGAAAATTGTCCGGTTATGCCCATCACTAGAATAAACTATCACATACTTCACGTTCTGATGCTTTTCGACTCGACATTGACATCACACACGCAAGTCAGTCAATGGAACCAGAGGTTAGGATACAAAAGATTAAGGAGGAAAATATAATGCTCATTTAGACAACGATCCCACTTTTAATCATATATTTTATGATGGACTTGTTACGATGCTCTGCATATTTTGTACAGTTGAAATCTCTGTTAGCATAAATATGTTTATTAATTACTATGTACAAAGAACTGAGCAAGCACAACCGATATTGACCAACACCTCTTAAGCAATGCCGCTGGTATCTGATGTCAATACTTGTAAAAGCATATCTTTTTTAGGGATTTAGAATAGGGCAAATTCCTTTGGCCATGTTATGACTCTAACGGCATAACTTTCTCTGGCTGGCAACCACTCGGTTTTTCATGTAGCTACACAAATTTCCCTGCCAACCAGAGGCGCAGTTAAATATTGTAAAAATTAAAAGTGATGTAATAATATGTAAACTGTCTGTATTGCGAACACATTATAGTCGCTGGTATTCGAACTCGCGTTTCTAGGCGATCACCCTGACGGAATCCGATTACTAATTACGATGCTTTAACCGCTAGCCCACGTCGACACAACAGTTGTATTTATGTTTGGCTGTATTATAAAGGACGTGTTAATAGCTGCACATTTTTGTATTTTCTACGATATTCACCCTGTATTTGTTGGGTCCTGTTTTTATCAAGGGTAACAGAAAGTTCTTGTTGAAAACCAAATGCACCACTCTAAAAATGTTAGTTCTCTACGGATGCGTAACTTGAGGTAACACATTTAATACCAACCCAAACTGAATTCAGGTTCTTCTAAACAAAATGATTAAAATCACAATCAAGACTCCATGATATATCAGAAACTCCACTAGGAATTGGGCATGGCTATAATATAATATTAAAGAAATTCAAAGTTCGGGCACTTCATTCCATGTAGAAACATGGCCTGAGATAAGGCGAGTCAGGGTCGCCGAAATATCTATTTCCGAAACCCAGTTATCTGGCACACTGTTAACGGCGTACTGGGTGATGTGTTTAGCATCACGCCTTCGACGACTGCCTTACATTCCCTACTTTCACAACTGTGGTTTCAGTAACCAATTTTTAAAGCGACTGGGTGGGCCGCCCGCCGGTTGACAGACGTGGGGATTGAACCACGTACGGTGGCACCGCAGCCTGACGCCCTAACCGCTCGGCCACGCTGGCTATAATCCAATATCACACCGTAAAATTGGGCAAGAAATTCAATGAAAACCTCGTAAACTGTCGCCTTTTATGAATTCGGCAAAAAAAGAATTTACCTTCACGCTTAAAACGTAACCTAGACATGTTTAACTGCGGACGTAGATGAATAAGTGCTAAAACAAAATTTAAATCTACTGATCTCATTGTGAACCTATCTAATTGCTAATTATCAAGTCTGGCATAAAATTTTGCAAAATCTACAAAATTTACAAGGGATAGAAATAAAAAAAAGTTTTTAAATTGTTCACATCTGTATTATTATTGTTTATTATACGCCACGCGAAACGTTTCTGCAAAGTTCTACTGCATAGCAGATCATTAATAAATAATACGTACTACATTGAACCTTTTCAGCATTTTGTACACTATAACATTAATTTGCAATTAGATAAAGATGTTGAATTCGATATTATATTTATAACTGTTTTAAAGGAGTGCTGAGAATTACAAGCCATCCGATCGGCGGCTCCACATATTATTGTTTATAGTTTATTTTGTTTACTCATGAAACGTGCTTTAATAGAAAATATACGAACTGGAGTGAAGATGCTTTTATTAGGAGGAACGGGGCAGTGTGAAAAAGGGATTAGATGTAAATAGACCTTTGAGTTGTTTACTCGATATGTATCTTTAGTTTTGTGTTAATTGTTTAATAAATATATTTTAAAAGGATTTGTTGTTTGGGGAGCTTTTACATTGTCTAAACTAAGTAACTTTGGATTTCCTGTACATATAAATATGTAGATGTATTTATATTTTTAAAGTCTCCATCAATTTTCTCTATTACAATCCCGCGTTAAGTTTTAATACAAACAGCTGACACCAACATCCCAACCCTGCCAGTGGCCACTACCATTCTGCGAACAAGTGTAGCGCGGCAATAACCTTAACCCACGAAATATAATACATGTTAGAGGAAAATACAATCCGACACATTTACTATTTACTTGCAAATTTCCAATTTTTCGAATTCCCTTAAAAAATGCAATCGACCAGTAAAAAGTGTCCAAATAGAGAATTTCACACAAATATTAATTTTAAAGTTTTTCTGATAATTATAACTGTTTTCCCCATTTTGCAACCCCTAAATCCACCTGAACCGCAAAATTCTTAAAAACCCACGGATTCATTCACATACAAAATTCGACATTTTTTTATTCTCCCTGTTTATGCGAACATCCAATTTGCTACAAATACACCTCAGCTTTCTATCCCTGTAACTTCGCTTCCGTGCACCACAGACCCCAAAAACCAGCCAGTACTATTAGCGTTGGTTCATTCTCTTTCCAACTAGCCCCAAATCACATTTGGATTTTTCAAAAAGTATGCGATGTAATAGCGCCGAACGTTTTTGTGTCCAAAAAATCGTTTTAGCCCCCGTATTTTCGCCCCCTTGAATCTTACATTTTCACAACCTCTCCAGAAAGTTCACCCTAAACATTTTCAATGTTAAAACTCTCTAATTGACAATGAGGTAGTGATCGTGGCGTAAGATCCAAGAAGAGGCGCTGTCAGGTCATACATGAAAACACTTTTTCTCAAACAATCAAGGACCTCGCAATAAAAGGATTACTTTACTGTCTGGCTGTATAAATTATATGTAAAAAATTCTACGATAATCAAAGATTGCATTAAACCTGACCTTGAAATCCAATCTGAACTCCAATCCAGAGCGATGTTAATCTTAAATGTTTTCTCGGTCTTCTTTGAAAGTGTTATGTCTGTAATGCAAAGAAGAAGCATCTCCATATATGTTTATTAACATTTTAAGCATATTTAAAGAAATTTTGCACTAAATTCGACTACATGCCGTTGGTCGATATTTGATTGCATATTCGTTTTTGGTGAGGTGGTATTATAGCGTTTATTAGGATATTTTAAATATTTTATATGAGTAAGTCTGAAAAGCTTAACTTCAAGTTGTCGACGTACGTTTCATATACGACACAATAAACTTCATTATATTATTAGAATCATCGTATTTCATAAAAAATCTTAGTGATTATTTTTTAAGCAGTCCTCTCAGCCAATAGTAATGAGAAAAAATTTCAAATCGACCAATAGCATCAAAATTACACTATTTGCTAGTAGCTAATTACACTGACTATTTGCTAGTAGCATCAAAATTACACTGACTATTTGCTAGTAGCAAATTACAGCGACTATTTTTTCACAAACCATTAAAATCGTTCTTCTGCTGTAACACAGCTAGCTAAAAGTGGAGTAGGTAAACAGCAGTTGTTAAAAATAACAGGACACTCATCTGGAGGCTCCATCAAACCCTATCTACTAGTTGAACTGTTTAAAAAATAATCACGCCGAATTACATTCGTGGTGTTATTTTTTTGTAATAATTTTAACTAGATTAGCACTCATCTTTGTTGCTATTAAGAAATCCCACTCGTGGACTTCGTCCACTCGTGAGATTTCTTAATAGCAACAAAGATTCGTAAATCTAGTTAAAATTGTCAAAAAATTATCACCACTTATGTAATTACTGTTGAATAATTTAAGTAGAACTTTCCTGGATTCCCAACATAATAAAAAAATTACTTTAAAATTTCGTTTCTTAAGAATTTTTACTATTAAACGTTGTTCAAAGTACTTACATTCATATGCGACTGTTGCAGAATATGACATGTTATTTTATGTATTCTAAAATGTAAGCATGTCAAAAACTACGATTTAAAAAATAACTAGTTACAATTTCGAAAATTTAGCTTCACTTCTGTACACAAAACCGACAGTTTATTTTACTGTAAATACTAACAATTATTATTTATCATCATCATCATCATCAGCGACAAGGATTAAACCTTAAATTATCATACATTTATAGATTTTTATAACGTTTAACATTCATCCAAGTAGTCATTTATGGTTAATCAAGCTACAGATTTAATCGAAATTTATGTGTTACTTGATATAAATTTAAACATCTTCAAACATAATTTATCCAGGTAAACAAACTGTTTGTTTTATTTATATGCTTTTAGTGAATTATTCGGTCGATTGTTATATTGTCCTTTTAAATTGTTTTTGGTGTTGTGTATTTTGAATACTGGCTGAACTATAAACTGTTGGTTTGTTGAAATAAATCTCGATATTAGCTTGACTGTTATTATTATTGGAACTTTGGTGTATAACGACTTGCGGGACGTCTGATCCAATGAGTATTACTGCGCTGAGTACCTAACGCCCATTTTTTGTTCCATTTTAAGCATAGGGTCTTGGTTTCGTTGGAATCCTACTCTCACGGCGAGCTACCGACCTAGGCCGATATTTACCAACTGACCAAATACCAAATACACCTTTTGTCAGTAGGTATGGTTACCTTTCTTTACAACCATCTGAGAACGAGGTCTCAGCGCTCCGGCGCGACGTCATCACAGGTAGGTCCAATTGGCCAATGATTGAATTTATCAAACCTTTTATCTCGAGGCTTGACGCTCGATAAATTCAATCCTTGGTCAATGACGAATTTCGAATTTCTTACAATTTGTTGGTTGCCATGACAATCATTAGTCAATTGTTTATTTATAAACAAAAACAAATGACCTCTCTGAAAAAAACCATTGAAAAAGAGGCGTCAGTAAAATTTCAACTGTAACAAAAAATCTATTTGTGAACCGGTATTTTCGGCATAATTCTTTGCTTATGATAATACCGGGTGTATTAAAAATAACAATCGAGCGGCACATAAAAATTTACATGCAAACAAAATTCTAAACTTACTAGATGTAATTCTTTTTAAGACCCGGTAGTAATTTAGTACAAAACGTCGAACATTATTGCCACGAGCTATGGAGTGAATAAAAACGCGATTTCACAATTTTAAAAGTGAAAAATTAGCTGAGCGTCCCCCAAGTCGTGCAAAACATCACTACCTGTACGAGCCCGAAAAAAGAAAAATCAAGGTCGAGTAACGTATTATAACTGAATTTAGCTGCAGTAGCATTCAGCGATTTTGTAATCAGAGCAAAAGTGAGAAAATTGTACCCACATCGAGAAAAGTAACAATGTAGACCAGAGTCCATCGCCCGAGAATCTGGTAGTATACCGCAAAGTTTATGCGAGCGGGAATAATTATTGCATTCTGTACTGAATAGAACAAAAACATAAAATGTCGAAGCCGAAACAACTATGATTGCGCAATAAAGGCTTGGTAGGTTTTAGTTTAATAATTAAAAAAGTGTCCGTTTAAATCATTTATGTGTTTGTTTATTTGTAAGCCACAAGTATCCATGATACCGGAACTATTTTCTAGGAGCGATTAAAGAAGTAACGATTATAACTCAGAAAAGACGATTTGATATCATTAAGCCCCAATTGTTTGAAATTTAATCATAGCAATCCATTTGTATAAACTATAAGTTAACATTAATTTTTATTTATCTATTTTCAGGTAATTCGTTCCACATTGTTTTACTTGAACTGTCCCCAAATTGAACGTTTAATTTATTTGATTTAAATTAATTAAAATGTAACATTTAGGTGTTGGTTTAAAAATAATTTATCTGAAAGTTATCCGAGAAAAAGTCAGGTTAACATGGTTAATCTTTGTTTATACTATTAAGATTATGCTACAGGTAAGTGATTGAGCTTTTTCTTTGATAGGAACATTGATATTAAACATTTGTAAGCCAGGTCACTAACTGCGAAAGAAATCACAGCAATATATTTGACTGAAGGTATATTCGATTGCGTGCCAGGTAGACATAATCCGCATACAAAATATTGGATAGACATGCAGTCAGACGGAATTGAGAAAACATATTTTTCGTCATCTAGAGACTCTAAAGAAATCTTAGAAGGCGTTTTTTTTTTCACAATTATAATACTTCCTTCATCTTTTACACGAGGGAAGTAAACATTTAATGATAAAATGATTTTTACATGTGCTGCCAATGCTACTTTCATCAGTGATGGGCTTTTGTTGAACAAGGATAGTAGTTTCAACTTAAATTAATACAGCAATACATTAAATTAAATGTGCTTTTCCATTACATCCAGATAAACAAAATATTTGTTTAAAATGAACATTGCGTATACAATGAAATGCAAAAATAATATCGTAACGTTATCGCTACTTATCAAAGTACAGAGACTATCCTAGTTACAGGGTCTGGATCTTTTTCGTTTATATATGATATGAGCATCAAATTTTTAAAATAATATTACTTATAAAGTTTAACATTTTGGTAAGTTTACGACTCGAGTTTAGGTCCTTGTGATTGGTAATCGAGTCAGAGTCCAATCTTTTAATGACCTTTAAGCCCTAATATTTTTACTACTTTTAATAGTTTTCGATTTTTCATCAGTTTCGTGTAATTTCAAAAATAATTTAGTCTTAAAGGAAGAAAGTGAGATTGCAGCTCTGTACGTGAATCTTGCGCCAGTTTTCAAGACGTTCGGTATTTTTTTTATAAACCATTGCGCGTGAAAATTATTCAAATTTTGTTGATCTTGTTTTACGTATTATAACAGTAAGTTACCAGTAGAGAAAATTTATCTACTCCAGTGGGATAAGTAACTCATTACGTCACTCATTTGACAGTATTTTAGTGTGAGTCAAATGAATGACACAATGACATTTGCCTACTAAAATATTATTGAAAATGACAGATCTGACATTTATCGTAATGCATTTTTCTCAACTTTAGGCAGTTGTAGATAAAATTTTGTACAATACATGTGTTATAATGCATCATTAATATGCTTGTGTGAGTTTCGCCTCTGACGTGGTTCACACGTTGAGTTACCGTGCTCTTCTGTTCCTTCCCTTTGCAAACAGCTTCGCCTCTGGCGTGGTTAACACGTTGAGTTACCGCGCTCTTTTGCTTTTTTCCTCCTGATGAAGCCCCTTACGAAAGTGGGCGAAACGTTGAGTTCTTCGATCTCAATCATGACACGATCCAATCCCGGAAGTCGTTTGTTACTTAATAATATCATTAACAGACTAAGGTAACACAGTAGCGCTACACACAAAGCAAAAACAAAGGTCCACAAAACTGAACTACACATTGGATTACAAGGCATCCTGTCGTAATGCTTAGGCGGTATCGGGGTGTCCTCTTCCGTATCAACGAGGAGGGGTTTTAGCTCGGTAGGCGCCTGGGTAGAACACCATTTCCAGGTGAATCCGGCATGCCCAAAGAGGGCATCTTCTCGAAGATTTCCCCTCCTCAGGAAGAAAAAAAACATTTTCCCTTATTCACAATACATTTGTGCATTCTTTGAAACCACTTTCATTAAAATGAATTCCGTTTTTTAGAATGTTATCAAACATCCGCTAAAATTCACCAACTGACTCATTTGCGTCAGAGAATCTCTTTCCACGTTTGCTTTTTTAAATCTCTGGAAATATAAATAAATCGCTGGTAGCAAGATCAGGACTGTATGGAGGGTGAGTTATCAATTATATTGCAGACTCGTGTAAGAAATTTAAGAACTTTGATGTTGTATGTGGAGTTGCATTATCGTTTTGTATTTTTATTAGATAACACCGGATCGGCACAGTGGGGCCATACACAGTAGGTTTTAAATTAAGTATTGGTTAATACATACATAAAAGTAAATTAATATAGCATACCTAATTGATTATTGTTATAGTGTTAATAAATAATTGGCGTAAATTTGGGCTAAGTGGTTCACTATTAGTCATTGTCACTTAAAAGCACATCCTGTGGAAGCCTTGGTTTTAATCGAAGGTTAACGAATCGCTGTCCAAGCATGTAGTGGTTGGTGGCCGGGCAATTCCCTAAGTTGCCGAAGAACTTCTTATTGGTGGTTTTTATAAAATCGTCGATGGACGTCATGTTCAGCTCACGATGAATCTGCTCGTTACGAATAAACCACGGTGCATTTGTTGCCAGTCTAAGGACTTTGTTTTGCAAAACTTGTAATTGATGTAAGTGAGTTTTCGACGTGGTGCCTCACACTGTGCTTCCATACATGAGGGCCGAGCGCAAGAATGACGTGTATATTAGTTTAGCATATTCTATTTTTAATGGTAAATTTCTATTCAGAATTGGGCAGAGGAGGCGCATTTTGTTGAGGCAGTTATTTATCTTGTTGTTTATATGAATTCCCCATGTCAGTCTTTGATCCAAATATACTCCTAGATATTTCACGGCACTATCTTTAGCGTTCCATGGTATTGGGTTTCCACCAATTAAGATGGGGCGTGGATTATTATTATAACTTTTGAGTGTAAAAATTTTGGTCATGTTTTTCGTTGGGTTTAAAGCGATGTTCCAACGATTAAATCATGTGTGTATCTCGTCTGTGGCACTTTGAAGAATTGAAATAGCCGTATTTAGATCACGACTTTGAGATATGATTGCCGTGTCGTCGGCGAACATAGTCAGCGAACAGTTTGGACGTTCAGGAATGTCGTGCATGAATATTTAATAGCAGAGGCCCGAGTACTGGTCATTGGGAAACACCTGCTTTTATTTTCTTGGATTGTGACGGGGTTGCATTGACCTTGCTTGCAAATGATCTTTCAGACAGGAAGGAGGAAATTATATTAATGATATAGTTAGGGATTTCTAACTGAATCATTTTATGCAGAAGTTCTTTGTACCAGACCTTGTCAAAGACCTGGGCAACGTCCAAGAAGATTGCTGTGGTATATTGCTTGTCTTCAAAAACGTTGGTTATAATTTCGCTGATTATAAGAAGCTGAAGTGTTGCTCAGTATTTGGCTCTGAAGCCAAATTGAAATGCTGGAAACATTAAATGCTGAGATAAGTAACTGTTGAGGCGTGCATAAATTATTTTCTCGAGAAGCTTTGATAAACTACAAAGAAGACTTATAGGGCGATAAGATGGAATGTTTTTTGGTTTTCCAGGTTTTTCGAAGAAAATAGTATTGGCATGTTTCCATGCCCTGGGGAAATACCCTATAGAGAGACAAGCATTGGAGAGGGAAGAAAAATAAGATAAGCACTTTGATGTGAGATTTTTGAGAATCGCGTTCGTAATCATGTCTGAACCAGGGGCAGAAGGCGAATATACGAAGTGATTTCGTCTAGCGTTGTTGTGGCAATATTGGTTGCGGTCAGAGGGAGATGCTGATCAACACTTTGTTCGATTGTGTTGGTAAAAGCAACATTGTTGTCGTTGACTTCTATTGTGAGCACCTCCTCTAGATGATTGCTTAATACCTTACACTTTTCAGTGTCGCTAGAGTATATACAATTGTTGTGCTTTAAAATGGGTATCGTACGCTTTTAATTGGTAATACGTTTAACCGCCCTCCACATGGTTGGATCTCCTGTTTATAACTCGCCAATATAACGCCTGTAGGACAAGATTCTGTAATTGTCGATTTCCCATTTGACTTGCAGGGTTAGGTTGGCGTGTTCGTTGTCATAGCCTTCTAGCTTGATGCTTCTGTCGTATCTGCACAGATACAGGTAGTGTTTGATGTACCACTCTTTTAGTACTAGTACTGCTGGCTATTCGCGCCGCTGTTTGAATGGCTGAAGTAATATGGTTAACAGCATGGTCTACACCTTCCACTGTGTATAGGTTGTGAAACGCTATGGGATTATTATTTAGTTGGCACTTAAACTTTTCCCAGTCCACTGGTCCATTGATTAATCTTAATGATGGTTGGCCACTAAACGTGATAATTACGGATAAGTGGTCGGAATCTAATTTTGCTACTACCCTTTGGTATTAAGGGTGTAGAAACTCGATGCTGTAAGCATATATCTAAAACATCGGGTTGATGATCAAACCTGTATGGAAAATAGGTTGGTTCATCAGGAGCTAGAACTTGGATAGGATAGTCAGCAGCAAAGAGTATAGTTGAGTGCCATTTGAATTCGTTCTGCGACAGCCCCATGATGTGTGTTTACTGTTGAGGTCCTCCAGTACAAGAGTTGGTAAGTCACTATCCAGTATTAGTTGCATATCGTGCATTATTAACCGTCGATTAGGGGGTTGATAAGCAGCAACTATTACTAAGTCGCTGTTGTTGCTTAATGTTAGCCGGATTGCAGAAGCATCTAGGTGTTGTAGATCTGGGGTAAGTAATTTGTGATGTTTTAAAGTATTTTTGATCAAAAGAGCGGCTCCACCAGAAGCAATTTGCCCTATTCTATCCCAGCGGTAAATACAGTATCCAGGAATCGAAAACTTAATTTGCGGTAACAGATGTGTTTCACCAATGCACATTATGTCTGTTTTGTGTCTTGATATAAAATCAATAATGACAATTCTTTGGTTGAGGACGCCATTGGCATTCCAATTTGCCATTGATAATTGATTGATACGCATAAGACTATTAGGCGCCATGGGTAACAATTTATGTTATTAGTTGAGATAAGAAGGATTTGATTTGTGCCATATATGGAGTGATGATATTAACAATAATCTGCATTAGGAAGTTGATAGTGGAGTTTGTGGAGGAGGGGGTTGAATTTGGTGCGTGGTGGTTTACTCTATGTCAGGGGTAGCGAACCATTGGCACGCGTGCCATTGATGGCACGCCACAAAATAATTTGGGCACGGCAGTAATATAGGAATTTAGGTACCTAATCGAAGCAATTTATATTTAACAATGGACTGAACATGAAGCTTCAAGGCGCAAATAAAACAATTATTGTTATGATACATTTCATTCATGCTTTCGAAACTAAACTGCAAGTTTTCAGTAACGATATTGTTACCAAAAACTTCAAGTATTTTCCAAACTTGAAAAACATCTCCAGAGATTTGGATTTACATGAAAAACCAGACCAAGTAAAAGTCACTGAAGAGTTTAATTCGGTAATTAATTCTTCAATCAACGAATTTTCAACGAGATTTTCTCAGTTCAAAGAATTATCGGAAACACTGAAATTTATTATATATCCTGATGTAACTTCACTCGATAAACTGAACTTGGCCAAATTTGATTGGTTGGAAATTGAAGAAATTGAAATGCAACTGATTGATTTCCAGTCTAGTTCAATATGGATTCAAAAATTTTTCGAAACAAGGAAAGAGTTGGAATTAAATGAAATAGAAAGACTATATGTATCAGGTAATATAAGTAAAAATTCCAATATCAAAATTATGGAATCGTGGAATTCAATTCCAGACACATTTAGCAGTCTGAAGAAGCTGGCTTTTGCTATCTTAACAATATTTTCATCTACCTATGCTTGTGAGTCATTATTTTCAGAAATGAATAACATTAAAGACTCGCTTAGAAGCCGTTTATCAGATGAATCCAGTCCAGCTTGCATTCTGCTAAAAGTAACAAAGTATGGAGCTAATATAAGTTATTTAGCATCTAATTTGCAACAGCAGAAGTAGCACGAATTTTTTCTTTCATTTAAATAAACATAACGTCACTATTGCTATACAAAATGTATATTTTTTGTTGCAAATAAAGAGTTTTCAGTTGATAGTAGTTAGTTTTATTTTTTCCCCATTAATTACTAAGTCAAGATTGTTTGATGGCACGTCATTGCCTCATTAAACATTTCTTTAGAAAAAATGGCACGTAGATGAATAAAGGTTCGCCACCCCTGCTCTATGTTGAGATGGGTTAGGATTCGCATACGTTTTTGAGCTATTTGGAGGAAACTGGGAATTAGTTATGTTGGGTATTTGATATACTTGACTGGTTGTTGCCGTTTGTAGAGGTTGTTTACGTTTGTATTTTTGGCCTAGGTAATATTCACAGCCTTCGTAATTGGCCGGGTGTTCCTTACCACAGTTCACACACTGAGGTTTATCAATTTTAGTTTTAGTGCATTCGGTGTATAGGTAGTTACCGGAGCACTTAACACAGCGTAACTGGAGTTTACAATAATTTCGCGTTTGTCCGTATCGCTGGCATCGTAGGCATTGCGGGATATCAGGGGATTTTCTTCGAGGTTGAACTACTACTACACAGTGAAATAGGCGAGTTATTTTAAATATATATTTCGATATGTCATTTGGTTGTAGTAATACGGCACACATAGGTATAGGGCATTTGTCTTTGTTGCGGAAACGGGTTACACTAACAACTTGAAATTTTTGAGATAATCCATCTTTGATTTCCGCTTCACCAGTGGATAACGGTAGATTTCTAATAATAATTGATAAATTAGCCTCGTCGGGATTGCGGTATGTGTGGTATTTTATTTCATGCTGATCATAAAGCTTTTTATTTAATACGAACCCTGAAATTAAACATTTATAAAAAGGTCACGATCTGAGAAAGAACGCACAGCAATGTAGGCAACTAATTGCTTTTAATAAAATTACTTTTTAAATTAGCTTATACATAGACGCTGACTAGTGCATCTTTATCTGCAAATTTAACTTTGGCAGGCCGATAATTTTACAGATTATATTTCATAGACCGCTGGCAGGCATTAGATGAGACTAAGTTAAAGAATTGGAGAAATATTAGCGTTCTCTAAATACTTTGAGCTCATCAATCACTATCTGTAGAACATTTACAAACATTCCAAAGGTTTTATTTACTTCTAACTGAACGCCGGATTCATACAAAACATTTTAGAGTGTTTAGCTGTATGGTGAATTACATCATCATGGTGTATCAATCAAAATACCAAGCAGTTATTTTTTTATCTTTCGTTACGAGAAATTAGGCATCTAATCGATTGCACCTAGATGACGATAATTTGCTCGTTTACATTATAGATTTATTTAGCAGTTTTTTATCTCCAAAGACTCAAACACTTAATGGCAGTTGTATATTCAAGTTTGGTTACATCTAATTAAACAAGAAACTTTTATTTCATAAGTGATTAATGATTGTGTAAGAAACTGGCTTTGGATTACTGCCGTCGAATTTATTTCACATAAATCTGCACCAATCTATACGAACTAGTTTTTGTCTTGTAGGCCGCAAATGTTGTATTCATCGATATACCAGTTTCCTAACACCAAGATGCTGATGTAAACTTGTAACCATAGAAGAGGATACAATGCCGAGTTAATACAAAATCTGCCGCTAAGTTAGATATCGATCTTCTTCTATAAAATGTGGTATAGCCTTGAAATTTTCTACATAAACAACTGCTTTCTTAGGGCGTCCACTCTTGGGCTCATTTTGCAACGAACAACGACCACGTTTAAATTCACAAATAAAACACTATCGACAATGAAGGAGCGCATTCGTTAAAAGCTTCTACCAAAGTTTAATGACTGCTATGTTAAATTTATTTTAGCCATAGTTATATCAAGTCATTGCACAATGTGCGCTTTTGCGGAAAATCCATACTGATCCCTACCAGGACAGAAAAATAAGAAAAAGTACAAAAAATGGTGGCAAGCCAATATGCCGACAAAAGAAGCACTATTTTGACGTGTAAAGGACTCTTAAAATTAATAACAGTGGTATACATTATAATTAACACAGGACAATTCTTAGAACTGTTGCAATCAAGAAACATTTTATATTTTCAAACATTCCAATTTTGGATAAGCTTTCCGAGTGCTTTATTTCAGAGTTTTAAGTTATCTCTATGGTATTTCCGAAACATTTTGCACTGTAAGTAACTTACTAGGGTGGGTTGTAATCACCTTAGCAACTAATACGTTTAATTGTAGGTAAAAAGAAATTCACCTTACGCTTTAACGATATGAGGTTGTAACGCTAGCGTCTGTATAAATTTTAATTAAACATTAAAAATGTATTAAATTTATGCATCGCTTGTTTAAACTTTATTAGGGGTTGCATCTAACCAGCGCTGGAACCGGCGATATCAAACTCGTACCCGCTATGCGCGAAGTTAACGAAGAATAAACCCCCTCGCCGCCTCCAACTCAACGGAACCTGAAGCGGCTGTTCCGATAAAGCCGCCAGAAGGATATATAAGAAGACTCGGCAACCATTTGAACTCTTTTGAGTCCACCGATCCTGACCAGCAAGTGCTCTAACCTGGAAGAGGTTTCCACTCTAGGCCCTCTTGGGGCTTAGAACATGATCCGGTCCGTCGAGCTTGAGTCTTTGGACTGTCCTTTATCCCTAAACCATCTCCTAACGTCAGCATGTGGCCTTGTCTGCCGGTCTCCTGACGTATCCACCTAGAAACCTACCCAACCTAAACGTCAGCATGTGGCTGTGTTTGTCGGGCTCCTGACGTATTCCTGATTAATCCACAAACCCCACGTTCACGTTATTACCGTATCCGAGAAGAATAAAATAATTGCCGTAATTAATTTACCTATTTGGACAACCATATACGTCCAGCGATGCCTTCCTGCAGCCCAAAATGGAAAAACCAACAACCGGAGCCCGAGCCTGGGGAATCTCGCTGAATCTAATTACCTGCTACCCTTGGTAGAACGCCGGATTCAACCGTCTTCCGTGCAGACTTGCTAGGTGGGTTGCAGTTCACCAAGGAGCAAAGAAACACGACCCCCCAGAAAAATGTGTTATTTTCATAATGTACAAATCGCTTATTTTAAAATTAATAGTTATTTTCTGAAAATATCTAAACTCAATATATTACTGGTAATTATATTGTGTTTTCCTTCCCGTATATATTTGAGTTGAGTGATTATATTTCTCCGATTTTGAGCTAACCGAGGTACAAAATTTATAAACGTTTTAACTTTTCCGAATTTAATGAACGTCGTAAATGACCAGAATTAATTACCAGGACTAAAGTTAAATTCGGGTAAAACGTTACAAGGTGATGTCACTTGTGTGTAATACACCTTATTTGTGAAGGTCATAACAACAAGGATTGTGTGTAGATAATTAATTAGATTTCTAAGATGTTATTTGTTATTTATCAGATCTTAGAAATACCTGTAGATATGTCATTACTAGTTTAAAATGTTACGACGTTCAACGAAATTGTTGCATTTGCTTATGCTGCCGTTGAATTGAGGCAGCTTGAGCAAACATTTTGGATAGTTGAAGTTTTCCAGCCAGCAGTCATATTCTTTGGTTTAACTCTGGGATTTGGAGTTTTCTTTTTGAATTGTGTCGGCTGAACCTAGCAAACACCCTAAAACGTATAACGCAATAAAGAGTGGTATACGTTTACAAAAATTATGTTATTAGATGAAAATGGAGGTGTAAAAAACGATTTAGATTGTTGTCATCTGTCAAAGTGAAAGAGGCTTGTAATTTCTACAATTTCATTCAGAATAGCTTCAAACTATGTAGTAGACATAAAAGGAGGTGAACGTTGCCATATTGTTACTTAAATATTAAAATAAAATTTAATAATTGATTAATTCTACAATTAAGGCCTAAATTAACGAAATCAGGTCATGCCACGTGTTGAAACGATCCTCTAGAAAACTCATCTAGTGGTGTTAATTTTAATGTTAGTTTAGTTTATTTAGTTAATTTAGGAAATACGTATTTGCTGTAAATTTCGCATTAATATTAGTGACAGGGACAATTTAGCTGTCAATCAAATTAATGCCATTGCATTTGTTTCCAAACAAATCTCTTTTCATATTTTGCTAGTGTAATATTACATGCTAATTTGCGTACCTCAAAAACGAAAGATTGAGCTGTTTTGCAGAATTCCCAGCTAGTTTATTATAAAAGGTTGAGTTAAGAGCTGAGTTGTGAAAATAATGATTGGGTTTGACGCTTACCTGTGTTTATTTTAATTAGAAGTTGTAAGTCGAAAGTAGCAAGGTTAAAATAATAAAAAATAATTGTAACAAGCTGATGTAGCAATGAGAGAACTTGTAGAGCTTCGATTATGCGAACCTGGTTTCCAATACAGAAGGTAAAAGGGCTCATAAACAGTTGGCCAGCGATGGTTTACAGTTTCGAATGGGCAAGTAAGAGGTTTTTGTATGCTGGTCTGCTGCAACGATCTCTAAGCAGCCATATTGCATTTTATGGGCCAAATTAGCAGTGGATAGTGCCGAAGTGTGTGTTCACGGGAGAATAAGCAAGATATGATTCTTTTTATGCATGAAAAATTTACATGTGGGTTGTTAGCTGTTAAGTTTTGATTTGTGAGTTAACTAATAAGTTGTGTATTTAGACGAAGCTATGTTCTAGTTAGATACCTTCAAATACCGAGATAAATTTCAATTCAGGTTAAAATATTGTAGTGCAAGGATAACCTTGTACTAATTGGAATTTGTCTCGAAAAGGTGCATGTTTAGAGCGATAATCCTAATAATAACTTAGATAATTAAGTAAATACCGTAAATTGAAATGAAAACATCGCTCTATCATCGTAATATGTACAATTACTTTATATTAAACAAGCATATATAATTTGTTGAGACTTTTCTAAAGGTTTTTTGTTGGAATTCTAATATTTTTATTTCCCTCGCTTCAAAGACAAAGAAAGTATTGTAATCGTGAAAAATCACCTTCCGAGGTTTCTTCAGATCTTCAGGTTTCAGAATTCTTATATGACGAAAACATGTTTTCTTAATTCCGTCGGTCTGTCTGTCTGTCGTCTGTCCGTCTGTCTGTCTGTCCGCCAGATGGAAATATAGCTCAAAAGCTATTTGTTGCAGGAAGCCGATATTTTGCATGAAGAATATATGTCTACCTGGCACAAAACCGAATATATTTTCGGGGAAATATATACAAGGTGACCACATTAAAAAAATTAATTTTTCCTATTTTTGCTTTAACTGAGGAATCTATAAAAGTAATAATTTGTACATAGCTCAAGCTTTACACTTGATAAAAATGGGACAAAACAGCCACACGGTACATATTATATTTATTTCTTTTGTACAAAAATAAGCGTGTTGTATATAATCCAGCTGCATCGCGTGGATGCGAGGTAGTCCTTCATGACAGAACGTAACCAAGGGGCGGGTTGCGTAAGGTCTGCTGCCAAGCGTTGAAATCGCTTTCGCAAGTGCTGAAATCGAGCTGAATTCGAATCCCACCACCTGCAATCTTCTTTTTAAATTTTCAAATTAATATAATTTACATTACTAAGTGTTTACTTTTATTGTTTCAATATCATTAAGTACGTTAAGATATGTTTATTGCTAGTTTTGTTTGTTTTTCAAAATGTTTAGCTTCATAACTTCTACTTACGAGTGAAGTGCTAAGTAAAGCATTGTACAGCTTTTTCATTTTTACTTTCCTCTTCTAAAACGAAGAAAGTATTGTAATCGTAAAAAGTTGCCGAGATTTCTTCAGTTCTTAACGTTTCAGGGTTCCTAGATGACGAAATTTTTTTTCTCAATTTTGTCTCTGTATGTCTATTCGTCTATCTGTCCGTCTGTCTGCCTGTTCACCTTTTGGCGGTATAGCTAAAAAACTGTTTGTTGGAGGAAAACGATATTTTTCATGCGGTTTATATGTCTACTTGGCTCAAAACCGAATAGATTTTCGGTCAAATATATACAACGTGAGCAACTTAATATAGTTTTTGTTTGTTTTTGTTTTAACTGAGGAATAGAGAATAAAAGTGGCAATTTCCACTTAGCTCAGGCGTTACCCTTTACGAAAAGTTAACCCAACAGATACAGGGTAAATGTTGAAAAAGAGACAAGCATATGCAACTATAAGCGCATTGTATATAATCCAGCCGCGAGGAAAAATTCGGGGCGGCCGCGGCCCTTCATGGTCGAACGGGACTACGGGGCGGGTTGCACCCGGGCTACTGCCAATCGTTGAAATCGGTCTCGCAGCCACTGAATTCAAATCCCTTCGCCTGTGTTTTTATTTGCAAAATGATGTAATTCGCATTACCAAGTGTTTTCTTTTATGGTTTCCGTATTATTAGGAACGTTAAGCTCTTTTTACCCCTTTTGGGAGAGGGAAGGGGGGAAATATTTAGTGTCACAACTTCCAAATGCAAGGGTACATATTTTTACTGCTCTCGTCTGAAAGACGAAGAAAGCATTATAATCGCGCAAAAATCACCTTCCGAGATTTGTTCAGGTCTTCACGTTTCACGGTCCCTAGACGACGAAAAACAAGTTTTCTCAATTCCGTCCGTCCGTACGTCTGTCTGTCTGTCTATCTGTATGTCTGTCTGTCTGTCTGTAGGCGGAGGAAGATGATATTTGTATACGCATTATATATATACCTGGCATAAAACTGTAAAAATTTCAGACAAATATATACAGGGTGAGCACCTTAAAAAAATAAAATTTTGTTTATTTTTGCTTTAATTTTAAAATAGAAGGAAGTAATAATTTTAAAATAGGTCAAGCTTTATACTTGCCGAAGATAGGACTCAACAGATACAGGATAATGTCACAAAAGACTCGAAACGTTTCAGCAATAAGACCGTTCCGTTAAATAGAGGCGCGCGCCGCACTCATTTCAATAAGGGTGGATGGCGCAGTTCGACTTATCGATGCGGTTACGACCGCTACGCAGATGCGGTTACGATCGCTATGCAGATGCGGCGGATTCAAACCCCAGCGGGATACATTTATTTTAATTTGCAAATTGATCTAATTCGCGCGAGGAAAGTTCGGTGTAAACCCATTTACAGATTTTTACTTCTCTCGTCTGAAAGACGAAGGAAGTATTGTAATCACGAAAGAATCACCTTCCGAGATTTCTTCAGATCTTCACGTTTCAAAGTCCCTAGATGAGGAAAAAGAGGTTTTCTTAATTCCGTCTGTCTGTCTGTCTGTCTGTTGGCAGTATAGCTCAAAAACTATTTGTCGGAGGAAAACGATATTTTGTATACGTATTATATATCTACCTCGCATAAACCCGGTACCATTTGATACAAATATATACAGGGTAAGCAACTTAAAAAATAAAATTGTGTTTATTTTTGGGTTAATTTTGAAATAGAAGGAAATAATAACTTTTACATAGGTCATGCTTTACATTTGCCGAAAATAGGACTCAATCGATAGAGGATAATGTCACAAAAGAGTAAAAACATTTCAACAATAACACCGTTATGTTGAAGAGAGGCGCGCGCCGGACTTATTTGAAAGAGGCTCGGTAGCGTAGTTGGCGTTATCGGTGCAGATACGATCTCTATGTAGGGGTGCGGTTACGATCGCTCTGCAGATGCGGAGGGGTTCAAACTCCAGAGGGATACACTTTTTTGTATTTGGAAATGTATTTAATTTATTAGAAACATGAAGATAGTTTTACTCCTATCTTAATTTGAGTTTTAAATTTATTTAGTGTCACAATGTCGACGAGGGAAGTTCTGGCTAAAGCCTTTTACAGATTTTTTCATATGTATTTCATAATACTACAATAGCATTGGAGATGGCTCTTAGGTACGAGCTTCTGGTTCTGGGCCAAAAACTCTAGGTTCAAACCCCAGTAATTCCAATGTGTTTCACTGCTCTACTCCAATCCGGCTTTGACAACAGTGGGGTCGTAGTGCCTAAAGCTCTTGAAAGCCGATGCCTCATGCCCCTGCAGTGAGGATATGTGGGTATGTTAACAACATGGCTGATAACAACAAAAACTGCAATAAAAGCATAAGCCAACGTTTCGGGAAAAAAGTTATTCTAAGTCTCTAATTTCATTGTTGTGTTGGTAACGAGAATAGGTTTTTCCTAGAAATATTCGCTTGATAATGTTTTTATTTTCTAGAGTAGCGAAATATTTACGAAAATGTAATACAATACATTTTCTTCATTTTGTAAATGTAATTGATCCATATATTGAGGTCGACCAGTGCTTAGATTCTTCATTTTTTTTCGTTGTTTAAATATGGGTGAAGTTAATGCCTACATTTGTGTTCTATGATTATAATTCCTTGAATCATTAATTAAGGCACAGCAGGCTATTTTAAACGTGTGAATAATGTACTGCTCTACATGATTATTATAAAACTTGTCGTCAAGAAATATTCACATATAATCTCATAAGAGCATTAATTCTTTCCGGATATTTTTTTGAATGCCTTCCAACAACGTCGTATTAATTTGCCCGAGCTGGACGCGAGGGCAAATTAGGGCGTTGTTGGAATGCACGAAAAATAATTTCCGAATATGAATTAATGCTCGAATGCAGATTCGGTAAGAAAATCGTAACGACACAAACCCTCACAGTTAGGTTGGTGTACCTACAAAAAATTTCCAAAAAATTTTTGTTGTTGTCTTGGTTACGGCTCGTAAACGAATTTTTCTATTGGTCATTAATGAATGTCGTACGATTTTCGATCTAATAAAAAAAATATTATATTTCCCGAGAAACCCACTTACTGACATGCGTTGTGTTCTGATAACAATTACTTGAGTCTGATTTTATTTGCGCAGTATGGAACTGGCTGACAAACTTTTATTATCGCAAGGTTGAACTATTAAAACGAATGTACCAAATTCAAAAATTAGTTTTGTTACTTCAAGTGATCCAAATTTAAAACTTTTGTGTTCCAACTTTATAAAAGCTGGTGAATTCTGTACCATAGGGTAAGACTGTTTAAAACTATTAGTTACAATATACAATTCTAATCTCAATTATAGTGACTGTCATAAAATACTTATCTTATTGCCAAACTTTGAAACCAGTATCTAGGATATAGTTGCTTATCTCTTTCAGTTGCAAATCAGTGTTTCTTTTATACTCATAAAATGAGGTTAAAAAATGGATTAAATTAAGTAAACAAGGAACATTCTGTAAATTAGCCTGATCATAGGTATAGATTTTCTTAGTTAATAAAGTACTTCTTGGATTTGATTTAGTTTTTTGTAATATACTGCACAAAGAAAGATATTATGTTATCAATGTTACTTTAAAACGATAACAGTCATTAAGCTCCTTACAAAGCTAAAAATGACCGTCCCAGTAATATAAGTTAAGTACAATATAATGTGCCAGTATAACAAATTTAAATGTTGTTAACATGCACATAAACTGTATGAGCTAAGCAAACATTAATAACACTGAAATATTTCTGCATACTTTTATTATGCTGTGTCACCTCTCACATTCGTCAATTAGATTATCTAAGATCAATACTAACCTTATTGTAAGCAATTAAATTAGACAGAATCTTGAAAGTTAATAAAATAAAAATAAAATAAAATCAATTTAATGTTCACATTCCAAATAATGTTTTATTTGTTATCTGTCAACAAACTCGTCCTAAACGTAAAACTTGGACTTTAGTCCACGTTTTGCCGAATTATGTAATTAAGGATTTTTACAGTTGAAAAAATGACAAAGAAAAAGATAGATTTCACTTAAACAATATTGCAATCATTACATTCTTTTTTTATTAAGGTAAAGTACATTTAAAATCAGTTTAAAAGCTATTAGTAAATAATATGAACATTTGATATCGTGTTTCATCTGAATTCTGATAGTACGAGAAATGATTCAAATATACTTCATGATATTTTTCCTCTGCATTCATAAATATTAAATTACTTCTCTAGCTATTATCATTAACTAAATAGAGCAAGTACTATGCGGCTTAGAAAAACAAATATTAAAGCCGAATTAATTATTTTTGAACGTATGATATACAATTTAAATGAATACCCACAAATGAGACCAATTTTCAATGGTTTGTTAATATGCAACATAAAAAATTCGACAGTATTAAATAATTTTATTAAAATTTGTCACCTCATTGTTCTATTAAAAAACCAAAATTATGTCTTCTTGTTCTTCTTCTTCTTCTTTTTCTTCTTCTTCAATCAGGCATCAACTGTTCATTTTTGAACAAAGGCCTCTCTCTGAGTTCTCAATATTGTCTTTATGCTGTCATCTTTCAATCTACTTTGTGGACGACCGATTGATTTTCTGCATTCCACGCATTCCATTCGATGACTTGTTTTGTTTTTCGATCTCGTAGGGTAATACCTAACATTGCTCCTTCCACCACTCTTTGTGTTGTTCGGAGTTTACTTATAATGTTTTTATTTAGTGCCCTGGTTTCTGCGCGGCTGCCTAAACAATAACCAGTTAGACACATTGATTATTGTATACTTGTATTCTCAGATGAAATTGAATTTTTGGATGTCTAAAAACAAAGTTTAGCTTTCTGAAGGCTGTCCAACCCAATCTTATTCTTTGCCCTGGTGGCGGCCCACTGGTTTTCTTTACTGCCCTAAATATAAACAGTGTTTCCCAGGATTGATGTTACAAGAGGTGGGATGGACAACAATTTTGAATTTTATTTTAAACTTGTGGAATTAAGCCCTGCTTAGTTTTAAGTGAATTTTAAGAATATTTTCAAATTTCGAAAAACAATTCGGCTGGACGGTGATGCGAAAACTATTATCTTTTCAGATAAACTACCCTTTTTGTTCATGTTACCGCAAAATTTTACAAGTAAAAGTTATTCATAATGAGAAATTATAACATTATACAAAATTTCAGACCTCTTTTATAAATACATTTTATTTTGCTTAATTTAAAAAAAATGATGGTTTAATCTAAGCAGGTAGATCGTCCTGAAATTTTGTATAGAGCTATAATTTCTCATTCTAAACAACTTTTCTCGATAAACTTATGCCGTATAATAAAGAAAAAGGGTAGTTTACCTGAAAATAAAATAGTTTTCGCTTTACTGTCAAGACCAACTTGTTTTTAAACAACTGAAAATATTCTTAAAATTCTCTGAAAACCAAGCAGGTCTTAATACCACAAGCTTAAAATAAAATTCAAACATTTTTAGTCCATCGCACCTCTTGTAGCATCGATCCTGGAACACACTGTATACTGATTGCCTATTTTTATAGCATTTCTATTTATTGTTACTTCTTCGTCGTTTTGTTCATATTGTTGTTGTGGATGCTATGATATAATTTTGGCTTTATTCAAGTTCATTTTCAGACCTCTTTCCAATGCTTTTTCACTTAGATCTTTAAGGGTGATATCATGTGCAAAACGGAAGTTGTTCGGCATAATTCCGTTGATATTTACGCTCTTATCTTCTGAATTCAGTTTCTTGAAAATGTCTTGTACTGCCGCTCTGAATAGTTGTAGAGAGATTACATCTCGTTGCCAGAGTCCTCTGCTAATTTTAATTTTATTAGTACTCGTATTTACATCGGCGCGCAGTTTAATTGTAAATGTAGCTTGGTCATATATGTGGCTGATTAGATTCGCTTATGTGGAATCAATTCGGCTGTTATCAAATGCTTTCAGTATAGCCCATATCTCGATAGAAAATTACGACTGTTCCTGGTTATTTCAAACACCATGAAACAGTACATTAAAATCTGAAGTTACTGCGAACTAGTATCTGCAACTTTTCGTATTCTAACTTTATTCTTCCAGCTTTTGTGCAGAAAGTACTCAGTGTCCGCACTCTAATACTAATCATACTATAATAGGCTAAAACTGAGATATATCATTTAATATTACTAAATTTCATGAAGAATGCGGAACCGTAGGAAAAATAATATGTAACACGCGTGTGGAAAGGCAATTAAATAGCCAAATAGCCAAATTATAATGCCTACTATAAATTGTTTTCAATTTTAAATTAAATAAAATAATAACATTGTAACCTATTTTTACAAACAAGGTAAGTATCTTTTCTAATTGTAATATTTCACAGCTCCATTCACCTAAGGTCAAGTACTTGTCGTACATTTATCTTTATTTTAAAATTTTATAAATTATATTCTCAATTTCTTACAAGAAATGTAGTCAATTTAACGGGATTGCAATACTTCCGAATTACCTAAATCTATAATACGTCTAGAAAGTATCCGGAATGTTATAGTTTTAAGAAATGTCATGAAACTTCCTTTTAGAAATTCAAGGGCTTCTAAAATTTTGTGTGCGTATTATCAGGGTAGATAGGTACTTTAAGAAATCTATGTTTATTTAATTAATTTTTTGCACTACTAGTCTCAGAGCGCATCGTTATTGGCCTTTTTTTAGGTGGTGAAATTGATTTTCTCCACCAAGGGAGAGAAAGTAAAATAAACAATTTTCACCGTAGTAACTAATAAATTGCTAAGTTACCAAATATGACTATTTTAATTTTGACGTTTTAAAGAGCTGTATTGTCAGGTTGACAGTTAAAATATTTTCGAAATTTGTTGGGAATTTAGGTATTAAGCTGTTTGGTAGTGCAAAAAATAGTATATCCACCACGGTAGCGAATTGTCTTATAACCTTCGTCAGTATCTAATATGCGCTCAGGTTATAATACTGCGCTTCGCTACCTTGATGTATAATATACTATTTCCTGATACTTTTTAGACGTAATATATATTCTTTAACTAACTTGTACAACCGACATTTTAGTTTTGGTTATTGCTTAACTGGTTAAAACTAGAATTGACTAAATTCCAGTTAAATTCCAACAAATTTTACAAATAGCTTTAGACACTAATCAAGGTTTAATAATTGGCTATTATTACCGCGATTACCTAACCAAACCTGAGTAGTCATTTGGTACAAATGATTACCTATGCTTATTTAAGCAGAGCACGTGGTGTAATTACGTTGACAATCGTAATATTTTATTTTGAGCTGCTTAGAGTCGTTTCTTTTCGTCCACTTTTGAAATAAAAGTCATTTTGTAATTGATTACCTTTGAGATACCTTGCAAGAAAGCTCTTAGGTATTATACGAATTCAATTTGAATTTCTAAATCACAAAAACACTCTCATGCAAGCTTATACAATCTGATTTTTTGTTAACTAGAAAGATTCACTGAACAAATAAATGTCTAACAATGTCAAGTAGAACTGTTTAAATTAATAGCTGTTTAAGTGAAAAAAATCATTAAATATATAAAGTGTTTTCATTAGAATATTAGTTAGCATAAATTAAATTAATTGTTATACATAGTGCTTCAAGCATAGGTGTTGCAAACATGAATAGTTTTTATGAACATGGGTTCGACGTTGCGTATTTACTGAGACGCGCAATAGAAAAACGGGTTTTATTTCATTAAAAGAATACAAAAATAGTAAATATGAAATTATACTAAATTAAGTAACGATGTAAACAATTTGGTATAAAATCAAAGGGGTGCTTTGACGTCAATTTGACGTATTTGTCCTTTAATGGGATACAGACACAGATGGCTTCTTCCTTTTTTAATTGTTTAGTAAATTAATTATTGTCAACTTGGCATTACTTTTCTATTGACATATTCTTAAACGTTCCAGAAAGAAATATTAGAAGACATCTTATTATATTACTATATAGTATACCTTGCGATCTATAAAAAAGGCCGCAGCTGATAGCCCTTTATTTAAAGATTTTGAACCCAATAAACTATATATATTATTAAATGGTACAATTGAACCCAGATTTTGACCATATCAGTTTGTAGATTACGGTCAACTGTTTCAACTATCAATATTCAACTTCTTTTATTTTAAATACAACACCCTGTATATTTTTGTATATTTTGATAAAATTTTAAATTCTCTGTCTTTTGGTATAACATAAGTTAGAGGTTTTGATAAAAACACTGCCAAAAAAAAAACTAAATATGTATCAAATTTAGATGTCCATGGAATTTCGAATTTAAATCTAGAAGTCTTAGAAATCAAAAGTAAACAAATAACAACCTTTGCTGGAGATCGGTTTTATTAAGTCGATCATTGATGAATTATTCTTTCCTCATTTCGGCATTATAAGCAATTAAAATTTATTTAACAAAAATGAAAATCGTTGTAAATTGAAATTATGAAGGAATTAACCTTAAAAACTAGTAATTAAAACTGGTTACTAAGAAAACCAGAGAATGTAACAGAAATTAAACACAAAAACATACTTTTAGTAGTTCACAAAAATCGCTCAAGTATATTATGGTCGATACAGTGTTGACACCTTCCTTTTACACTTTCTACTGAGTTCAGTAGCATATCAGCTGGAGTATAGTTTTGCGCCTCTCTTATACGATTTTTTAACACTTCAGTATCATCGGGCACCGTGACGAAAATGTGATCTTTAAAATAGCTCCTGAGAAAAAATCGAAAGAATATAGATCCTGAAAAGTCTTCGGTTTGGTATATTTCTCTCAGAAAATCGTAAGCGATACATTCGTAACGTTGCAGCACTGTGAATTCATTAGAAATTTGTAGCATATCAACTCTTTCATTAATTTCTACCATTATTCACGAAGCCTGACGTATAAACGCGTTTAATGATCGACTTAATAAAAACAATCGGCAGCAAAGATTCTTCTTTGTTTACTTCTGTTTTCTAACGACCGGTCTTATAAACGTCACTAATCTGACGTGAACTTTAAATCGCTGTTAAAATAAACAAAAGCTCATCAAAACGTTGGCGCTTATAACATATTATTCATTAGCACACAAATTTTTATGCGCTTTTGTTTATTTTAACAGCGAATCAAAGTTAACGTCAGATTAGTGGTGTATCTGTCTCCAGGGCAATTAATATCTAAATTAATTCTACCTAAACTCGTCTTAGGTTCATCTCCTCGCAATGTGGGCCACCGACTCAACATTTAGGGGTGGCAGGAGAGGGGACAATAAGCCCCATAACTCGACGTTCCACCAATAGTGGGTAAATTTACCGCTAGGTAGAATTACAAACTACACTAAATTTATGTACAGCTATTTACTTGTATTAAGAATTACTAATGAAATAAACTAAACTAATATGATTGAAAGCTAAATACCAAACATTCCGCCCACCAAAAAGGCCATGCATTTTTCTATCCGAGATCGGTGATGGTTAGTGGGAGGGCAAAGGGCATAATTTAACCACCGGGCGCTGAAAGCTACCACTGGTCGTTTTAACCGTGGCAACTCGCACCACTCCATCCATACCAGAATGCATCTTTTCCACCCTGCCGATACGCCACTGCAGAGCCGGAGCGGAATTGTCTTTAATCAGAACTACTATCGCCGGTTCCAGGTTTTTGGTGGGATTTAACCACTTCGAACGCTGTTGGAGTGTTTGTAAATACTCCGAATGCCATCGCCGCCAAAAATCCTGGTGCATGCGTTGGAGCAATTGCCATCGATCCAGACGATTGATTTTTAGATTGGCCTGGGACAGCGGAAAGATCGTTGGGGTCTGTACTAAGCGAACACAGGGGTCGAGAATTTAAGATAGCTTCGATCTGTACGAGTACCGTGAGAAATTCCTCGTAGGTCAAAATTTGATTGCCTATCACTCTAACCAGATGGGACTTCACTGACTTGATACCTGCTTCCCAGACCCCTCCCATGTGAGGGGCCGAAAGGGGGTTAAATGACCAGGAAATGTTTTTATACTCGACCGCGTCCTTAATGAATTTAATAAGTTTTCTATTGGCACCGATAAAATTAGTTCCGCAATCACTAAAAATGGAGGAACAACGGCCCCGCCGAGCGACGAACCTGCGCAACGCTGCCAGACATGCATCGGTTGATAATTCCGAAATTAATTCTAGATGCAGGCATTTAGTAGCAAAACATACAAACAAACATATGTAAGCCTTTTGCGGCGCAAGACCCCGACGTCTACCTAACCTGATGTGATATGGGCCACCCATATCAACTCCTACGACTGCAAATGGTTTAATTGGGGTAATCCGGTTAGCGGAAAGATTCCCCATTGGAGGTGTGACCGATCGAGGGTTAACACGAAAACAGCGATTGCATTTCGGAACACAACGACGAATTGCGCTTTTAGCAGCTATGATCCAAACCTGTTGCCTAAATAAATAAAGTAACGTCTGAGGTCCGGAATGGAAATAATCTTCGTGGAATTGACTTATAATCAGTTCGGTCAGCTTGGGCAATAGAAAAGGGTGTTTACTGCCATAGGAGATATTAGCATGAGCTAAACGACCTCCCACCCTGACAATTCCTTCGCAATCAAGAAATGGAGCGAGTGTTCTAATTGGCTTGGAGCATTGCTGATTTGAATTCAATCTTCGAATATCATCACGAAACGATATGTGCTGAACATGTTTAATTAATAGATTTAGGGCACTTTGTTGTTCACCTACAGTGATGGACCCGAATCGCCGTGTAGTAGTTGCGGCAGTTGTGCACGAACCGCATGCAAATGATCCTTTTTATTTTCCGTAACGATGAAAATCGAGACAATAATTGATCGCAATTAAATGGATTAAATGGCTCATCGTTCACGGTTGTTGCCATCAACACAAGTTTGAGTTCTTCGCTTAAAACTGATTCCATGTCCAAGGAGTTTTGATCGTTTAGGGTAGGCTATTCGTCAGAGTTTTTTGAAAGCCAAGAAGAGCCGCTCCACCATAAGGGGTGGTTCAGTAATTCCCGAGGAAGAATTCCCCTGGATGCGCAATCCGCGGGATTATCAGCGGAAGGAACATGGCGCCAAGAAGATGCTGGTACGCGTTCTTGAATGTAGCTAACTCGATTGCTAACAAATGTTTTCCACCGATGCGGAGACGAATGAGGCCAAGATAAAACTATCGTAGAATCAGTCCACGCATAAATTGCTGCAAAGCTAACAAACGACGAGTTGGACGAGCAAATAAAAGAAATTAGTTTGGTTAACAATTGCGACCCACATAATTCCAATTGAAGAATTGGTCGCCGTTGTAAGGGGGCAACTTTGGTTTTAACCATCATAAACCTCACTACTGATTCATTCGGACCGATTACAAATCGAAGGTACACTATCGCGGAAAAACCGGCCTCTGAACTGTCAGAAAACCCGTGCAATTCACAGTTGACATAATTCGCAGGAATTAATTGGCGATGAATTTTGATATGAGCTATGTCCACTGTTACTCGTTATCAGCTAATTGAATAAGGGTTCTAATTGCAAGAAACGGCAATGAAGTAACTCCATATGCGACCCTATTCAAGATATACTCTTTTACAGGCTGATCTATGGAAGAGCGCCATAGAATACGTTGGAAATCACAGTCTGTAGTCGAGACGATTATTTGGCGAAACATGTACTTAATGTCGCTAGTTATTACTACCTTATGAGCGCGAAAGTTTAATAACACGGAGACTATGTCTTGCTGTAACTTTGGCCCAGAATACAATGTGTCATTTAGCGATAAGCCATTTGAAGCTCTCGAACTGGCATAAAAAACTACACGAAATTTTGAATTCGTCAGACAATGATGTGGAATGTAATAACATTTTTGCACCTGCGGGACTAAAGTTGGCACTTTAGCCACTTATTTCAGGGACTAAAGTAGCTCATTTAATCCCTAGGGACAGAAGTAATTACTTTAGCCTCTAGGGACTAAAGTAAAAATGTTACCGTATCTATGGTAAATTTATGGACACAGCATTCTTAATAAAATTTGTATTAAAAATTAATCAGTTGGCAGTACTGAAGTGCGTTGTCAGTCTATGTTAAATTCGAGGTTAGTAGGTTAGGTTTTGTTTGTCATTTGACACACACTGGCGCAAAACTTAACCTGCAAATCACGAATTTCACACAGACTGACAATACACTTCAGTACTGCCAACTGATTCAGGCTATCCAGGGCCTGCTGCAATTCAGTTTTTAAAAAATCACTCTTTACACAACATTCTTAATAAAATTCGTTTTTGTAATTTCCAAATTGACAGATTTAAAATTTTTCAAATATTTGATGATAATGTTCCCAAAAGTGCAAAAAATAGCGTATACCACACGGAACTAAAGTGCCTAAATCCCTTGAGTGATTATTTCCCTCAGGCCCTACGGGCCCTCAGGAAATGGTATTCACTCGCGGGATTTAATGATGCACTTTAGTCCCTCATGATATAATATACTATTATCGGGGCGAGGATCCGCCGATGCGAGGACCATATGCCCTGTATTAATGTATTCATCCATAAAGTTGACGTATTGCCTTCTCAAAGAAGGATTGTGCATAAGGCGATTTTCGCACCTTGAACGGCAACGAAACGACATATCGACCAGTACTATTACGGGATACCGTAGATGCATATAACGACTCGCAAATGACATCCGCGGCGTCGACCGTAGATATCTGCGGGGGTTCTTCTGTTCGCCAAAACGCTTTCAATGTGCCATCGAGGGTTGGAATTTCGACCGACGTCAGATAAGCTTTAGCAATTGCTTTCGACGCGGGACCAACGCATCCATTAACAACCCAACCGAAGACTGTGTTAAGAGCTGCTGGTTCATTTTGGCACGTGCTCAAAATTGCGCCAGGTCTAATCACGTGTGCATATACAGGGTGTTAGTGAATAAGTGCGACAAAAGTAAGGGGTGATTCTGCATGGAAAAATAATGATATTTTGTTATATAAATGTATATTCGCAAATGCTTCGTTTCCGAGCCACAGTTAGTTAAAGTTTTTCTTAAAAATTGATAATTTTTTTATTGCTCTGAAACCGGTCAAGGTATGCAAATGAAGTTTAGTGGGTTTTAAGAGGTACTTATAGCGCATTCTTTGATATGCAATTAAGAATTTTATATTCATCATTGGCGCGCATACGGGTAATGGTCCCGATATTTTTATAGAAAAAAATGGTACGCCACTGAGATATTTCAAATAAAAATTATTTTTAAATTTATCGTTCAATTTGTGACAAAAAAGCTTTCTTGTCATTTTTTTGTAGGTAGCGCCATTTTTATGCAAAAAATAAGACATCGGGATCATTACCCGTATGTTCGCCAATGATGAATATAAAATTCTTAATTGCATATCAAAGAACGCGCTATAAGTACTTCTTAAAACCCACTAAACTTCATTTGCATTCTTAACCGGTTTCAGAGCAATAAAAAAATTATCAATTTTTAAGGAAAACTTTAACTAACTGTGGCTCGGAAACGAAGCATTTGCGAATATACATTTATATAACAAAATATCATTATTTTTCCATGCAGAATCACCCCCTTAATTTTGTCGCACTTATTTACTAACACCCTGTATATCGGCACCTAGCAATAAGTCTACTTGGCGGGCCCGATAAAATTCGGGATCAGCTAATACTAAGCCAGAAATATGATTCCATTTAGAACGGTCGATGGAACTGGCCGGTATATTTCCGGCCATTTGAGGAATTACATGGGTCTTTATGCTAAATACAGGCACCGGCTTATTGCTGTAACAAGGACGAAGACAAAATGTTGCAAAACCTGCAGAAAGCAAGGCCTTTTCAGAGGTTTCTGAACCAATACCATGAATAACGGTTTTAAATGGTGTAAGTGTTAATCCCAAGCGCCTTAAACCCTTTTGCGTGATAAATCTACCCTGTGAACAATTGTCAATTAGACAGCGTAACTTCTGAAAATTACCGAACGCGTCTTGAATTTCGACAATAGCCGTAGAAAGTAAGACTGTTTCGCACGACAATATGCTCGCAGAAGCGGTTAAGCTCGTTTTCACCTCAGAATGTTGAACAGGTACACCGACCTCAGAATTTGCCGAACTTTGGGATCTTGCCGGAAAATGGAGCACGATGTGTTTATTGCGACAGTTTCTACATACCGACCTAGATGGACAATAACTACTCATATGGTTAGAACGCAAACAATTCAAACAAAGACGATGCGACTTGACCATTTCAAATCGCGCGTGTGGCGTTTTTGACGCAAACACGGGGTACGCATAAACGGTATGTGCCAGCTGACAAATTAGACATTTCGAGGTGTTTTTGCTACCTGAAGTTAATTTATTCTGCGAGAATTTATTTACTAAGAACGCCGATTTAGTAGACGGCTTTGCAAACAGGTGTTTGAACCCTTTGTTGGCTGAGTTAGCAACACTTTCCAAGACGCGACATTGACTTTCAATAAAATCTTCTAATTGTTTTAGCGTTGGAATGTCCGATGCCTTAGACCTAATCTCCGATTCAAATAATTTTCGCGTGTCTGTATCAAGCTTATCTAAAAGGATGCTAAACCACATAAAGTCCTCTAACGAATTAGCAATGTTTAGAGCCTTAAGGGCCAAACGATTCTCTTTAACGTGGTCAAAGGGTTTTCGCAGGTCTTTCGCGAATTCTGCTTTCAATTTTGGAAAATTATTAATTGATGCCCAATAGTGATTAACCAATCTACGCTTATCATCGTAGCGGTCGACGAGTGTATCGTATGCGATTTTATAATTATCTCCTGACAAAGGCAACGACTTAATAAGATTTAATGGCTCATTTTGTAAACAACTCAAAAGGTATTGCAGTTTTTGAATGTCAGACAAATCAGATCTAGTATGTATGGCACTTCGGAATAATTCGATAACACCTGTCCATTGACTATACTCGCCGGAATAAATTGGAAGTTCCAGTTCGGCAAACGGATGTTATTAGAATGATTGAAGATACGATTCGAAGAATTGTCATTATGATTGCTCAAACTCTGGGACGATTCATTATCAGGAAACAAAGAAAAATAAATGGCTTCAATACTATTAAAGGCATCATCAAATTGTTTCCTAATGGCCTCTTCGGATGCTAGGTCTGGATTAGCTTGAGTTAATATATTTTGAATAATTGCGCGATGCAAGGGTTGAAATTCATCATAAATCGACTTTGCCCTGTCAAGTCGCCGTTTGAATAACGGACGTAACGCGGTTTCTTCCTGAGATGAAGAAGCTAGGTAACGGATTTCCAATAATTGATTAATTAAAGTACTGCGGAGAGCCAAGTTCATTTTAAGCTGATTCGCCATGATTTATTAGTATGCGGCGACGGAAGTCTGCTACAGAGGGCTATATCCAAAATCCAAAACTTTGAGGATCGGCAGCCGCCTGCAGTACCACAGCAATAAAAGCAAAAGCAATAAAACCCAACCGTTCTACGAAGGTCACTTGTTGACCATATGCCCGGCGCAACCAAACTAGGAATTCCGAGAACCAGCGACAATTAATGCAAAGATGCGGACCAAATTAGGCATAAAATTAATATGTGGGACGGCGAAACGTAACGACGCAATATACACGAATCAATAAAATTAAATAAATAATAACTCATAAACAGCTGTACCTGCGCTGGAGCTATGAATTTGGAACATAAACGATATCAAAATTTGGAAAATTCGACAAATTTAACGCGTTTCTTACTACAACAAAAAACGAATAATCTCAATTGATTAGATCCGGCTCGAAGAACCAGAAATGTATCTGTCTCCAGGGCAATTAATATCTAAATTAATTCTACCTAAACGGAGAGCGTAAGAGTCAATAATACCCACGCAAAGTAGAAGTTTGTATAGGGACTTACCTTGATGGATATACAGGATGGCTCACATGTGGAAGTGGCACGTCGATTAACCCGTGACTCCAGGAGCACAAAACGATAAACACGAGCGATTACACAAAACAACAAAAAACGGGATCAGTTGACCGACCGTTCACCAACTCGTCTTAGGTTCATCTCCTCGCAATGTGGGCCACCGACCCAACATTTAGAGGTGGCAGGAGAGTGGACAGTAAGCCCCATAACTTGACGTTCCACCAATAGTGGGTAAACTTACCGCTAGGTAGAATTATAAACTACACTAAATTTATGTACAGCTATTTACTTGTATTAAGAATTACTAATGAAATAAACTAAACTAATATGATTAAAAGCTAAATACCAAACAAGTGGCCTTTATAAGACCGGCCGCGGCCGTTAGACTTCTATAGTTAAATTCGATGTTTCATGGAAATTTAGACTCGATACATGTTTATAATTTTTTTGCAGTATTCTCCACGAAAACCCTAACTTCTTTATACAAAATAAAAGAGAATTAAAAATTCTATCAAAATATTTAAATATCGGAGGGTATAGTGGCACAGACATATTTGCATGCAAAAAAATGAAAGGGCAACTAGATGTACAGGCAGACCTAGCCGTTCGCGGCTTTGCAGTTCGCTGATTTGATTTTATTCGGGGCACCTTTGTGCTCCCTTTTCTTTGCCGTTCGCGGATTGCTTTGCCGTTCGCGGATGGAACTGCCAACTGTTTTAACTTTCACACGCTAACGGCCGGTCTTATAAAGACCACTAATCTGACGTTAACCTTAATTCGCTGTTAAAATAAACAAAAGCGCATAAACATTTGTTTACTAATGAATAATATGTCATTAGCGCCAACGTTTTGATGCGCTTTTGGTTATTTTAACAGCGATTTAAAGTTAACGTCAGATTAGTGACCTTTATAAGACCGGCCGTAAGTAAATAAAGCAGACGTATGCGGTTTATGTCATGAACACTTAAATATCATTATTTATCACAAACTTGTAAACACACTTATCGAGCCTATTCCTTTGAATCTTTTATTATCAAATTGGACCAGAAATAAATTGTAAAATTATAACTTGAATAAACAAATGGACATTCGAGCTCTAGATTCAAGTGGCAGACTTATGTTACGTATGGAATTTTAGTTCAAGCTTTACTGTCTTCTCGAGCGTTTCTGCCGAAAATTCAATTGAGTTTAATTTTTAAAACACGGAAAACCATGTTGTCAAAGCGTAAAATTTCTGCTTCAGATTTGCCAGACAAAAAACGCAGAAAAGTTTTGGTTTTTTAAGGTTGCATAGTATAAATAAGTCTAGTTAATGGAACCTAACCCCGTTTTTATCATTTATGTGTTTACTTGAGCATCGCGGTTTTGCTCTTCGCGGCATTCTTCTGGAAGGTAATCCCCGCGAACGGCGAGGTCTGTCTGTATGTCCTTTTTAATCACTCTGTATATAGTATGCATATTTATTCCAGAGTTTCGAACAATATTATTGCGTAGGAAAAAATCTTTGAGCGTCCTGCAAGATATTCCTTCACAGCTTTAACTTCGTCATCAGCCTTAAATCGCCTTTCGTTAAAGTTTTTCATTAGAGCTTCCGGAATAAATGAGTCACAACGTGCCAATTCAGGACTATAAGGAAGATGCCTTAGCTCAGTAAAACCTGAATCCCGGATCATTTGTTTGCCGTATACACTTTGCAATTGTCTTGAAGTAACCAATTTTTGTGACGATAAGAATTTGACTTGTTTCCTATAAAGCAATTTTCGCGCCAATCAACTAAAATAAAAATGTTAATTTCTCGTACTTGTAGCAGCTTAAAGATTTTGCATTTTAATTACTTGAACTTAGAACTTTTAATCTTAAAGTTTTCGATCTGCTCTCATAACTAGCAGAATTGTATTAGTTTGACGTTTATCAGTCAATGACACATACTTTTCCTGTTAAAGAGTCAATTACATATTTGAATTCACCCATAATGATAACCTATATTTTATGAATAAAGAAATGACAATTCATGTCCTAAGCCATTACTAGCTCATAGCTAGTTAATTAGCATCTTACGTAAATTTTACTTTAGAACTACTTATAAAGCTAGTTTCAAATTATTTGGAATGTAGCCGATTGTTCAGTTCTTAGTAAGGTGGAAAATATGACTTATTATCTAAGTGCTACTATAAAACATATTTTGGAAAATCACACCCATTTGTTTTATCTCACACAAAGTATTATTATCTGTCTGCCAAGCATTTTCTTATAAGAACTGAAACTGCACTAATTGAATTTTAAGTGTCAGATATGAACAAAGGTTACTGTTATTGTTTCAAGGCAAAAATATTCTTAAGAAGTTTACTTAGTTGCTAAAAAATAGTATTAACAATATTTACCACGCAATTTCTTCTGTTGTTTACTCTCAGACAAAAGCATTTTAAAGAGTCTCAAAGTATTTGTCTATTGTAATCTTCACACGTTTAAACAAGATGTGGATTTGTTAATTTGGCATATTCAACATTCTGAATAATGTTTTGATTATCTTGCCTCAGCAGTGCTCACGTATTATTGGATTTTTGTTCTGCAAGATTCATTTGCTCAATATCACAAAAAATATTACCAATAACTTTCTTGTACAGTTTCCTTTCATTATGAATCTGATTTGATGGAAAAGTTTTAATAACACGTACCATACCAACTTCATCTTGCACGATATTACTCCCAAGTGCACGAAGTAATGAGTTGTTAATAAAAATATATATTGTAACCAATAAATTAGATATACGTATTTAGTCATGTTCATAAAAGGTAATAAGCTTATATGTAAAAATATGCATATTATAAAAGTAAGCGAAAATTGTATTGAGGTACTATATCCAGTAAAAGGTATTTGAATACTATGCTTTCAAATATACTTTTTAACACCTCGAAATAATTTTTTAAATACAGTGTGTCCATGAGAAGAGGGGATCTCGTTAACAGTAAGAAATACAAATTGGTTAAATAGGAAAAACGTTTTATAATTAAAGGACTAACAAAATGAGGTCTAGAAATCTTTCATATGATTTTTAGTTTTTGAGTTACTATTTAAAAAAACCGAATTTTTGGATTTTCAATTCTATATTTTTTCTAGCGTTAATATTAAAGTTAGAGCGAAGCCGACAGAATTTCTTCATGGCAACTTTTAATGGACTTAAAGATTACGTTATCAATGTTCGCGCAGTTCCAGTTATGGATGGAGTTACGATTTCTACACAAGTGCAGTTACGATCGCTATGCAGATACGGCGGGTTCAAACCCCAACGGGATACATTTTTTTTTACTTGAAAATTTATTTAATTTATTAGAAACGTGAACGGGTAGAAATATGTGCAGCATAGGCATGCTATACACATTTTCACGTCGCTAACAATACCATATACAGATTGTGGCAGGCCACTAGGACCATAGCAAAAGCAAGGGGACTTTACATGTGGCCGTAATTGTATTATATATTATAAAAATTAAAAATCGAATATATACCTTGTATTTATAATGATCCTAACAACCTACCGCTATCGTACATTGATTGTTCGTTTGTTAAACACCACGACGGCCACATGCATAATTATTCTCCTTGCTTTTGCAATGGTCCTAGTAGCCTGCCGCATTATCCAATTGTATCCAATTTGTTCCACTTGTTTTATAATATTACTTAGGTTAATTGTCAAACTAATACTGGTAAAATCAACTGTCGCGGATTTTCATTACCAACCGCAATATGTCCCTAAAAATAATATCTGGTATAAGACGTACTAACAACATTAATAAAATTTAGCTCCTTCCCGAAGGCCACTCAGATTAACGGACCTTGTTAAAAATTAAATGAGAAATGACATCTAGGTCTTCTAAATGAACTATTGATGCCATTTATGGCATAAATGCTTATTAAATAACAAATGACATCTAGATCCTCTCCTTGACAAAATAACATCCTTACGTTTTTTTGCAGATTCAGATTTACAAAGTAACTTATCTCCCTTTATAAACAGCACCATCATCAACATCAAACAGTAACTTTTTTGTTTGTTTCAGTCTCGCATCTTAGATCGGTCTTTCTCGCTTTTCCTACTTTTACTTTTACAGTCTTATGAGGAAATTTGATGTGACGTAAGAATATGGACCAATGTTTTTATTTCCCTAAATTCTTAAAAAATCACAAAACAACTAGATCAATACAGCAAAATTAAATTTTTAATAAAAATAAATAGTAAATTTGATTTAAAATGGCAAGACGTTAGCATGGAGTTAAGATAACCAAGCCCTAGCAGATCATTTTCCTTTAATATCAGCTGTTTTTTTTAAATTTTGCTGTAGACATCAAGCATGAAAATAGTTTGATGTCACACAAAATACATTATCATTAATTTAATTAACATATCATTTAAATGAATTTAATCTTTTGTAAGAAACCACTTAATAAATGGAGCGATTACGACAAAAACTGGAAATTCATATTAATGATCGGAATTGAAAGCAACATCTCGGCAGGTTGTGTAGAAGTAAAATAAGTAACAACATTTATTGGCTATTTTATGATAAAAAACAATTCGAATAACACATTTTTTTGTAATACTATACCGTTACTGTATTTTAACTGAACTAAACAAACACATGAAAAGTCATTCACAATATACTCCGGCTGTTAATAGTGTATTACGTCACAACATCGGTAGAACAGGCCGCAAAAAATTTGAAGAACGAAGCCCGTAGCGCCGAGTTTTGCTATTTTTTGAGGATTGTTCCAATAAAGCATTTAACGATCAAGTCTCATTTTTTGCGCTATCAACTAATACAAATAAAAATACCGTTGAATGTGAAAAATATTGTTTGCCTTAATAGAGTGGGTGATTATTGTTTCTATAGCAACTAAATACAAAACAATGTTCTATAACAGTCCTAGGACCGCTATATTCATAACAACAAGGTTCTAAAGATACAGTTTATTAAAAATTTCCAATTCCCCTCCGACTTCAATAAGTTTTTAAGCCGAGTTATATTGTTGGATTTAATAAGCTAAATGCAGATTTGTTAAAAAAGGAGTGTGGGCTAATTATGTAATAAGTTGTAAGCATTTACTTGCCCTTTTTTACTTCCTTTTACAATAAAGGAAGTATTGGATTCACCCCAAAAATTCGAAATTGAGTTTTCAACAGATCTTCACGTTTTAGAGTCCCCTGAACCCAAAAAAACACATTTTTTTTCATTGGTCTGTCTATGTGTGTGTCTGTTTGTGTGTCTGTATGCCTGTGAACCGAATATCTTAAAAACGAAAAGAGGTATGGCGTTGAAACTTCATACATAAGTTTTGTGTACTATATAGATGCGACACCAAGCTTTTGAAAAAAATCGCATAATCGGAAGTAGGTGTTTACTCTTGTGATTTTTCAGTTTTTTTCGATTTTGTCAAAAATGGCTCTAACATTTTTTTTTAACTTCACATTTTTATTACATTTTTAATGTGAATTGATGTGAAATAGGCGATTTTCCAGTTGAATACTTCGAAAATGGGTTTCTTTAGTAACACCTATTTTAAATAGAATACCCGGTATATTGTTACATTTTTGAATTCAGCTTAAAATTCTAGAAAAAAATTGTCTGTTCACCTAACGCTCTATTTTATACCGTTTTTGCAGAATTTGTAATTTTGAAAATTGTTGACAAATGCTTAATAATTTAAAATTAAATTTTTGCTAATTATAAGATCACTGTAAAAGGAAGTTGTGTGCGTGTATCACACCAGATTTTTACATTTTGCTATGATGTAAACTTCCTGAGATTGTTTTCGTATTTTTCTGATAATTTACATGTTAACCATATTAACTAGATTTTTAATGAGTTGTTCCTCTTTAATACATAATTTCTTGTAGCATTTTCCCATCATTATCAATATTTTATCTAAGTTGTTAATTTTTTTATTTTCCTTATTTCCTCATTCGCAGTGTTGTTCCTGGTAATGTTGTTAAACATTTCATGTGCTTGTTTTCTTCGATTGCCTTCTTTTACTTATCTATTCCCATATTTTACACTAGCAAGATACCCGTTCTTCGTACGGACTACAAATGTTTTTTCTTCTAAATCCTAAACGAATTCTAGAATGCTCCCCTCCTCTCTCACTCAATACGCTAAACTAACAAACGCTGCAAAACAATATTGTAGATAAAAAGGAAACAATATTCTTCCAAAAAAAGTTCTCCATAACCCCTTTATGCTTCACGTATCCCCTAGAAATGTGTATGTAATTGTCGTTCTCCTTATATAGATTGATAAAGCTATAGGTTTAGTATAACAATGAGAATAAAAATAATAAATGTACTTATTAAATAATGCATTCATAAATTGTAGCAACATACCAGTTTCCACCACTTAGAGTTGGAATTTCGGAAATTCTTCCATTTTATTCTAAACTGGACACACGGAAAAAATCAATAACTTTAACCTCTTTTTAACTTCTTTTTACTTTTACCCCATTTTTACTCCTTTCACAATGAAATTTAGAATAAAAACTTTAAACCACTTTTTAAAGATTTAAAAAACACATATATGCCCAAAAACCATGATCATCAGGAACCACAGGAAATACGAAAGGTTCTATAATTTACCCCTGAAACCAAATTCTCACCTTTTGCAGTTGATCTGTGCACAATCCTGAATTACGTTTTTAGCAACTTGTATAGGTAACCTTTCTAAGTAAAACCAAATTGTCACATTATAGGGCCTTATGAAATATTGAGAAATTCGTACATGCCAAAAATAATGTCCTAGCTCAATAAACATAGGAGATATGAAGAGTTCTTTAATTCACTCCCAATCCAGATTTGCACCTTTAGGATTGATTAGGGAAATTCTAAAATACGTTTCTAGGTATTTGCATTGATAATCTTTGCAAGTTAACACCAAGTCGCTATCTCGTCGGGTCTAAGAGATATTGAGGAACTCGTGAAAACACATTTTACCCTTTTTCACCCCCGTAGGGGCGGAATTAAAAAAAAATGCTTTTAACCCATTTTATTGTGAAATCGAACTCACAGCAAAAAAATAATAATTTTAACCACCCCTCCCCCTTTTAGTTTTTCCTTCTTTGACCCCTTTAAGGTTAAAATTTTTAAATTTCCTTAAACCCCTTTCTAAATATTTTAAAAATACATCTATATGCCAAAAAAGAATGTTCTAACTCAATAAACATAGAAGATACGAAGGGTTCTTTAATTCACCCCCAATCCAGATTTGCACCTTTAGGAGTTGATTAAGGCAAAATCCTGAAATACGTTTCTAGGTATTTGGATTGGTAATTTTTGCAAGTAAACACTAAATTGATATCTTATCGGGTGTAAGAGATATTGAGAAATTCGTAAAAACACATTTTACCCCTTTTCACCCCCTTAGGGGTCGAATTTCAAAAAATCCCTTCTTAGCACTACCCTACGTAACAAATTGAACTTTGCACCCAAATTTCAAGTTTCTAGTACCAGTGGTTTCGGCTCTGCGTTGATTAGTCAGGGTTATGACTTTCCTTTATATATGTATAGATTATATATGCTTTTCAGGATGCTACCAATTCTTAGTTTTTTCATCTCATCTTTTATCGATAATTTAGAACTTGTTGTGGGTGTTACTGTATTGAATCCCTTTAGTTGTTACTAGTTAGAACTCAGATAGTTTGTATTAGAAACAGCCGACATTATTTAAGAATGAGCAGGATTGATGAAGAAAAGTTTTAGTGAAGACATCAACGATCAACCTTCTACTAACTCATTTTAATTATTTTTGAATACTATATAAAACCCTTTAGTTGTTACTAGTGTACCTGTATAATACTAATAATAATACGATCAACCTTTTACTAATTAATTTTAGCTGTTTTTGAATCCTGTATATAACTAGGGTCTCGAAGTTTTTGTAAATAACGTGCACTTACTTCAACTTTTGGTTCCATCAAAGGATTGCTTTGACAATTAACTAGACATTAAACAAAAACCAAAATTAAATTTCCAAATTAAATACTTATGTAAACGATTTATTCTTGTTGATGATTTAAATGTTTTTTTCTACTCCTGTAACTAAAATGCCATTTAACATACTAACATAAACGTCGCTAAGTGACCTTTTAATCATGCCTTCATAACCTATGACTAAAGAGCCTCTTAGTCATGAGCTGAAGTTGGCAACGATGTTTTAGTCATGGGGTGAAGTTAGGTTCAGATAGTATTTGCTTTATTAGGCCACAGCCAAAACTAAAATCAAGTTAGTTTTCAACCATCACTTTGACGTTTGTCAAGCATAATTTAACCTAATATAATAAATGTCAAAATTTTAATGAAATAATATGATGTTATATTCTCTAAATTTGTGATCGTAGAAAAAGTATAGTATGCAACTCGTTTTATAAACTTATTAGTCACTCATTTTATTAAACACTCGCTCCGCTGCGCTTCGCTCGTGATTAATAAAACTCGTGACTAAAATGACGTTTATAAAACTTGATACATAATATACTATTTTAAACGTAACACATTCAAATAAGAGCACATAATGTACTAGTCATAATTTACTAATATATTTTCAAAAATTTTAATAAGTACGCAATACATTTTAAAACTACTAGGTAAAATATGTCGATTCAATAAGCAAATATTTATCTTTCAAATACTACTGTCTGATGAGCGTCGCGACACTCATGCTTCGGCTATTAGTGGTCCAAAAGAGAAAAAATAGTGGATTATGCAATGAGGGAGAGAAATGCGTTATTTTGCTGAGGTGCAATTTTTGACTCGAGGGCGAAGCCCGAGTGTCAGAAATTGCACTGAAGCAAAATAGCATTCTCTCCGAGTTGCATATACTATTTTTTTCACGTTGCAGGAAGATTTAGAACGAAAAACCTGTATTTTTTAAACGTCATTTATGACATTTTAGTTACATTTATTTTAAAATTAGTAGCCTATGGTAAATTTTAAAGTTGGTGGCACTGTAAGTCATTATGATAAGAGCTTACTAGTATGTCAAATTTGAAGTTAGCAGGTTAGGTTTTCTGTCAGTTTGTGTCAAAACTGACGCAAAACCTAACCTGATAACCTCGAATTTTACATAATTGTTGTGTCAGTCATAATGAAAGCTCCTAGGGTATTTTTTGTCTTATTTAGTCTCTAGGGAGTAAATGTTTTACTTCTGTCACTATTTTGATGCTATAGAAACCGACTTCTACTCCCTGTCGTGGAAAAATATTTATTATAACTTATAACCGTATAGAGTGCATAACCGAATAGATCTAAATCGATCCAATCGCTCTATTGTTACAAGCAAAACTATTTGAAAAAAGAGTGTTGAAGCAGAATACTGACAACGAATTTGGATATAAGTAAATTGAGTTACATCGTCATTAGTTAGACCCAAGATTATGGGTTAAGCCATGTCCACATATTTTAGACACATGTATAACTATGAACGTATGAAGACCTACAGAAATTCAACTATGAGGGTTGACTTACATTCTTATATTTTAAGTAAGTACTTAACGGTTAAACATCAAGACATACAGTTCTCATTAAAACAGCGCATTTTATATTTCTTTGTAAATAATGACTAATGTAGTTTTGCCGAGATAAGAAACTCATATTTAGAACAGACGTTCTTCTAGACGATTTTTATCTCTGCAAACAGTAAAGGAAGTTGGTATAAATAACAGTTTGTTTGTAAGTATAATTATTCATCGTTTTACGCATAAGTGTGCTCAGTTTTAACAAACCAATTCATTATTTTTAATCATTCGCTGATAATTTTTTTATGAAAAATGTTGTGGGTGCAGATTACTTATATTCGAGTGTATAATAATTTTGAAATAAGCTTGCTTAAGGCATTGTGTTTATTCGCTATGTAATCTTAATTTAGTATCTTATTGGATCAAGTGTTTGTAGTTGAGTTTATGTACTAACGTGTGTTATTCCCTTAGTCTAAAAAAGTATATCCAGATAAAAGTTTAAGATAAAACAACGATAAAGAGATATAAAATTATGTTATGTAAGATTAAAATGCCGATATAATTTACTATAATATCGTGATATAAAATAATACGTGTACATTTTGTTTAATGAAGATGTTTTGATTTAAAGGTATGTAAATTTGAACACATACATTTGGGAACTGTTACTTATGTGATCATAAAATAAATTTTACGATATTATGCCCCTTAACAAATTTGAAAGTATAGCTACAAAGCAATTTAGGTTAAACTCAAACTTAGTGATAACTACAAAAAAGTAAAACTACTATAACGACAGCAATAAATTAATGTGCATGGTGTAACTAATTTGGATAACACTAAAATGTAAGTTTATCAACTTACCATTATAGCCACTTTTTGGAGTGTACTCCATGCTCGCCTCATACATTTATTTGTAATGATTTGCAGACAATGGCGCTAATGGGTATAAAATTTGCACCTGTCAACGTGCCCCTCCGCAGAAGATTGCAAACGCTAGCTGCTGGCTCAGCAGTCGCCACGATGATATTTGGAGGACTTATAGGAGCAATTTTTCTAACATATCTAATATTCTGCACTCATCATTGGCCAGAAGCGTTGCTGTACATATTTTGGGCTTACTCTATAGACAAAGATACACCCGACAAGGGAGGAAGATCTGTAGGATGGGTGAGGAACTGGGCATGGTGGCGATACGTGAAAGACTATTTCCCTATTCGACTGGAACGAGTGCCTTGGGTTGAACTTGATCCTCAGAGGAATTATTTATTTTGTTGTTTTCCTCATGGAATATTACCTATGGGGGTCTTCTCTGCATTTGGATCTTCCTCTGGAGGTTTCCATGATTTGTTTCCGAATCATATGCCACACACGTTAACTTTAAAGCAAAATTTTTATTTTCCAATTTTACGAGAACTTCTCCTTGCTACAGGCATGTGCAGTGCATCAGCAAAATCTTTAAATTGCCTTCTTGGTTCACCTGGCGGTGGTAAAGTAGCCGCATTAGTAGTTGGTGGTGCAGCGGAGACATTTAATTGCAAACCAGGACAGTACCGCATTATATTAAAGAAACGTAAAGGCTTTTGCAAAATCGCACTTCGACATGGAACACCGTTGGTACCCGTGTTCTCGTTTGGGGAAACGGATCTTTATAACCAACTTGATAACCCAGAAGGTTCACTTATACGCCGCATTCAAGAATGGGTTAAAGATGTAACTGGTATTGCTTTTGCTGTTCCATTGGGCCGTGGCTATATCCAATACTCTTTTGGGATGGTACCTCTGAGAAAACCTGTTTCAACTATAAGTATGCATTAAATTTTTTCCTGATATTTAAGATGTAATTTTATTATTTTGTGTTTTAGTCGGGAAACCGATAGAAGTTGTTAAAACAGAATACCCAACCCAGGAACAAGTAGATGCGTTGCACGAAGAATTCATAAAACAGCTGGAAAATTTGTTTGAAGAGCAAAAACATAATTATGTGCCGAACTCTCAGAAACTCCAATTAATAATAGAATAAACATATTGATTCACATAAAACAAACGTATTTTTTTCTAATTTTTTATAAAAATTATGAAAAATTCGAATTTCTATAAATTATAAACGATATGTAATTGTTGGATACTTGAATTAAATTCAATTTCGTCTTTTTGTTACTTACTTATAGATGGTGAGTCATAATTAGGTATAAAAAATTTAACCTTTAGGTCGAAACAAAGCATTTAACTTAATATACCTTAGTACCAAAATGCTCTCTTACATAGATACAGGGTGTTAATGGAAATAATATGTTTCTATTTATGACCATAACTTGGAGTAATTATCGCATTAATTTGTAAATACATTGTAATAAACACAAAATTAACAACAAACACAATGACTAAAAAGTAGAAAACTATAGCAATGTTCAAAATGCTCCCCTCCAGTCGCAATACAAGCATGGAACCGTCGCGTCGTACTAGCGATTCATACACTTGCTGAATATTATAGTTTTCACGAATTTCATTAGCAGCCTCGAAACTTCTTTACTGCGACTGTTCCTTCGTGTAAACAAGTTGTTAAAAAACTCCATAAAAATAAATCCAGTGGGTTGAAGTCCTTGGCTGCCATCTCATATGAGCAAACCGAACAATCTTTCTACCATTGGAGTAGTCATTTAACCATTTTGTGGTAAAAGTTTAGTATACGACCCGGTAAATTGCGCATGCGCAAAACTGTAACAGTAAACATAAAAATGAAACGTTGAACATACCCGCTTCTCGTATTTTTTCTCTAAAAACAAATTCATCAAGACCTAACAACTAACCAAAACCGCTAACCTGAACTGCCGAGAGCGCAACAACAATACTTGAAAGATTACGAGAAGGTAGAGGCACCCACAACATTTTTAAGTACGCTGATCGAACTATAAAACATACTCCACTCCCACCGCATGCTTAATAGACCGGACCGTGTACTAAACTTGACCCCATTTTGTATGCACCGTTTTGTTGGAAGAACATCTGTTGTCTAATGTTTCATAGGCGCTTCCGTTGAAAACGCCATAGACGAAAACGATGTCTGCTATTTTTTCTTGGAGTAAAATCGCCCATTTTGAAAGAAAATCGTTGTTTTAAAAAATGCAACAGACTATTTTAAAAAATTAATGGCTGTTTATGACAGGCGATGTTTTGATATTGTTTCAAAATTAAGATTGACTATCCAAATTAGGCTTGATTTTACAAATTCGTATATTTACTTTCCAAATATAGAAATAAAATTTTTTTCATTAGCACCCTGTATCTTTTTAAAGGAGCATTTTGGTACTAAGGTGTATTAGGTTAATTGCTTTGTTTTGGCCTAAATAAGATTTGATAAAAAAATACAACTAATTATGACTCGCAAGGGATGAAAATTACTACATTGTAAAAATAGCTACCATGTGCACTTAAAAGGTGGTTGCCTTACGTTTATGTCAGTATAGTTATCCCATTTCTCAAGCAACTATACTGCAAGGTCTCTCCAAAATGTTCGTAGTGTTAAAAAGTCAGTTTTCAAAAGATAATCACGTTGTCATCATTAGTGTATACGCACCAATGCTGTTCTCGTTATCAGCCTCTTAAAGAGGAATTAAGGGTGTGGACTTTAATATGGGTGTTGGTAGAAACGCCTTCATCTAGTCAGGAATCCTTGGACCATATGAAATGGTAAACATGTGCTAATGGTGAGAGTCTACTATCCAAACGTATGGACTGCGGGCTGACAATCACCAAAACAGTATTCGGCCAAAACAATAATTTGAAATATAATTATGTCCCCACGGTCTGGGCACTTGCATATGTTACATTACGTCGTAGAGCACAAAAGAGATTTAGAAGAAGTATTTATCATGAAAGCTCGAGGAGATGTCCACGATGTAAAACGTTTGATAAGTAACAAAATCTTTGAAGATTTCGTTACCAAATCCAGCGATTAGTAAATTCGCGGGTCACTAATGAGCTTCTGCATGCAGTGTGAGACAATATTTTCCTCAAAAAACAGGATTTGAAGTATATTAATCCAAATTAGTATTGTACTATACTTCGGGATATCGTACTTAAAGCTAGTAATCAAATCGTAGGCAATACGCACAATTGCAAGCAACCAAATTGGTACAATCAAACAACCTGCCCATTAAAAAAAATCGTCGAGCTCAAGTTACTCTAAGCAAACCGTAGGACAAGCAGCTACAGAGGAGATATATAACGTGATTTAACAGTCAATCCATCGCGAAATGAGAAATATTAAAATACCTGGTGAAAAAATGGCAAGCCAGATATGATACTATGCCGATAAGCATGTAAAAGTCATGGTTTCCTCGAAGCTATTTTGAAAAATATGGACTTTAAATCAAAATCATTTAGTGAGGCAATAAAGATGTCTTTCGGATTAAATAAATGTGCAAAACTACACATTCATAATGGGAATCTGAGTAAATATGAAATAGATGACACCTACCTTGACATCATTCGTAATTTATATGAGCTGTATAGATACCTTGGCATAAAACAAAACCACATGTTTGGCCATACGCTCTTGAAAGATGTCAGGCCATTTTTATATTTTACGATTTTACCTATATATAGATTCCGTTTCGGTCATATTTTATCATATAACACTTCAGCTTTTTGCATCAAACAAAAATTCAAACACGCACGTAGCTTTTGGCTTTATTTAAAGGTTTAGCGTACCGCTCTAATCTGTATGCCGCGGTATGTGCAGCTGTTTGGCTCCGTCGCGTGTAAGAACGCTCGTTTACAGCAGTTTCGAAAACACAGTCAATGAGAGCAAGAAGGATATCTTCTTAAATAATTTTAACTTCTGTCGCAGTCTACCGATATAGCGTGTGGTCAAGCTGTTACAAGCTGCGTTCTGATTGGCTACAACTGCTGGCGTGACAGAGCGTCGCGCGCGAAGTTTGGTTTGGCGTCTGTTTTTGCAGGCATTGAGTCTCGGCCCGCCACACAGTACAGTCGTATAGCGTGATTTGTGGGCGCCTTCGAGCTTAGGCGTGGAGGCGTCCGATGTTTTGTGCTGTTACAGCGAATTTTGTGACTTTGTTTATTAAGACGTTGCTTGGCGAAGTGTTCGAGTAGGTGTTTTGTGCGTCTGGGTGTTTTGTTTCGTTGGTGAGGTCCGTATCGATGGCGTGTGCCTCTCTTTAAGAAATCCAGGAGGCCTGTTAGGCTTTTCAGTCCCACTTCCGGTCGGGATTCATTTTCCCGAGTGTGTCATATAACCGCTTCGTAGATTTCTGTGATCGCCAAGGGGTCGTTACACACTTTCCCGAGTAATTAAAGGGATTCTTTGGACGTCGCCGAGTTCCACCCACACGTCATACGACAGCTGTAGCGATACTCGCCGTTTGCCTGCCGCAATTAACGCCTACGCACCGAGGCCACACCGTAAAATGAAGGTATTTTGTGTTTCTCTATTTGTACACTAATCGTTCATGTGATGCCGCCAGTTGGCCAGTTTGTGTAACTAATTAAACATATTTGCTCATAGCATTCGCTCAAAGCATTGTGCGTTCATGGCTGCATTTCACTTTTGTGTAATTAATTAAACATAGTTGCTAATAACATTTAATTGACGCACTGTGCGTTGTTTTCTGCATTTCACCGTTGTATTATCAAATTAAATATATTTGTAGCATTATGCGCTCATTTCTGCACTTAACCGGTGTGTGTTGCTAAAGTAAACATACTCGCTATTAGCGCTTTCTCAAACATTGGGCGTTCATTTCTAAATTTGCCTAGTTACCCATGTTTAGGGGATCTTGTTAGATAAGGCGTTCCAGCTGGGTTTTAGTTATTTCCTTCTAGGTTTAACCGTTGTATAACTGGAAATTTGTTGTATTCGCCGACCATGTCGGCGCTGCTGTACATTTCGGCCATTGTTTTGGCCTAATAGATTTGTTTACTGTATTTGACTTATGATTGCCCCTTGTATTTGTGCATGCTTGTTTACAGGGTAACTTAGTCACGGTGTCAAGATTGATGTAAGGTGAGGCTCGGAAGCGGCGTACAAGCGTTGCAGGTAAGTCGGCGCGTTTGTCGCTACACTTTTGTCTACATCGTTAATACTGGAGTATTTTACCCCGTTTGGCTTTCAAGGTTCGGTTTAGCGTGCGTTATCCCCTATTGAATCTTGTGGCGCCCATTTATTCTGTAACACCCTATACATACCGTCACGCTTGCCCTGTGGTGTACCGTTTCTAGAACCACGTCCATCTCCCTGAGCGTATTTGAGCCGTGGCCTTTAGCTTGACATGTTTAAGTATTTGGCACTCCCTCATCCGTGAGTGTCGGTAAACAGTTTGAGACTGTAACAAAGAGGAACTAAAAATTAAATACCAAAAAAACAATGGTAAAAATATCAAATACATAATTAACATAAAAAACCTCGTTCACGCTATTAATACCTGGGCGGTTCCTGTACTAACTTACTCTTCCCAAATATTAAAACGGAGTTCACTGATCTAGATAATATTGATAGGCTCACTAGAAGAATGCTAACAAAGTGTCGTCATTTACATCCAAAATCTGCCGTAGAACGACTATATCTACCGAGAAAAGAGGGCGGCCGTGGTCTTATTAATATTTACAATCTATGTAAGTCGCAAGAACTGCAACTACGCACTTACTTCTTAAATACGACAGATGAATTTCTCAGAATCATTGTGCAAGCTGATGTATCATTAACATGTTTGAAACTTGGAGATCGCGATCATCCTATTAATCATCAAACCAACATCTTGCAATCTTGGAGAGAGAAAAGCATACACAGTAAATATCCAAAGCATCTGGATTCGCCTGAAATTAGTACAATCGAATCTACCATGTGGCTTAGCAGATGACAACTTTACTCAGAAACGAAGGGATTTAGTATGGCGATGCAGGACAAAGTTATAAGAACTAAAAACTACGAGTTGCACATCTTGAAATTTAACACCACAGACAAATTCCGCAAATGTGACTTGCCTGGGGAATCAATCAAACATATCACAGCAGGATGCTCAGAAATGTCCAACACTGCCTACTTAGAACGATATACTCGTAATAAAATGGCAAAAATTATTCATAGAGAAATCGCTCTGAAACGTCACCTATTAATGGATGCGCCCCCGTATTATAAATATTCACCATCTGCTGTGCTAGAGAGCCGAGACACGGTTCTGTATTGGGACAGATCAATCATAACGGATAAGACTATGGACTACAACCGACCTGACATTCTCTTAATAGATAACATTAAGAAATCAGCGGTCATAATCGACATCGCTGTACCTCTGACGCATAATGTCACAAAAACTGAACGGGAAAAGGTGACAAAATACGAAAACTTGGCTTTAGAGATTAAGCGAATTTGAGAACTCACCGCAGTCACAATAGTGCCCATTGTGGTGTCAGTCGAAGGAGTAGTATAGTCTAATTGTAGCCCCAAGAAGCGTATACTACGGTTATTTTTTAAGCTTTTGCCATTCCGTTTTATTAGATGTACTATTAGGTACAGTGCCTTTATATAGACAGTGGCGACAATACAACCGCCGCCATATTTAGGCAAATTTCTAACGGGTGTTCATTTAAATCCGTCATCAGAGTCTACTGTGATACGTGTTTTACATTTGGCAGTACTGAAAACATTTAAGATTTGCAGATTAAGATTTGTGTCAGTCTGTGTCAAATAACAAACAAAACCTAACCTACTAACCTCGAATTCGACATAGACTGACAATACACTTCAGTACTGCCAAAAGTATAACACGGATCACAGGCGATTTAGCCTAAAATGGCGGCTAAAACCACATGATCTAGGGAGCCAATCAAAAATAAGACACCCCATTGGCGCCACTCTCTATATAAAGGCACTCTCTTATTAGGTACACACGGCAACTAGATGCAAAGACGGTTTGTTGCTTTAACAACCATTTAAAATTTTAAACCGTCGCTATATCTAATTACCGTGTGTACCTCGTATCTGCAGACAATCTGTATAAAAATATCTCTAGCTTTCTCACACTTCAGTTTTATCTAAATTAGTAGCTGCAGTAGTCAGTTCCTGTATGCTATCAGCCGACAGGATAATTGAAGTATCATCTGCAAATGTGGTAACTAATCCCGTGTCTAAAGATTCAACTAACTCATTTAAAAATAACATGAAGAGCAGGGGGCCAAGAACACTGTCTTGGGTTACCCCTGTTTTAACTTCAAGTCGATTTAAATGGTGCTCTCCATTTTTGTCGTTCTTTGATACAAGTTTTTGAGTGCGCTCTAATAAATACGAAGCTATCCAAGCCAGTGCGTATATAGTACGTATGTAGTTTTTCCAATAAACGCACGTCTAAGATCGAAATAAATACTAACAAGTTTTTTATTTAAACTTTGTGTTATATAGTTATTTGTCGATAACAGTGCAAGTTCTGTTGATAAAAAAACGTTGTTATCGTTAACATGCTTAAGCAGTCTGGTAGGGAATGATTTTTCATAAAAGCCAGACTACTCTATAGTTTTAAATTTTCGTATTATCGTTTTTTTATATATAGGCAGTTTTGAGGTAGAGAGGAAAACACCTTCATTAAACGATTCGTTAATGAGCTCCGTAAGCACGTGAACGACATAATCAACAACAATACCTAGTACGAAGCACGGGATTCCGTCATTACCCGGTGACGCTTTACGACTAACAATTTTAACAATTTCATAGATTTCTGGAATAGAAACTGGATCCAGTCTAAGTAAAAGATAAGTCTGCGTTTTGTTAAAATTAGAATATTTTGGTGGCATCATAATCGTAGTTGAGTTGACATATTAAAAGCATCACTGAAATTTGTTAAAGGTATAACTGATTTACCATAAAGTTATTCACTTATAACTTTTTTTTGTCGAAGTAAACTTGACTTTTTAATGAGAATTTCGTTACTTGGCAATTTAACGAAAAAAACTGCCTCTGAAAAAGTTACGAGTTCGAAGGACGAGTAATTTTTTCTGGCAATTTTTTGAGTTGAATTGCCTGAAGGCAAGGAAACTCGAATTATAAATGTTAAGTTTACTTCGATTAAAAACAGCTTGAGTATAATTCGGTACAATTTAATGAATGCATATTTAATTTACATATTAGGTAATTTAGAAGTCACTAAATTAACAAACAAGGCGACCGTTTTTAAAGTTAGGTTCCGTTTTGTCGCTGGAAAAGTTAGGGCAAACTCTTGTCGCTGTCATATTACAAAAAAAACGGCTTATGGGATTTTTAGTGTATGCATTAAATTGTCAGGGTAATAATTCTATTTATTCCGTGCAACTTCACCTTTAATAACATTCCATACAGCTCTGGATTTATTGTCAGAATTTCCATAAATTTTACTATTAAACGATTTCTTAGCTTTGTCAATTGAATATTTATATTTTCTAAGCATCACTTTGTACAGCGTTAATAGCTGAGCATTACTGTTGTGTTTGCATTCCTTATAAAGGTGATAAAGAAACTCGCCCTCTTTAATTAAACCTGTTGTGATACAAAGCTTTTTAGATTTAAAGTTAGATTTCTAGGAAACAATTCTTAGTAGTGGAAAAGCCTTGTCCATCAAATGATTAAATATTTCAATAAATTTGGTATCAGCATCCCTAGCAGAATACCTCACTGCCCACTGTTCATTGACAAACAGATATTTAAAAGTTGCTACATTGATTTCATTCTTATAATTTCGTTTATAATGAATCAAATGTAAGTTTTTTTCAGTAAAATAGAAACAAACGGAGACACACTGCGAAAATTATACGTAAAACTGCAAGGAATAACATTTTTCTGTATAATGCTGTGAACATTAGTAAACATGTTATCAATAATGTTTTTACAGTTGCCCTGTATGTAGGTTAGGGTGGAGCGATTTTAATCACTTTTTAAATTTTTAATTCTAATAGTGGCGAAAAGTTGTTACAAGTGATCATTAATTATCAGTTTTTTCGTTTTTAATTATATTGTTTTCTTCTGCCCTCTACCGCCCCTAAAGGGGGTGAAACTTTTTAATTTTTTTTTCAAATCCTAATAAAAAAAATTATCTTAGCTCAGGTACCCCTGGTTACATTGGTTTTTAAGTAGATAAATTTATATTTTCTATCTTCTACCGGCCTTTGTATATAAAATGTATATAAGTGTTCGATTATACTTTTACCTATTATTAAGAAAAAGATGTAACAGTGGATTTAAAGAGGCTAGTTCTGGTTACGTTCTTAAAATTCTAAGTGTTTTCATTACTAGATCTGAAAAGTGTTTGTACCCCATCCTTTAGTTTACAAAAATATTGCTAAAAGCAGCTCTTCGCTTGATTATCATAAAAACAAATAACCCAGAACTCACCACGAGGACGTGGCTGCTAAGCGAGTTCCACCCTACCCTTCCGCCACTATATATTACTTTTATTGATTAAAATGTTTTATTGTATTAAATGAAGGCATTCATTCTCTAGATTTCAAAGTTAACCTAATAAAACCGCCGATTATTAATATGTAATACTCTAGTTTATTCTATAAATTGTCCTATAATTGAATTTTTTTTCTGTTGGACAATAAACCATTATTATTATTATTACTATTATTATTATATCATGACAAATATTTAAAATTAATAAAATATCTAAACTCAAAACAAAATGACAATAATTTTTATTTCATACTGATGTCAAAAATGACATTTTTCGGATTATTTATAGTACAAAAAATGAAACAAAGTCTTAGTACTTTAAAGTAAAATATTAAAGTTCAAGTACTTTAAAATTATACGTCAGTTGTTGACATGAAATTAGAAATGATTTACAACTTTTTATTTAAAATTCGTTAAACTTGCAGTATGAAATAAACCCTTGTATTCACCACGAACGAAAAGTGTTTTTAAAGATCCTGGCAAGTAATTCCGTCCTTGGCTAACGCCTCGGCCGTAAACACCTTTCTCGTCCTTTAAAATGTCACTTTTCGTTCTAGATAAATAAACTACTATTTAAGAGTTAAGGACTTTCAGAACAACGCAAAAACTCTTTTTGACGTTTGTGCTTGTAAATGTGAAACGTTTGAAAAATGTTCATGAGAAAAAGGGAATAAGGTACCAATTCAGGAACAGTCATTTTTGATTGACCAAAGAACTGCCAGGAAAATGTGTATAGGAAAACTGGACATCAAAGAGACAACTAAATTAAAAATCAGGGAAGAAAGAAAACTCAAAGTTGAAAACTATTACAAACTTAAACAATCTGAAATGAAAATGGGAGAAAAAACAAAAATAAACCATGAAGAGGACATTGATATTAGTGAATTTGAATATGTAAATAATAAGTTAGATTTGGAAGACATTAATCCTGAAATTCCAATTACGTCGAAAGATATCTCTGAACAAAAGCAAAAAGAGAAGCCTGGATACAATGTTATCTACTTAAACAGGGTGGCACAGGTATGTGGATTGTCTGACAGAGCCGCAGCAGCAACTATCTCAGCTGTTCTACAAGACGTTGGTCTGATCTCAGAAAACCACAAAGATAATGTTATTGACAGAAGTAAGATAAGAAGAGCTTCTTCAGAAGTTGTTGGTTTACAAGCTAGAGGCGATTTTATTAGGGTAACTTTGAAATCTAGAGAATCAATGCCTTCATTTAATACAAAAAAATATTTTAACCAATAAAAGTAATATATAGTGGCGGGACGGTAGGGTGGAACTCGCTTAGCAGCCACGTCCTCGTGGTGAGTTCTGGGTTGTTTGTTTTTATGATAATCAAGCGAAGAGCTGCTTTTAGCAATATTTTTGTAAACTAAAGGATGGGGTACAAACGATTTTGAGATCTAGTAATGAAAACACTTAGAATTTTAAGAAAGTAACCAGAACTAGCCTCTTTAAATCCACTGTTACACCTTTTTCTTAATAATAGGTAAAATAATAATCAAACACTTATATACATTTTATATACAAAGGCCGGTAGAAGACAGAAAATATAAATTTACTTAAAAACCAATGTAACCAGGGCTACCTGAGCTAAGTTAATTTTTTTTGCTATTAGGATTTGGAAAAAAAACAATAAAAAAGTTTCACCCCCTTTAGGGGGCGGTAGAGGGCAGAAGAAAACAATATAATTAAAAACGAAAAAAACTGGTAATTAATGATCACTTGTAACAACTTTTCGTTACTATTAGAATTAAAAATTAAAAACGCTCCACCCTAATGTAGGTATAGTCATGAATACAAATACATTCAATGAAACCATATTAAGTAAGTAAACTTTCAACATCAGTACATTCGTTACTTTTAAGCTCAAAATGTATATTAGAGTCACCACATATAGACATAGGATCGTTGTGTATATTCACAGTTTCAATAAGTTGTTCCAAACTGTCTTTAAATATATGCGATACAGACTACTGTCAATGAAGATTCACCACATTTACTATTTTTATGACAGTAATTAGCTGCCAGTTGGTACGAATTTATTTTAATGTGTATTATTTCAGTCTCAGTACAATGAGTTTCAGTCAAACAAACTATTTCGAGAAACTGATGTGAGCACAACAGCATGTACAGTTGTGAAATTTTTTAACGTGGACTATTGACGTTTACGTGGAATATCTTGAATTCTTGTTTAATCGAGGACATAAAACTGGAGTTAATTGCTAAGTTACCTGTACGGTTGCTTTTTTCTGCGACACTAAAATACGCTGGACCCAAGCTCCAAAAGGCCACGTCTCCGGATTTACTGCTTTCTGTAGGTGATGTTCGAAAAGAGTAACCTTGAACGAAGAATAAATATCGGAGTACTTTGATTGCAGAGGCTCGCAGGTTGCTTTGGTAAAATGCTGTTGTACCATTTTGGTTAGTGGGCACCAGTGGTTTTTGGAACAAGCCGGTAAATATGCAAGTCAGTAGTTGTGAGTGCGAACAGCGTTTTTAAATTTTGTTAATGATCTCATATTGTAATCATTTCGATCATTAGAAGTATGTTCCTGAAAAAAGGCAAGCGGTGTACTCAAGCTGTATACGGGGTAGCGTTGGGGCTGTTACCACCCCTCGTTCATAATAGTTTTTGCAATGCGCTACCTAACGGAGGTCAGTAGCCAACCACTCTTGGAGCTTGATGTACTTGGATGGGGAAGAGTTAATGTTGCGAACGCTATTATTATTGTACTAATGTTACGTTAAATACATATTCTAATTAAACGATGGTGTTTTAGTCAACAATTATTATTTCATTAGAGGAATCTGAGTCAGTTATGATTCCTCTGATAAAATTATGAAGGTGGAGTAGAAAATATCTTAAGGCATCTAAATGTTTGTACTAGACAATAATTAGACTTTGGAACTATAAGGGTGGCACATGAAAAAATTGCTTCTGTATAAACTACAATGTGCATTCCTTAAAAACAACTGTTACGAAGAGATCGCTGACTTTATTATAAGGTAAATGCTCAACAAATACACAATGCAATAATACACCTAAATTTATACCGACCTTACAAAAGTGAATCGCAGTAGGTATAGCCATGATCACAGAAGGCAAAGACGGAGACTTATGTTTAAACTACCACTATCGAGAAGTGCTTTCAGTGGGGGTGCCTGAGTACTTTCCCAAGCTCAGAAATTGAATTTTGCTGATGAAATGATAGATATTCTAGTTATTTAACTGACTGGTTGTAAATATATTGTTATGGTATTGGTACAGAGGGTTTAAAAATCAGATTAATAAGATTAAAAGAATTCAGTATTAAAAATTACAAAGATGAATTTAGATGTGAAATGGATATCAAAATTATTAAGATGTATTTAGAAAAGAAAGGAAATAGAATTTATAATTTAATTAAATGTAGTTAATTGGGAAACAGTAGGATTTTGACTTAATTTAATATCTGAAATGAAAATGGAAGTTAATGACAAATACTTTTTCGAAATATACTATTTAACATAGTAGGTATTAGACATATAAGAAAGATTTAATAGTGTGTTGGCCTGCAAAAAATAAGCTAGATCGCTAAGGAGATAGTTTATTGATTAGAATAAAAATTTTGATAAGAAAAATGATGTAATACAATTTGTAGCGTTTGAAATTAAGAAATAAACCCCTTTATAAAAGTTTTTTTAAATATATTTTGGTAAATAAAAGGGTTAACATTAGAAATAAAATTGGCGTGGTGAAAAAGTAAAATGTTAAAAAAAAAATATTAGCAGACTAGATGGATTAAGATTAGAATGTGGTGAGAAGACGAATCTAATACATTATAATCTACAAAGGCAAATAAAAGTAAGGGAGTGCTGAATTGAGTTTATTGTGGAATTACATTGCATCTACTGAATTGGATAACAAGGAATGGTTTACAAAGGAAGTGGTTTGCATCGACATGGTTAGCAGAGTGAGCGTATTTGTGGGGCTTGTCAAGTTGTCAGGTCATTTTAATTTTTCTGTAATTCATATAGCTACATAACCATTTCGTATAGTTTTGGTACAAAGTTGACGAGTTCGCCTGTATTTCGAGTCCAGTGTAGTCATAGTTCATCGCATGATGCTGCCGCGTTTAGCATAAAGTATAATAATTCAAAATCTTTACATCATTGTGAGTGCAGCTGGTTATTTCATCGCATGCAAAAACGCTCAGTTTCGACTTATTTAAAAACACAATCCATAAGAGCGAGTGAGAAACATTTCCCGAATTTTATAATTTCTGTCGCACGGTGACGGCTCTGTCGTCAACGGGCGAAGTTACTGGCCTCAGATTGGTCACACCTGCATGCGCAAGACAATCGTTTGGCGCGTAAACTTCACGTGGCTTGTAGCGCTTCGAGGCAGTTTAGCCTGGGCCGCCAGGAAGTAATGTCGACATAGCGTGTTTGTGGGCGTCTTCATGCTTTGGCGTGGGGATGCCCGATATTCCTTTGGCACTGAGTCAGCAGAGTTTCTTTGCGCTTCTTTTTCTTGACAACTTCGTTACGAGTCGTCGAAGCGAGAGGTACTTTTCCGGGCTTTTGCCGTAGTGTGTGTGCGTTGGGGCTAGTGAATGCCGATGACCGTAAGCCTTGCATTATTCCATAAGGCCAAGCTGGTCCTTTTATCCAAACCGTGGGATCAAAACAGCAGGTTTGTACAAATTTTCGGTCTCACCGTTACTTCGTCTCGAGGGAGACGTGACCTATACTTTGCCACGTTACCGAAATTTCCACTGGTGTTATCATCTATTTCCACGCTTTCGTTCGAACCAACGTCGCAGCCAGCACACCGTTGGCTACCGACTGGCTTGGCGCTTGGCGCCTCGCTACAAAGGTACTGTGTGTGTAATTAGCCCAGTAGTTAACTAATTTCGATCATATGCTACGCAAATGTAATATAATTTGAGCGCTGTCACACATAGTTCATGTTGCTTGCCTGTATTGGCCTAATTTTACTCGTTTGTGGCGCAAATGTAATATAATTTGAGCGGTGTCATACATAGCTCATGTTTTTTGCTTGTTCTGGCCTAACTTCGATCATATGTGGAGGCCTAGTTTGAGCGCTTAGGCCGTCTGATTAAATTCATTACGGTGTACCAAGGCCTGTTGTATGTTTGCAATTAAGGTGACCCCCCCGTAACTGTGACTAGTAATAAAGCGCCCCCCAGCTAGGCCCCTTATTGATAATCGATCTGTGTATTGACCCCTTTGTGGTCAAGTGTATCGCTACGTTGTTTTTAATAGACCATTATTTGAACAGAGGCCTTATAATTTACGAATCTGTGCATGCCCCTTTCAGGTTGCATTGTAAAGATTTATGTACAGCGAAGCCTGAGCGTTGGAGCGTCACAAGTAAATTAGCCGACGCTTTCCATGGCAGCGACGAGGTTCGTGAGGCCGAGTTCTCGTATCACACCCCGTTTGACCTTCAAGGTTCAGTTAAGCATGGGTTTCCCCTCCCCTGACTGAACCTTGTGGCACCCTTTTCTTTAGCAACACCCTATACCTACCGACACGATTGCCCTGTGGTGTAGCGTTTTAGGACCACTCCCATTTCTCTGGGCGTATTTGAGCCGCGGCCTTTAGCCTGTTTTGCAGCGATTTTTAGGGTAGGTGTGAACGTTTCCCTGATTTGTTGGAGTATTCGGCACTCACTCATCCGTGAGTGTCTTAAATCAGTTTGATACCGTAACAAAGTGACATCTTGTGGCTTGCGTCTGGATTTGGTTGAGCATCGAAGTGGGCGCGTCTGCGGCTGGAGTCCATTTGGATGTATACTAAGGTGGCGATGTGAATGCTGTTTTAACGAGCTGTTTTCGTTTGTTCCTATGACAGACTGTTTTTTCTGGGTTCCTGTGTTGATTTGGATCCGGATTCTGGACGTGTTGGAAGTTGGTTGTTGGTTGAAGCCTTCACCGTGACTTTGTTACGGTATTAAAAGGACTTTACGACACCCACCCAAGGTGAGCATCGCACCACGGAATCAGTCCTGAAAACCTGACACACTTGCCCTGAAATCGGTTCGAAATAGGCTAATAGGCCACGGCTGGAACGCTCAGGGAGTCGGGCGTGAGTCACACGATACGTTCTGGGCAAGCGCGTTGTGGCATAATATATACAGGGTATGTCGAAATTATGAGGGCGCCACCAAGCCTGTCGTAACCCGGCTAACCGGGCCTGGACGGTTAGACGGGAGCGAAGCATGCAAAAATACTCCGCCACTAAGATTATTCAAGAGTTGCAAGGTCAAACAACAACTTCGGGATTGCCTTAAGCAAGGATTGTGATTAGGTGTCCATCCGACCACGACTACGCAGCTGTCCCACTCACCTGCACGCTCACAGCTTCCTCGTTCCGTCGTACAATAATTCGTACAATAAAGGGGCGTCTATCTGTAACAGAACATGCACAAACCGAAACAAACAATAGTTCCCTTAACTAACCAATCATATATTTCACTTCGAGTTACAATGGGGTAGCAGAATGCGTCGCCCTGTATCTAACCTTACTCTATAATTAAGGGCACCAGCTGGCACGCGCGCTCTAAGCTTAACGACAGATGTTGAACATTAGTGAACAGCAATAATAGGTACAAAGATGCACATTGCCTTATGCAAGGGCAGCGACGATTTACATTAGCCTTCACGGCCTGAACTGTCTGCAGTCTGAATGAATACACTAGCGTAGTAATGAATAGGTACAAAGATACACATTGCCTTATGCAAGGGCAGCGACGATTTACATTAGCCTTCACGGCCTGAACTGTCTGCAGTCTGAATGAATACACTAGCGTAGTAATGAGTAGTAATGAGTAACACTCGCGTTCACAGCGGTAATCAGGTTAAAGGCACATACCTTAATGCGTGGGCGGCGAGGGAGCCTGGTACAGCTGAGTTGCGACGAGCTGCAATCGTAGGTGGTAGGTACCTTCGGTGTTACAACGGCGAAAGGGGGTGAATGCATAACCGCCTCAATGGCGACGGGAGACGCGTCAAGACGCGTACAACGGGACGACGAAAATGATGGGGGCCTCACTCGTTCTGCTGAACCAAATCCTCGTAGGTCGAGATGAAGGGGGCACGACCCCTCACTAATAGTAGCAGGAACTGGGCTCCAAAACACCCACGTTACGCCGAAGATCACTCGACAAATTTCGAATCACCACCACCACACACAAGCGCTCTCTGCAATGGGCTCTGGAAGACTCCACTTAAGGCGAAAACGCCCGCAACATAACTGCTGAAGCAGCACCCGACGGGAAAACGACTGACGCCCTCGCCACAATGGCGGGAGCGCCGCACGAACTCACATACACTATCCGACCTCTTGTTTTAACGACGGCTCTCGGCTGAATGCCACGAGGGAAGCGTTAGCAAAGGTCACCTTGGCCGCGTCCCCCACGTGACTAAACCACAGCGAATCGCAAGGCGATGAAATGAAACCAACCAATCCGGGCCACGCTGGTATCACGCCGCCACCGCGTGCTAAATGAAACAAACCAATGCGGGCCACGCTGGTATCACGCCGCCACAGCGTGCTATTCAGAATTCAGAAAAACGCCAGGAGAGCTCCAACCGACGACAAATACTGCTTTTTAGGCTAACTATGTGCGAAATCGTGATTCTGGAATTAGGCGATGGAGCCAAATAAAGAGCTAAAAGGGCTTAGCATACGGGCGCGCTGCTCTAAGCTTAGGCGGCTATTTAAAATACCAAAATGACCTAACTAACGGCGTGAAATGCAATTAAGCATCTGAAACAGCAAAATGACTTAACACTCCCCTTACTTGAAAGAGAGTTCCCCGAAGTCTCTTATAAAACAACGAGGCATTTTGCGACAACGTAACGAGAACTCAAACGAAAACGCAACAACGAAAAACGAACGAAACAAAAAAAAACATTCGATACGATAGAGTGCACCCCCAAAGGGATTACGCACACTGGCCACCAGATAGGGTGCAAAGGTGGGAAGAGAGAAGAGGAAGAAGAAAGACTGGATACGCCAGTAGAAAATACGTAAATTTTGTCGAAATCGGGTACAAACAAGTCTTACACCTGTGGACACTTCCGACCAACCGTTCCAAAAGAACACAGGGAGGGGGGGGGTATAGAAATGGAAGTCCAAAATCCCACCCAAGGGTTACCTGAAGAGGGCACGCTGCGCGTCACGAGATCGGCGCATTGTGTGGATCCCACAACTGGTATGAGTACCCAAGAGGATGAACCACCAAAAAAAAAAGGGAAATGGTTGTGACAGAAACTGTCAAAAATAGTCATAATCAGTAATAGGAAAAACTCAGTCCACCGAAATCCTCAATCGATGCCGATGCCGGAGCCAAGTCGACTATTAAACCGCAAAGCGCGAGCTCGAAAATGACTCCAACACCGAACACCAAAAGAAAATCACGAAGAACCAAGTCTCCAAGGGTGTAGGCGTTCGATGACGCATGCCCAATAAATCCTTTACAGAAATCCATGCGGCCCAAAGGGACTACCTTACGACGACAGGGTCCGCACGAAACAAAATGACCAGAAACACGCTCTCTTTATGTAATCCCAAATAGGTGGTTGAAAATGGCGACGGCCAACGGTACGGTAAAAGAGCGCTAGGCCACGAAAACAACAGGGCATCACTACAAAAAAAAAGTCAAAAATCTTTAAATACTTAAATACTTGAAAACTTGAATACCAAAGAGGCCTCATGCGAACAGCAGCGCATTACTGGCACACAAAGCTCAGAAGCTTCAACGAAACTGTTCACAAAGAACACGATACTTGACAACATGACGTCATCAGACAAAAAGGGTACGGTAAATGACAACAAAACGTCAACAAATACGAAGCATTCCGACCAGCGGCAAAAACTCGTTAAATGCTAACGGTAAGTGTACAAAACACTACTATGACTGTTAGGGGTGTCCACGAAGAAGTCGGTAAACCAGGTTGGGCGGTACATGATAATAATGAGTATGAGATAAAGGCCAACGAAAATAACTACACCAAACCAACTAAGAAGATGGCCTGAGGGACGTAATAACCGCACGAGCGAATCTCCCCAAGCACACCAACGACAATCCACAACTGATCAACAAACCAAAACGCAGTAAAGAAGCTGAAAATGAATTCCAACCTGCTCACCAAAAATCAACGCGGCACAACACCAAACGATAGGAAAAACAAAATCGGTAATCATCAACGTCAAAATCGATAAACCTCGCTAACGTGAACGTCAAAATCGATAAACGTCAGTTCGGTACAACAAAAGCGTCAACTTAGCCCAAGGCTAAACAATGTAAGCGACAGGGAATCGAAACTCCCAACTAAGCCTTCGAAAAGACTTAAAAAAAACAAGGTCGGTACCTTCACTCAACAACATCTGGTACTAAATCCGACTAATACGGGATAAAATCTGCACTAAATGCAACGAGAGATCTCGGTAGTATGAACTGGCTAAGAAAAACAAGAAACGACGGTAAAAATGACGGAAAAGATACTCAAAATATGAAAAGACATGGAAAAACACAAAAAGAAAACTCAAAAAGGCGATAAACAACAAGAAAACACAAAACTACAAATAGAAAATAAGAAAAGACAAGAAAAAACCTATAGAAAACAAGAAAAGAAACGTAAAGACAAATGACAACTAAGAAAAAACATATACACGGTCAAGAAAACTAATGAAAATAAACTAAGAACAGGAAAAGACAAGAAAAGACATATAGAAAACAGAAGAAAACAGGAAAAGACAAATAGAGAACAAGAAAAGAAGCTCGGTAAAATATTCTACTAAGAAAAAAAACGGTTTACCAGTCCATACCACTTCGAAATGACGAAAAAAAACATTTGTGACAACAATATAAATGATAACAGACAACAATGAACACCAACGTCCCACGTTGACGCGCCAAAATTAAGACACACAGCGCAAAAAAAAAAGAAAACCCCAAAATGAGGTCGAGCGTTGTCGTGCACCAATAGGCTCCAAACGTTGGAATAGCCAAAATCAAGGCACAACGGGTGGCTTAATAAGAAAAACAAACATACAAGGCCTCAGACGTTGGAATAGCCAAAATTAAGACGTACGACGGGTGGGCTTAACGAGACTACTACCGTCCAACAACAACAACAAACAACAAGCCCCACGCGATTGGGCCGCCAAAATTAGCCTGTTACGGTATTAAAAGGACTTTACGACACCCACCCAAGGTGAGCATCGCACCACGGAATCAGTCCTGAAAACCTGACACACTTGCCCTGAAATCGGTTCGAAATAGGCTAATAGGCCACGGCTGGAACGCTCAGGGAGTCGGGCGTGAGTCACACGATACGTTCTGGGCAAGCGCGTTGTGGCATAATATATACAGGGTATGTCGAAATTATGAGGGCGCCACCAAGCCTGTCGTAACCCGGCTAACCGGGCCTGGACGGTTAGACGGGAGCGAAGCATGCAAAAATACTCCGCCACTAAGATTATTCAAGAGTTGCAAGGTCAAACAACAACTTCGGGATTGCCTTAAGCAAGGATTGTGATTAGGTGTCCATCCGACCACGACTACGCAGCTGTCCCACTCACCTGCACGCTCACAGCTTCCTCGTTCCGTCGTACAATAATTCGTACAATAAAGGGGCGTCTATCTGTAACAGAACATGCACAAACCGAAACAAACAATAGTTCCCTTAACTAACCAATCATATATTTCACTTCGAGTTACAATGGGGTAGCAGAATGCGTCGCCCTGTATCTAACCTTACTCTATAATTAAGGGCACCAGCTGGCACGCGCGCTCTAAGCTTAACGACAGATGTTGAACATTAGTGAACAGCAATAATAGGTACAAAGATGCACATTGCCTTATGCAAGGGCAGCGACGATTTACATTAGCCTTCACGGCCTGAACTGTCTGCAGTCTGAATGAATACACTAGCGTAGTAATGAATAGGTACAAAGATACACATTGCCTTATGCAAGGGCAGCGACGATTTACATTAGCCTTCACGGCCTGAACTGTCTGCAGTCTGAATGAATACACTAGCGTAGTAATGAGTAGTAATGAGTAACACTCGCGTTCACAGCGGTAATCAGGTTAAAGGCACATACCTTAATGCGTGGGCGGCGAGGGAGCCTGGTACAGCTGAGTTGCTCACAAAACCTTATCATTATGCGAAAATGTAGCTATATTCGAAAATGTAGCTATATTAGATTAACTTAAACGCGGGATTACTGGAAAAGTAATAGCGTTAAAAGACGACGTCGGGGCGCCAACGATCAGTGACATAAAACAAAAACAAGACGGTAAGATAAGAATTAAAACGTTTGTCACCGTTATTAAAAAACAAACAATTAATAAAATGAAAATCAGAAATTTTTTTATTCCACAATTTTGAATTTGTTATGTCATACTCAAAATAAACATATGTACAGTCGTGTGCAAATAAATCTGGGACAGTGTTTTTTTCACATGCAGATTCAGTTAAGAATTGAAGAATATCTCCATGGATTTCCTGCTATCAGAAAGAGTTACATTAAACTTTAACAGGTACTGAAACCCGTAACTCTCTCTGATAAGAGGAAATCCATGGAAATATTCTTCAAATTCTTAACTGAATCTGCATGTGAAAAAAGCACTGTCCCAGATTTATTTGCACACGACTGTACATTCATATTCTTTTTCTGGATACTCGTAAAATACGTTTTAGCGTTTTGTTTTGTTAGTCTTTTTTAGAACAGTCGATCACATTTTGACCGTTTTATAACTCACATATGTAGGATCTCAAATCTTGCGTCAGTTTAAACATATGAAACATAGGTATTAGATTTCGCTGATTCAGTTCCCCGCATAATATTACATCCGCGACATTAGCCTTAATATTGTGGCTCTAATTCTAGCACCTTTAACTAAACATGTTCTAGTTTGTTATAAGGTACGGTAATCCGGATGTTTCCATTCTTCGAATTGAGCTGGTTTTAAATGATTCGAATTAACGGAACTTTACTGTATTATTTAACAGACTAAATAAGTATATTTTAATAAGATATTTAAGTACATGAAGTTCTACTCAAATACTACTTGTCAAGGAGCCTACAAGGCGTAAAGAGCGGGGTGGGCGGGGAGCTGGGGGTCCAGGCCCTCTCCAGAGTGCAGTGTGGCCTACCCCAGAAAAATAGAAATTGAATAAATATGAAAATTTGCCTTTTTATTAATCCATTTAAACTGAGGGAGTGGTTATCGACCCGTACACGTTCTTACATTTTCTGGTTTTATTGCCTTTTTTGGCTTAAAAACATAGTATAAATACCATGTTGGACGGATGGGTTTAATGTATAATAATATGCAAGATAAAGCATTATTAGTGTAATAATATAGTTTAGTTTTGTTAATAATTACTTTGAAAAGACTGATTTCGGCTTAATTTTGTTTTTTTACGGTTAATTGTGCACTGTTTATGTTAGTTTCTCTGATATGCATAGAAAAAGACAATTGCAGATATTTTAAATGCGGGTAAGTAAATGAGCTGAAAACTTGAGTGCATCGCTAACTACTCCCTGGGCACATACAGCTAGCTACCTATTATAGGTTCATCCAGTTCAGACATACGGCAACTTGCTATTTGGACGTTTACCTTGCCTAGAGAGTTCAGTTTATCTCTTTGAATAGTACGATCCAGAATTTTATGTTTAATAGTGTTTTATGTAGCAAAGAGAAGTTTCTGGCGATGAAGAGTGTAAATAACCCAATTATAAATCTTTAAAGTGTTCACATAAGAAAATTTGAACTTTAATATTAAGTATGTGAAATTTTGAAAGATATTAAAAAAATTGAAAAATTAATTTTTAGCTAAAGTTAAAAAAAATAGGGGTTTTATGACCTTGAAATTGCTCAGTTAGCTAAACATAACACACCCTAAAAAATCTTACTTAGTTTCCGAAAAATAGCACTTTTACGATTTTGACAATTTCAAAAACTCCATTTTCTAAATAAGTAAAAATCACTCGGTATATATAATAGGGACTAAACAGGTTTTTAGACAAGCATAAATTATTGACGTAAAAAGTTTTTTTGCAAAATCAAAAATGTTTCCATATTATATATGAACGAGTTTCAGTCAGCGACGTTTTTTGCGCAGGAGGACCAATTTCAGCAATTACCCAAACAAGCGTAGGTGCGGAGAATGATTCAGGAGGACAATTGAGTCACATACACTTAGAATTATTGGAAGAGCCTTGGACATTGGCATGACTGCAATAAACAAGATTTTACATAATCATTTGTGTATAAAAAAATCCGCTGTGGGTGGATATCACACAGTTTAACAGAATCAAACAGTCCGGGCGTGACATTGACCGCGGGCGGATGTGCACAAAACCGCTGTGATAGTGAATTTATCCTGTGGCCTTCTAGCAACGCAAGTACTATTAAATTTATTTTGAACTTTTGAAATTCTATTCTAAAACTATACATTGAAACAATCGTAAACTTCGAGGCCGCTCGGAGGGCCCGAGAAATCAAAAATGCCAACGAATAAACGAGATAACAGTGAACTTACACCACCAATTAATGAACCTAATCAAAAATATCTATTCAATTCAGCTACTCTAATAACAGCAAATAAATATTATATGCCAGACAGCAAAGACAAAAACGAGGAAATAACCACAGATGACACAATACGAGTAGAAGATACCAGCCAAACAGCAACGCAAACACAGAATAAACAACCAAATATTCCACCAATTTATGTACACGATGCCACAAATTATCAGGAAGTGATTAAAGACCTGCAGGCGACGATAACCGGCAATTTTACAACAGTGTGTAGAGGTACAACTCTTCGGATTAATCTCACCACCAGCGACGATTTCAGAAAACTCACAAAATTTTATAATGATAACCATATGAAATATCATACATTTAAAGATCCAGCAGCTAACCTACTATCAGCTATCATAAGAAATATACCAATATCAATAACTGAAGAAAAAATTAAAAAGGATCTAATCAATGCAGGTTTTGAAATTAAAAAAGTAGCAAGGCTTTACAATCAAAAACGTTTTCCAATACCAATTTGTGCAGTAGACCTAGTAAAAGACAAACATGTTATGAAAATATTTACTATAACCAAATTTGAACACTGCATTATAACAGTAGAACCCAGAAAAAAACCACCGACATCCCTCAGTGTAAACGTTGCCAAAGACTCGGCCACACTAAGAATTATTGTCAACTCGAGCCTCGGTGCGTTAAATGCACCGGTAATCATTGGTACTCAGACTGCCCTAAAAAACCTGAACAAAAACTCCAATGCGTTAACTGCGGGGAAGAACACCCGGCAAATTACAAAGGTTGCTCATATTATACAAAAACTACAAATACGGTAAAACAGCCTAGAATATATAATAGAACAACACCTAGTACAACATATGCTAAAGCAGCACAAATCAACATTCCTAGCACATCAAATCAGCCAGAATCCGATGATATTATAACAACAATAGTTAAACTGATAATAGAAGCAATCAAACCGCACCTTCCTAAAATTATACCACATCTATCAACAATATTACCAACTCTACTTCAACATGGACTTAAATAAGGTCCATACAATAAATAATCTAACAATTGCAAATTGGAATGCAAACGGCATTACAGCCCAAAGATCCTTATTCTTAAACTTCCTTTCTAGACATAATATTGACTTGGCGTGTGTTTCCGAAACCCACCTCATTGAAAATGAAAACTTCAGTTTGCCTGGTTATATTGTGCACAGACATGATAGAGCACGTACAATTGCTTCAGGAGGAGTTGCAATTATAATAAGAAAGAAAATTAAGCACGTAGCTCTACCAAACAAAACCTTGACGAGCTTAGAAACGACTACGATTGAACTTCACCTGCACAACGATGTTCAAATCAAAATAATAGCAAACAACCAAATCGACGGCTAGCTGAACAGGACTTAATGAACATATTTGATGGTAATAAAAGTACCTTATTAATAGGAGATTTCGATTGTAAAATCACAATATGGAGTTTTAGAACGAATAACCCTGATGGCTTAAAACTACACACGCTCAGTACCTCACATGCAATACAAATATCAGCGCCAGAGGGACATACATACTACCCATATCAACCGATCGTCAATCTGATATCCTAGATATAATCCTACATAAAAGCTTCTCAAAACCGATTTACCAAAATGTATTAGTGGAGCTGGACTCTGACCATCTCCCGGTTATAATGTCTTTTGCAAACCAACCACTGGTCACTCCTCCAGTACCAAAACTTATCAACGGTATTATTGACTGGGAACTATTTCAATATACACTGGAAGACAACATAAAAATACCAAATCTAAACAACACCGAAGAAATAGATATTACTATAGAAAAATTTACTAATAACGTAAAAGACACAATCCAACTAGCAACCCTCAAACGAAATAAACTAACACCCAAAGCCAATATGGCACCTCCAGCGGATATTTTAAATCTAATAAAATATAAAAATCAAACGAGAAGATCATGGAAAATACCAGAGATCCACAACAACGAACTTTACTCAATAGACTTAATCGCCAAGTTAAGTGGGAGTTAGATAACTACAGGATAAACAATTATCAAAAATACACACAACAACTAGAAAATAAAGACAATTTCCTCTGGCACCACCAAAAAAATTTTAAAACAACCCACTATTATCCCCCCCCCCCCCTTATAACGAACAACACAATACATGTGACTGATCAGGACAAATGCGACGTTATAGCAAACCAATTAGAATGTAACTTTACCCAAATATTCCAACTGATAGAAACCTAACTGAAGAGATAGAAAGGTATGTGTCAGAGAACTTAAAACAAACTCATGATCCAATAGAACCAACATCCCCCAATGAACTGGAATCGATTATAAAGCAACTCCAAGCACGGAAATCTCCAGGACCCGACCAAATTCCAAATATAATTTTGAAAAAACTTCCACTGAAAGCAATTGTATTGCTAGTTGCTATATTCAATGCTTGTTTAAGAATGGGATATTTCCCAAATACCTGGAAACATGCACACGTACTACCTTTTCATAAACCCGGTAAAAACAAAGGCAACTCTAAAAATTACATGCCTATCAGTCTTCTCTCCACAATATCCAAGCTTTTTGAAAAAATCATTAACCACCGCTTAAAAGCCGTATTCATACAAAATAGTATACTTCCAGAGTTCCAATTCAGTTTTAAGGAAAAACATGGTACAGGACACCAATTACTACGATTAACAGAAACCATAGAAAAAGGCTTCCACTTCAAACAATACACAGCTATCGTATTGTTTGATTTGCAGCAGGCATTCGATAAAGTGTGGACAAATGGGATTATTTACAAACTGTTACAAGTTAACATCCCGCTCTATCTTATAAGGACTATATCCTAGTTTCTACAAAATAGATCCTTTTCAGTAAAAATCAATTCCACATTTTCTAAAAATAAAAATATTAAAGCAGGTGTTCCCCAAGGGAGCATTTTAGGACCAACCTTATTTAACTTATATACCTACGATATTCCAGAAACACCAAATTCGATAGTAATGATGTTTGCAGATGATACTGCAGTTATCTTACAGCATAAAGATTTACATACAGCATTTTCGGAACTGCAAGTAGCCGTGGATAATTTGACACAGTGGTACAGAAGATTGAGAGTTTAAATTAATCCAGTAAAATCTGAATGTAAAATATTCACACTTCGAAGAATAAATAATCCAATGCCACTAATAATTAATAACACAATCATTGAATGGAACCCAAGGGAGTCAGCGATTAAATAGTTAAATGGAGCATACACATTAGTAAAAAAATAAGCGAATGCCACGCTCGTTTGGCTTTATTATATCCCATATTAAGTAGAAAATCTCCCCTAAAAGTGGAATGCGCACTCTTAATATACAAGTCTATCTTAAGACCGATACTTACATACTGCTGCCCAATATGGAGCAACACTAATAAAACAAACATCAATAAAGCTCAGACATTTCAAAATAAAGTAGGTACTACGCATAATACTAAACGCTCCATGGTTTGTAAGAAATAACCAGATACTCGAAGAAGTCGGAATTTCTAAAATTAATGAACACCACAACCAAATTCATTACTACCCTAAACTAGTGCCCAGCAGCTGTATTTTATAACTTAGGTCAAATAAATATCTATTATAGACTAAAGAGACAACTACCACAGGATTTATGTGAGCAGTAAACAGTGAACAGTGAGATAACAAACAATAGTGAAATAAACTAATAATAGTGACAAAAGAAGGTTATGCCAAGATTATGTTGTTATGTTATTGTTAACTATATTGTAACTTAACCATGTATGGCAATGGTATGCCGATCTGGTAAAAATAACAAAAAAAAACAGAATCAAAAACAACGTGTGGAATGATATAATAAATATGATGAAGGTAGGTCTAAAGCAGTTTACACCATAAGTGGTGACGAAAGCTGCATATATGCACTTGAACCCGAATCTAAGCGGCAGTCTGCACAATAGATGTTTCCCACAGATCCAAATTCAGTTAATGAGTAAGGAAATTATTGCTTGCTTGTTTTCAAAATCAAGACCTATCACAACTATCGTGCTTGAAGACAAACTTACGGTTACCGCAGAATAGTACACAACGGTATGCCTGCCAGATGTTATTCAAAAATCTCGTTTAGGGCGCCCAAGGAGTGAGATCGTTCTGCACCATGACAATGCTTCTAGTACCGCACATCAAACAAAATCATTTTTAGAAACTTTCGGGTTAAGATTGCCAGGTCATCCCCCGTAGAGTCCTGATCTAGCACCTTCCGATTACTTTATATTTCCTCCATTAAATGATAAAATGTGGAGTTTGCGAATTGAAGCTCCCGAAGATGCTGTGGATTGCTTAAAAAATATTGTTGCTCAGGCCACCCAAGAAGAGTGCAATTTATGTTTTGAAAATTGGTTTTATCGAATGCGTAAATGTATAGAGTTTAAGGACGAATATTTCAAAAAACAATAATAAAAACAAATTTTTGCTACAAAACTTTGTTTTATTCGATTGCAGAAATTTACCGGGCTACCTCGTATAACGGCGTCAAAGCACAAGCAAATAACTTTATACGAAAAAGTAATGTATGTAAATTCATGTTTCCAGGCCTGGCCCTCCCCAGCCAAAAATGCTAGTTACGCCAATGCTACTGGACTATGTGATGAATATTCTTTATTATTATCATAAATACCAATAAAATGAAAATTGACGTGTAAGATAGTATCTAATAGTTGCAATATCTACTTATACAGAATGTATTAAATCATGGGGAAATACTTACATCACGCAATTCTAACCAAGCAAGAAGCTCTAGTATTAATTTGTTGTGAACCCTTTGGATATTGAGTAACTAATGATCGTGCTTACAGTTCTCGAATGCGTATAGTTGAGAATTACAGTTAAATAGTATCAGTAACTTACCGTTCAACATGTAAAACACATCCAGATATAAGTAACTTTGTCCAATATTCAATAGTAACGAATGTAAGAAAAAATTTTGGCACAATATTTTACCTTCTGAATTGATAAATGTATTATGAAAATCTAGTCACCACTACAAAGAATATAGCAGAATATATCAGTTTTTATAATATGCATGTAATTTTGATTATTAATTTTGTCAGAAAATTATATAAAATAGAAAGGCGTAATAGCTACCTATAATTTAGTTGGGCATTTTCCCTAAAGATAAATTATTAACACTTTTCGAAACAAAATATTTCCCGTAGAATTATTTATCGCACGATTAGGGATTAGAGAAGGAATTGCATATTATCTGAAAAAATCAAAACGAGAACTAGTTAATTGCGAAGACGCATATATCAAAAGGTTCGTGATATGGATGTGGATACGGATATAGATAGTTCAGTTTTGCATTTATAATTTTAGTGATTTATAGTAATATATAGTAAATGTAAATAAAGGTAAACAATAAACTTATACTGGCTTAAAAATTTGTTCCAAAACTTTTGTTACATAATACGTTAATATGGTGTTTTTACTAGTTCGTTCTAAACAAGTAAAGTGGGCTATTACTAACTTGTTTACATAATAACCCACGTTTCCCTTGACACCTTATGTTATTTAACTTGTTTACATATAACCCACCTTACCCTTAACACCGTGGGTTATAATAAATAACCCACCCGTGACTTATTAGCACTTAACTAAATCACATGGCTTATAAATACTTTTGCTCGCTTTCAATTAATTTGTCACTTTGACTTTTCCCAATTGTCAATATAATATGTATGCTTTTTTGGTATTTATTGAGTTGTTAGATTAAATTTTGTATGGCATGAGTGTATTATCAAATAATGCATTCGAGGAGAGATCCCTCTCGGCCTGACTTTCTCAAGGACTTTTTGTCTAGTGGATTATTTGTAATATAACACACTAGTACCACAAATAGCTGTTCTCTCTTTTGAATTCGTTTACTTATAGTTTTGATTTTAAGAACATGAATTCTTTGCTGCTTAATAATTGTCACGGTGTCAGTGAAAAGGCTTTTTCGACCTTAAAAGTAATTACTGTACATCACCAATGCCAACGTTACCATTGGCGACGAGCAATAAAAACTTAATTTACAGGCTAAAATAAAAAATGATGTAAACAGTCACTTTTAACACTAGAAACTATGCAAAACGTTGGTGAAATAGCGTTATTTAGGAAAGAAGGTGCAAAATGTAGATGCTTTTCACGAGTCGTAAGTGTTGTCCGGTGAGCAAAGCGAGTGGGACAATTACTACGAGTGAAAAAATACTTATTTTTGCAACATACTGTAAACATTTTTGAAAAATTCAGTAATAAATATTTTTTATAGGTTATGTTGACTTGCGGCTCGATGGGCAAGTGCCATCTGCCGCTCCAACTGGGGCCACAGCAAACCACGAGTTAGACTCTTGGCTCGGGATTCCAGTTTCGCTCAGTTAAGTTTAGTCTAACTGACGCCCGCACTCCCTTAAGTAATACGAAAAGCGGTTACATGGAGTAACGATCGAGGATAGGCTCGAAAAAGGTTATTTTGACTTACAAATTCACGGCAGAAAGTGAAAAAATGTACTTTTTTATGTTACCAATGGCAAAGTTAAAAAGCAACATTTTTCATTATTGAAAAAAGTATGTCATTTTGCTATTAAGAATGACAACTAAAAGTTTGACGTTTTAGTACAGGATTGCAAAAAAATGTGTTTATATAGTTATGTGTAACATGTTGTCCAACTCGGCTCGTCGCGTAGGACAATTCATGTACCGTACCATAAGCAGGCATTTTTTGCTCTTGTTACATACATAGCTATTACTGGTACTTCAAAATTGAAATGAACTCCCAAAAAGTGTTTCGTCTGCGGCGCGCTGAGTTGACTCACGGGCGGTGTGCACAGCTTTATAAATATTAGTAAGTTACCTGCTACAGACGAGGTAAGTAAAATTAGAAAGCTATACCCCGTTCACACCATTTATGATTCTGAGCAGGCTTTGCATGTGCATTATTTTAATGGTGTAAGGCACAGTTGGTGACAAAAAAATTATCAAAGTTAGAGAAAAAATTGATAATTCGACATTCTTCATTTGTCAAGTAAATTAAAGTTGTTGAAAATAACATAACCCTCCAGTTCAGCAAGATGCCACGAATCGGTTTTCTATAACTGAAGTCAGGGCCGTTCCTAGCTTCTTGGCCGCCTGCGTGAAAAATAAAATAGCCGCCCCCCCCCCCCCTCCAAGCAAGTAAAAATATATTTACGTTAAAAAAATTATTAATAACAATTTTATAAAATAAAATAAAAAGAAATACTCCTATAAAATAAAATTGTACAAATACAAAAAAAAACAAAACAAATACTAAGTTTAATATCTTAGAATTTAGCTTTTCTAGCTTTGACAGACGCAAAAGTGGTCACAAGGTTCTTGACATCAATTGCTTCTGCCAAGTCTCTCTCTATAGATATAATAGAAAGATCTGACAATCTTTCTTGCTTCATGGCCGAGCGTAAAAAGTTTTTAATTATTTTTAATTTTGAAAAAGACCTTTCTGCTGACGCAACTGAGACAGGTAAAGTCAGTAGAAGTCTCAAGGCAATTGCTGTATTTGGGAAAGTCGCAAGTAAATTATTTGTAACAATGTAGTTGAGAATTTTAGATGGTGTTTCAACAGATTGGAAATGTAATTTTAAATTTTTTAATTCATCACTTAATTCTACGGCGTTTACATCAGCCTCTTTTCTGACAGTGTCTTCTAACTTTAAGGATAAATCTGTACAGTGTTTTTTGATTGAATTATCGTCCATAATAGGAAATTCATAAATCACTTTGAAATTGTCACTGTAACGTTGTAATTGTTCAAAACGTTCCTGTATAGATACTTTGGCGGTATCCAAAATAGTAAAATAAAAATTAATCTTACAATTCAACTTTGGGTCAAGTATAGGTGTTTTTTGTACGATTAACTTGATAAGAGGCTTCCACGAATGAGGCCCCCAGTTAATCCGCTGCGAATTCCGGTTCAATGGGATTGCCGGGAACTGCCACTTAATAACCCTTGACTTGGGTTCAGTTATTTGTTGGAGTGAAACAAGCCTTAACAAACACGAGTATATTGAGTAACAACGATTACAAACGTCACTGATGGACCGATGGTTTTTTACAAAAGCTTCAACTGTTGTGACACGCTTGGATTGGCCACGCGGAATAGCGAATTGCGCGTAACCGTAACACAAAACAACCTGGAAACGCCTTTACCAGGAAGTTAGAACGACCGCAACCCAGCACAAAGCATAGCTGAACTTGCTTACTCGAAATTCTGAATCTAACTAACTCTGAATTTACAACGAGCCGAACTCGCAAATTCATCAAGGAGGGGAAAGCTCAAACACTATTGGCTGAGACGATCCTGCGTAGCCAATCGGAGCGTCGCACGTAGGAATAAATACTTATTCTAAGAATCTTAATGCTAAGCTCTCTCAATGAGGCAATTGAACGAAATCCATAAACACATGATTCCCAAATATGCTCAGTCGGCTTAAGTTCTTTTAGAAAATGTATCCATCCGCTTAAAAGCCATTAAGGGAAGCTTACAAATTCCTTTCCAATATTAACAGAGGCAAACAAATACGGCAAGATGCAAATTTGACTTTACCACGACCTTTGAATGAGATAGAACAGTTATGACTTGAATTACATGATTAATTATAATCAAAAAGGTTTTGATGCACGCATCTGTGTGAATCAAACAATAGGCTCATCAGGGGTTTCATAATCAAATTGTCTTTTTTTTCGACGCGGACGAATTATATTAGTTGGGGGAAATTCCGTTGCTATATCAAGTTCTTCTGTAGCAAATATTTTCGCCTCTTCTATAAACGCTTCAAAACTGTGGTCATTTCTTTTCTGTTCCAAATAATCTACTAAATTTTTTAACGCATTTGAACAATCTTTTAGATTTGTATTCACACCTTGAAGCATCTTACTGACGGAATTAATTTTAGACAGAACATCATGCCAAATAATTACAGAACAAACGAATTTAAAACTATTAATTTTAAGGTCAATGCTTGGGCTTGTTGTTTGGTGTTAATGTCGCGTGATTTGTCATTTACATGTTCTTCTAGACTATCATAAATTTTCCCTAATTGATATCGCAGAGGTGTAATAGCTTTAATTCTACTTTCCCACCTAGTTGAGCTAACAGCTTTTAATGTGAAATTTGGTACATTAGTTTGAAGTACATTCCATCTATATGGCGAAGAAGAAAAATATGTATATAATTCTTGTATAAGATTAAAGAACTCCGATGTTTGCAAGGTAACATTGGCAGAATCATTAACCACTAGATTTAGGGTATGAGCAGCACAAGGTACAAACATTGCTCGAGGATTGATATTTAAAATTCGGCGTTGCAATCCTACATGTTTTCCGCGCATATTTGCACCATTATCATAACCCTGTCCACGCATATTGTAGATATCCATATTAAAATCTTTCAAAAGTTTTATTACAAAATCGTATAAACCCTCACCAGTCACATCAATAATAGGAAAAAATTCGAGAAAATGTTCACAAATTTTAATTTGTTTATTATCAGCTATTATAACAAATCGAACAACGAATGAAATTTGTTCGGTATGACTTGAGTCTGGGGTTGAATATAGAATAATTGAATAATATTTTGCTTTTGACAATAACTCCCTAATTTGTTCTCTGATTTTATTTGCTGTAAGTGAGATCAATTCATTTTGTAATCTATTTCCTAAATAATGAGGCATAAGTTTATGTGAAATTTTACTGATTTGAATATTTTTTAGATGTTCCGAAAGAACTGCATCAAATTTTGCAAATGTTTCAACCGTCTTCAAAAGTTTCCATTGTTTGATTCGAATAATTTATTGGATGACCCACGAAATGCTAAACACTGTCCTGCCAATAATAATATAATTGCAACAATACGTTCTAAAACATTACACCAATATTGTTGTTTCAAATTAAAAATACGTTGTTCTTGGTGATCGATTGTTGTGTAAGTACTCAATCTTTTTTCTAATTCAGTCCATAATTTATAATTTTGAATATGATCAGTTGATCGTTCGTGTCTGGATAAATTATTAGAAAGATGTTTCCAATCTGAAAAACCAGCATCTGTTAACTGAATATTTTTGGTCCCAAAAATTTTGCAACAAAAGCAAAAAACGCAATATAACTTAATGGAATAAATTAGCCACATACGAGGTATTTTTTCACCATTTGCTAATGTTCGTGTATAATAATGAACCGAAAAGCGCCCTTGTGCTGTTAAAGGAAATGAAAAATTTTTTACTTGTGTAGGTCCCATTTTTACTAATACTTCAATTGTTGAATTATCAAGTGATTTAGGCCATGAAGCTGGATCTTCTAAACTCCCACTTTCAATGTCCTCTGGTTCTTCTGGAGTACAAGACTCTGCCGAAGTCGAAGGAATCTGTGGCTCTATGGGGACGACTTGCTGACTGTCAGGCGTTGAAACAAAAGGATCTCCAGCCGTGCTTCCACTTTCTTCCTCTGCTCCAGGACTTTTCAAAAATTGTTCTATAGAGCCCCGCAACTTCTCTTTTTCAGTTTCTTTAGACAGTTGTCTTTTTCTGTAAGCGGCTCCAGAGAGTCTTTTAATTCGTTGTCGTTCCGAGCTTGACATCTGAATAAATTTAAAAAAGTTTTGTTTTAATTTACTTCTAGATTACAGTCTTAATAGACTATCAAAGCAGCTATTACGTGAAAATCATATAAATTAAAAAAACGTATATCAATAGCTTACCTTTAATAACCAGGCTCTACAACACACGTTTTATTATGATGAAGTATGATAGAAGTAACTGAGTAATATAGGTCTTTAATCAGTACCACAATATTTTATTTCCATATAAGGGCACAAAAATAACAATGGGTCTCAGTATTTTACACCTACATATTGCTTCCACCCTTCACAAATGAACGCATTTTTTCGTCGGGGGATATTTATACCCTCGGTAAAATACGTCACCCGGGGATTTACTTGAATTAGTACGAACCAATTCGGGACTTCACAAGAAAGATTTGATATGATTTTTCAGATTCCTATCTTAGTTTTTTGTCGTATTTTGGACATTGGTTGATAGAGGGTGCTAATTATTTGAAAGGGAAAAATGAAAACACAAATTATAATTTGTGTTTTCATATTTACCAATAATTATTGGTAATAGTTTCAAATTTATTATTGATTTTGTGTTAAAATATTTGTAATAAACGCAAAAAAAACAAAAATTGGGATTTCGACTAACAATAAAGTGGTGTTTGTTTTTTGTTCGTGGTTTGCATTTTTCAGAGATGTTTTATTCTCAAATTACTTATTTTTTTTTATTTAAATTTGTATAAAATCGGTTTCGAGCGGCCGCCCCTTGCAATCGGCCGCCTGCGTGATGCACACGCAACACCCCACCGGTAGGAACGGCCCTGACTGAAGTACTCTCCAAAAGTTCGTAAAACTTCTTGAATTGTTTCGTATTAGTTATTCGGTGTTTTCATTGCAAACGTAGAGGAATGATGTGGTAGGTAACATTGTCAATTCTTATATTTATATTATCAATATCGGGTCTCCTTCTAAGTAGATCGTACAAATATTTCGGTGTTTTGTTTAATAACACACTGTACTGTACATGTAGGTAGAGCAGGATTGAGATGAGAAGACACCAGTAAGTGACGTCATATGCGCCGACGGCTATCATTAACCTTCAGTCATACTACAGAATAAACTACGCGTGCCACGCTTAATCGAACAAAGCTCACAAACAAAACTGAGAAAAGAATAAACAACCAATGTTTCAATGTTTGTCCGCGTTTTGCGATCCAGGTAGAAAACTTTATAAATACCAAGAAATATATTTAACCGACGCTACTGTCAAAGAGAAGGTTACTTACGTAATGACTGGTCCGACACAAAATCAACTACTGCGCAGCTATGACGCTGGTGTCTTTTCATTTCAATCTTGCTCTATTACACTGTTTTACATTGAACGTACAAAGTGATTTTAGATGAGGAGTTCTTACTGAACATTAAGTGCATTTTGTGCTCTTTGTAGCTTAGCTCTGTTATAATCGATGAACGTAGAAAAGTAGCTACAATATTCCGGGAAGGGGGGGGGGGGGAGTAAATTAATGACTTAACTAACATTAATTTAGTTTTCTCGTTCAACTCATATTTAAACGTACATAGACTACGTAGCTTCAAGAAAAGTACTTCATGAATATGTTTTACGTGAGGTCAAAAGACAATCTATTGTCTATCGAGATGACTATATCTTTTGCTTGATCCATCCACTACAATATCGAAATTGTTCATTCTAAAGTCTGCTGTTAATCTATCAGAGCCTATACGTAGTGCATGTGATTTATTAGCATTTAAGCGAAAACCATGGTTTTTAAACCAAGTTGAGATTTTTCAAGTCTTCACTGATGTTTGAAATTGCGTCAGCAATATGTGATACTTTTGTAGATATACATATTTGCAGGTTGTCTGCATATATGCGGATTTTATATTATAGTCTTTAATTATTGTTGGTGTATCTAAGATGTACACAGAAAACTCAGTAGAGCTTAGGATACTTGCCTGCGATACACCACTGGTAATATCCTTAAAACCTGACAAAATGTTGTTAACATTTAATGTCTGGTTCGATCGATTAAATAACTACGAAACAAAGCTACGCTACACCACCTTCTTCTCTAGCCATTAATCGTCCAACTTTGGACATAGGCCTCTCTCATTTGGCGCCATTGAGTTCTATTTTGGGCCGCACGTTTCCAGTGCAATCCACCTATTCTCTTCGGGTCATCCCCCAGCGCATTTGTGGGCGTCCTCTAGTCCGCTGTCCCATCCATGGCCTCCAATTTTGAATTTGATTATTCCATCTTCCATCTGTGTGTCGTGCGTTATGACCTGCAAAGGTCCATTTTAATGTAGTAACATATTCTACAACATCCCCAACTTTCGTTTTGCTTCTGACCCATATATTTGTTTTTCTGTCTGTCAGCATTCCTAACATAATTCTTTCCATGGACCTCTGTGTTTTTGTAATTTTATCCATGTTAGCTTTGATACGTGTCCACGTTTGGCAACCGTAAGTAAGTACTGGCAATATGCATTGGTTGAATACCCTGCTTTTTTGATATTGTTGTAGCTTGGGATTTTTTAGTACAAATGCTAACTTTCCAAATCCTGCCCATGCCAATTGGATCCTTCGCTGTATTTCTGCCGTCTGGTTGTCTTTACCCATCTTTAGGATTTGGCCGAGGTATATATATTCATTTACTTTTTCCAGTGCGCAATTGTCAATCCTTACGTTTCTATCTTCATGTGTGTTGGTCATTATTTTTGTTTTCTTCATATTCATTTTTAGGCCGACCTTTCGCGACGCCTCCTCCAACTCTTTTATCATTATTTGTAGTTCTTCAAATGTTGCTGCTGTTAGTATGACATCATCCGCGTATCTAAGATGTGACATTTTTTTACCGTTATATTTATTCCGTATTCGGTCCATTGTAACGATCTGAATACATCTTCCCAGGCAAGTGTGAAAAGTTTAGGAGATATTATATCCCCTTGCCTGACACCTCTTTTGCTTGGTATTTTACCAGTCTTTTCCTCAAGTTGTATCACCATTGTTGCTTTCTCGTATATGTTCATGCTACACCACCTATGCCTATATATTTCAATTTCGCTAGCAACAATTTAAAGTTAACAACATCGAATGATAGAGTTATCCATAGCAGTACGTATGTCATTTACTGCCTATATAGAGTAAGGCAGTATTAGAACTATGGCCCTCTGTAAATTCTGTTTGACAAGATGGCATGACTCTCAAACTGTCCTCGTTTGAGCAGACACAACCGTCTCAAGCAGTTTAGAGATGGATATTTTCCTTGGGATCAGAAACTTTCTGTATCGCCACTACAATAGCTGTTTTCCAAATCTGGGTTAAGTCCCATTCAGCAGAGATTCATTGAAACGTTTTCTAATTGCATCGATACAGTATGAATAACCAAATCGAGCATTTTTTGTTGATATTGTCAATACTTCCGATTTATAAAGGGTTTTCCAATAAGAACGATATGATTTTAAAATGAAATAAAATAGAAATGATTTCAGATATAACCACACTTTTTATATTATCTTAAAGTACAATCGATAACGTTTATGTTTTGAATAGCACGTCGTTTAAATGTCCACCTCGGCTTCGTGTACACGAGTGAATTCGACGAATCCAATTTCGACGACTTTGTGCAATAAATCGGGCGTAATCTCACGAATGCAGCGTTCAATGTTCAATCTCAAAGCATTTAGTGTTTGTGGTCTGTTTGCATAAACCTTAGATTTTAAAGAACCTCACAAAAAGTAATCTAAAGGAGTCAAATTGTTTTTTTCAGTCCTAACTCTTGAGCACGACGAGGAATTGATAAATTTGGATCTTCTGCAACACTAGCTCTTATAGCAGCAATATTCTCAACAGTTCTGGCATTTCTGCGTCTTACTGGTGTTTTTACATCGTGAAGAGTAAAATTACTTTCAAATTTCTTAACGATGTGACGATTATTTAAACCAAAGTTTTCGCGGAGTGCGCGAAAAGTGTTCACATAAGAACCACGATTTTCGTAAAATTTTTGGACAATAACCAAACGTTCTTGGAGCGAGTATTTAGGTATAATAAATTGTTAGCGTTTAGTGAACATAAATAACAACTAGTGACAGGTATAACTTTATTACCATGGTTACTAGATCATTACAAAATGATATCATTCTTATTGGAAAACCCTTTAGATCGAAGATGCTTGTATACATCGTCATTAGTTTACTATGACCCTAAACTTGTTATCATCTACAACAGAGTTACCAGCAGTGCTAAAAAATAAGAACTAACATTTTTAACATTGCCTAATTAGTGGGAAGCTCTTGAGATTTATTTAATTTATTAGCCATGTCCCCAATTTTCAAGCTTTTCCCACATGCTCGATTTATCATATCTACATTTTTTGAGTTCATATTCCCTGTATGCTTTTTGTAGGCACGTGTGGCTCGACTTATATAATTATGAAGGAATATAATATTATAATCTCTGTCACGATTTTGCTTGGTTTCTATATACTTCTGGTACGCATTATTCTTCTGTTTAATCATTTATTCAGTGGTATAGGTAAGTAGTGAAATTAGTCGAAACACTAGATTTATATTGGCAGCACATCAGTTTGTAATTTTAAATGTTTAAAGTTTTCATCTTGCATGGAGGGAAGTTTAAATTTATCAATACAAATAAAAATATTTGTAATTACTGGTAGCCACTTATGTCAGTCAAAACAAAGCCTAATTTAAGTCAAAGCGATTTTCGATTAATGAGTAATATCATGAAAGCTGATGAAGTAAAACCAGCCACTAGAAGCTGCTTTAAAGAATTTAAAAAGATGTGCAAGAGAACTATTAATTTCGAAATAATTTAAACATTGGAAAAATATTTTCTGTAAGTAATTGAACTTATAATACACTGTATTATTGTTGATACCCCATAAATTTTTATATTACTATCAGCACTGTTTATAAACATTTAAAATCTAATGTTTAAACTGTAGATAAACTTGCAACAGAGCCAAGAGACAACTACTTGGATAATGGATTTTTGAAATTCTAACTAGGTAGAAAAATCGGCGAATGCCATGAAAAAACAAGCATTTTACTATTCACAGTTTATTAAACGATACTAGGTTGAATTTTGAATACACAGGGGACTACACAAAACGTTACAAACTATTGAAATCGATGGCGTAAAAATATTTATCTACTCCAGTGGAATAAGTAACTCATTACGTCACTCATTTGACACTATTTCCGTTAGGTAATGAAGCTCATTACACCACTCAGTTATGTAAT
>CALNHX010002318.1:0-183778 GCA_940337035.1 Agriotes lineatus
ACAGGTCCAAGGCAAGCCGCGTTCCCCGCCTCCTGCCGCCAGGAAAGCCCGCCCCACCAACTAGACAGGGACCGTGACGCAATCCTAGCATAGTTTTTGTTATTTCTCTTCGTTTAGATATAAGAGCTAATTAAGTGTAAATATTTCGACAAATAAATGTATTAAACTTTACTCCATTTAATCGACGGTGTAGCAAAGGGTAACGCCTTCACCCCTCCTTCGACTGACGCCATTGTAGCGACTAGCTGAGCTTAGTTAGAAGTGTGTTGTTAGAGTCTTACTGACTTAATTTTGAAAAAATAGTAGCTATAATCTGCGAGAAATTTAGAATACCCTTTTAGTACCCGATTTAGAACTAAGCATTCTCATAAAAAACTTGCCAGAATTAAAGCTCGTTTCTTCAAATACTCGAGGTAAATACAGCTGAGCTGGGCACGTCCACACGTCAAATTTCTATGGCATATAAATGTATTATTCATCTCATAATTCACAATTGCTACGGGTAGATTAATGGGATCCTGCCCAACAAAACTGCAAAACAAGCTCACGATCAAAACTGGCAGAAACGTGATGAACAATACCACGGGCTTGTTTCTATTCAACCACAATACGTTTTTCCAGACAAGCGCCCTCATGTGGCTTGCATGGAACACCCACAACGAGCACAAGTTAACAAGAAGTTCGCTTTTGTTGCTGTGAAGTGATTCTGGACTCGAAATTTCGCTTGGAGGTTCGTGGCTGGCTTCTTTCGCATCTTCAGGTTTCGGTCTGCAAGGTTCGGTGGAATTTCCGGCTGACGAAGTGGCAACTACCTCATCTAAAGGAACTTTGTAGAAGTCTTTCAGTTCGTGGTGATGGCGCTGGCAGTCCACGTTCTGGGCAAGGCATAATTTCAGAAATACCTCTTCTAATGTGTCTGCGTTGTATTGAAGTATGAGCTTGTTTGGCGATTCTTCTGCTAGGAAATAGCCACGTCGCATTAAACCAACCTGTAAAATGCAATTCAAGTAAGAACACAGTAAAAATATTCACCATTAACATTTAGTTTAATAACCACACCAATTGTCAGCCAAGTGTTGAAGAATTTTAACGCTAAAATGGGCAAGAATTAAGTAGAAAACGAACACGTGAAGAGAATAATAGAACAGTACGGCTTGGGTAATAGAAATGAAAGAGGAGCAGATATATTACTAACTAATAACTTACTTACTTACTTATTCCTATGCCTTTCTACCTTTGGGTGTAAGGCTGGTGGGGTTGAGTCCTGTATGCTTTCCTCCATTCTTTTCTGTCCTGTAGTAGGTTTCGGATTCCATCCCAGGCCATTCCCCTCTTCTCCACTTCTTCTTTTATTCTATCTAGCCATCTCGTTCTCGGTCTTCCCCTCTTATTTTTTCCTGGCACTCGCGTTTCGAACACTATTTTCGTAAGTCTATCGTCCCGCATTCGACTCACATGACCGAACCATCTGAGTTGACCTTCCACAATTTTATCGTTAATGGGTTTTATTTGTAAGTTTTGCCTAAAAGTTTCATTTCTAATTTTATCCCTCCTGGTTTTGTTTTCTATTTTTCTTAAAAACCTCATTTCCATTGCATTTACTCGAGATTTTTGTCCTTCTGTTAATGTCCATGTTTCACTACTGTATATTATTGTTGGCCTAACCACTTTCTTTACAACTTCAGTTTTTATGTTCTTTGGCACTTCTCTTTTTCCTAGAAATGTTGACTTCAACATATTAAATATTGTACCCGCTTTTCCCATTCTTTCGTTTATTTCCCTGTCCAATTTCCCATTTTCTTCTATTACTGCGCCTAAATATTTGAAGTGATCTACTTGTTCAATTTGTTTTCCATTATGGCTTATTTTGTGTGTTTTCTGTATGTTAGAGATTATCATTGTTTTAGTTTTTTCGTTGTTGATTTTCATATTTATCTTTGCCAGTTCTTCCTGAAGTACTGTAAGGTTGTGTTGTAGGTTCTCCTCTGTATCTGCTATTATGGCCATGTCGTCTGCAAACATCAATTCTGTCATCTGTGTTCGTTTCATTTGCCGGTACCCCAATGTTAATTTCTTCATCTTTTTCTTTGCTTTCTTTACTGCCTCATCTAATACCGTTGTAAATAGTAGTGGGCTTAGCACGCATCCCTGTTTGACGCCTTGTCTCGTTTCGAATTCCTTAGATTCTTCGTTATTTGCTCTGACTATGTTCGTATTTCCTTTGCACATGTCTTTTATTACTTCAATAATGTTCTTGCTCACCCCTCTTTTCTGTAGCACCTCCCATATGTCTTCTCTTCGTATCCTGTCAAAAGCTTTTTCCATATCTATAAAACATATGTGCATCTCTTTACCCTTATTAATTAATTTTTCACTTGCTTGTCGTATTATAAATATGAGATCTTGTGTGCTTCTGTTCTTCCTAAATCCGCATTGCGTATCTTCTAAAGTTGTCTCAATTTTATTTCTCACTCTTTTTTCTATTATTCTTGCGAATACTTTTCCGGGGACACTTGAGAGTGTTATTCCTCTGTAATTGCTGCAGTTTCTTTTATCACCCTTCTTATATCGGTAAAATAATATCCGTTTTCCATTGTTTAGGGATTTTTCCGTTTTTCAATACATCGTTCATTATTTCTCTTAGTTTATTTTTTCCTTCTCTTGTCATGTATTTTATCATTTCCGGTGTGATATTGTCTTTGCCGGGTGCTTTACCTAGTTTTATCATTTTTATTGCCTCTTCTATTTCCTCTTCTGTTATGTCTTCTATTTCTTGTTCATCATTTTCTTTCTCTTCTTCCTCTTCTTCTGGGATTTGGACTTCCGTGTTTGTTAGTTCTTCGAAGTACTCTCTCCATCTATCCATTATTTTTTCTTCATTAGTTATTATTTTCCCATCTTTGTCTTTTATATTTGGCATATTATATTCCTTTTTCCTTCTCAGTTGTTTTAGTGTACCGTAAAATAGTTTTTGGTTCTCTCTATAGTTTTCTGTCATTTTATGTCCAAGCTTCTCCCAAGATTTCATTTTAGCCTCTTTAATTGCCTAATAACACGACATCTAAACACTATCCACGTCGTCTCTATACATGGAGATTTTACCCTTTCACCTGCTACAGAATATGGATTCGATCAGTTACTCTTTGTGGCGCAACTAAGACGGAAGTTTAAAGCAGCCCTAGACAGTACCCAAAACAAACGGAAACTCGATCTGACTGACATGAGTGTGTTTAGTAGAGTTATATATATTATAATTAGCTTTACGTGACCCATTATAAGTTTCAAACGCACACCAATATGCTGTGCGGATTTCGCGGCAAAATGTAATGCCGAGTGCCAGTGTTGGTTTGGCAGAGTGCATCAGAAGATGGCTTGCGCTGGGCGAAAAAGGTGGCCTATTTGTGCACATAGATGAATGCCGTGCTACCTACTTTTAAAGCTGGCCACAGCGCCAGTTGTAATTCCTACGTGTCCTGCAAGAAATTCGAGGGCAAAGAAGTGTTGTAATAGTAGCCAGTGAGCTGCACAAAAATGCCAAAGTCTTGCAAACAGTGCAGTTTGGTGAATTGGAGCCAGTACATCGACAAAGAAAACGGCAGTGTCATCGACTGATACTATAGCGAAAGCATCGTTATGGAGAACTGCAGAAACTCATAACTGTGCAATTAGCATTTGACAATTATCACTCAAAGTGAGCGAATCGGACCAAATGAGGTCATTCCCCAGCGGCCATTACCGCCGGAGCAGCGGCGAAATGATTCTTAACACGCGCAATCTTTCTTTTGATCGGTGCTCACTACACCTGAATTTATGCGCAGTAGACAGCCGACATAAAGATCTTGTTGAATCAGGTCAAACAGCTGGCAGAGAAATTCAACGTTATTGTTTGGGGGCCAGCGCGGGGACGTATGCTCCGTGTATTAGTAGCATAAGCGAGTCATAGAAACATATATCATCTGGATAATTTAATCTGTGTAAATACATGTGCGTACTAGAACCAACTTCTTGCTTGTAGATTTACAGTATTGCTAAAAGAAATGGGGGTAGAAACAGTTATTTGCTTCCTAGTTTAGTATTTAGGTTTATTATTAGTTAGCGTTGTATTTTACAGGAAACTATGGCTATTTATCATTGATTTGCCTGTAAGCAAATTGTTTGTTTACTTGAGTACATTATTGCTAATATTTTCATCTTAGAACGAGTACAGATCAACTTCAGGCTCATTTAAATAAAGGCTATCCATAATCACGGCTGAGGTAAATCAGGTAAGGGATCTCATTGCTATTGTGCTGGCTGGGAACAAGAAAAAGGAAAAGCAATTAAGAAAACAAAGCGGAGCAGGAAACTCTTCGTCACATACCAAAGTATGAAAAGATTATACTACAGCATTAAGAACACCTGCAGAAAGTTAAGAAAGGCGAAGCAGAGCACATAAAGAAAAGTCAGCTGTGGGAGAAAATACAATTGGGAATAGGGAACGCTGCGAAAGAATGTTTACAGTAAAAATCAGACAACACACGTAAACTTAGAGAATAGTCGAAGAGAAGAGAACAAGGAAAGTCTTCACACAAACAACACAAATACTACTGCAGCGAAAAGGAACGATAAGACTGTTACCAGCTCATTGCGTGGACCAAGTAACCAAACTCACATGTTCTTGTATTTATAAATGCACTAAGCTCGCCAGGAATAAAAATGAGTTAATTACGATTCTCAGAAAGAGCTATGCGAAGACAAAGAAAAAGAAGAATGACATTCTACAATATCCTACAAATTTATATTTTATACCAAAAATTTTTTTTATTACTTTTGGACTGAAATAATTGGTTCATTAATGCAGCCATGAGTTTTTCTTGTAAATAATTTTTTACTCTCGTTTGCATTACCCGTGTATGCACCCGATTGAATATTAATGTCTTTATGAAATGATTTGTCTACACCTACTCTTGTTCGAAAAATTACCCAACCTACCAAATGTGCTTTGCGGGTCTCTACGATATAATGAGTGGTAATGATAACCGTGGTTTGCCCTTCCTTGGTGATGTCCACCAAGTGATCCCAAATGAGCTGTCGCAGATTAGGCCCCACTCCGACAGTAGGTTCATCCAAAATAAGCAGCTCGGGCTCGTGTAAAAAAGCCGTCGCCAAAGACACGCGCCGATGCTGGCCCCCGCTGAGATTCTCCAACCTTTCCTCAGACTCTGGCAGCATCAGCAGCTTCGTGAGAAACTCGTATCTCTCCTGGACTTTCTCCGAGGTCATTCCTGCTATGCGTCCAAAGAACATAAAGGTTTCGTGGATGCTGAATTGGCCGTACAAACCAGTTTCCTGTTGGAAATCGTTGGACAGTTAATTACTATGGTGACAACTATTCTCTATTTAGTGTTAAAAATAATCTCTATGTACGGTAGAAAAAAAATATGCAATAAGCAAAATAAGCCAATTTGTATTTACCAATAATTTGCGTTGTCTATTTCCGCAGATATATTTTCATCCGTATTTAATTTTTGCTTTTTTTACCTGAGGCATGTAGCCTATTCGAGGCCCAGGAACGCCACTGCCCTTTGAACCAGGTGTCCCTCCCAAGACCCACACATCTCCAGAATCCAGTCTCTTACGGCCCACTATGCACCCAAGAATTGTAGTTTTTCCACAGCCACTTGCACCTAGTACACCGTATCTATTTAAATAAAGACATTTTACTATAACATTATTATTTCCTTTGTTGAAAAAGACCATAATAAGACTCTTAAATTATTATTGTTAAATAGAGACCCCGATACGAAAGAATTGAAAAATCAAATATGATAGACCGAAAAACGCTAATGATTGAATCTTGAGGAAGTGTAGATACAATGTCGCTGTCTTTCAAGAAACTGAAGAATATATATTTGCAATAATTATGACAAAGGATGGAACCTAGGTTAATTAATGGAGACCAGAAGGCCAGCAGAAGTTAATGCGTTAGATTATACATTCTTATAAAGTTATTGAATGACCTTGTATCTTGCACACAATCGAACTGCTATATTAGAAAAACGCTGAATAGGATTTGGTTAAATTACCAAAACTAAATATACAGCATCCCAAGTGATCCAGGTTCAAATCCAATAATTTTTGCTTTATTTTTAATTTAGTTTATTATCAAGCGGTTATGACATTATTAAAGCTCATTCTTATGCAGAGAGTGTGTGGCCGGCTAGTAGTGGGTTCGAGCGCCACACCCAGACATTGGAAACAAGTGTTATTTTATTATTAACATTTTCAGGAGTGTAGCTTCCGTAAAACAAATTTTTGGACTTATATTCATAGGAACGTTTTGTCTTATTTTGATGACGTCGTTGAGATTGAAAGGGGCCAATTCGTGCCACCTGTTTTCATATTTTATACATTTTTATTATATACACGATTAGTAATAAAGCTCAACAGTATATGTTCTTATGTCTTATTTAAGTAACAGCATAGTATAAGTAAGAAATTCTGTGTAGGCGGCCGCGCACTATAAATCTCCGAAGGCTACCGCGCTAGTGAACACGTGCGGGAATGTGCATAGCCAGCGTTATGCTCTCGACAACAAAGAACAGCCAAAATCGTCACAACGCGAAGGATTCATTCCCCCCGCAAGCTCGTAAAGGGTGCGGATCGGCATATTAAATATGTTTTTGAAAGTTTGCGGGCGCACAACGCCGAAGACGTACATCTTTAGATGTGGTGCAAGCTATCCAAGTGAAATAGCACATTATAAGTGAGGCCGCGGTGTTACAATTCGACATTGCTAGAAGCTGCGATTTCGGCCTCAAGAAGGCACCCAACGCTGTTCCCGGCTCCTTGGTGAACGGATTGAAGAAACAAGGTTAGTTCCTGCTTCAAGCCGAGATATGAAATAAGAAAACAATTACAACATTGTTCGTATTTGTTTTACTGAATAATTGCGCAACTGTAAGCAATATGTCCGCGGCCCAGATAACGGAAAAGTACCAGCCACTATTACACAGTCATCACGCCGAGCTGATTATCCCAATAGAGCCTCATATCTCACCAACTGAAGAAGCTAACGACCAAGGGCATTGTAATGTAATAATTCAGTAGAGAGTAGGGCTATTCAAAAGCCGTGTTACAAGATGTTGCCTAAAGAGAAAAATTATGTTCTCTAACCCAGAAGACATAGAACTCGACGTAGAATTTGGCAGCTGCGTACCGGCGTTGCTTCCATCTATAAGCTCTTAATGTACTCATTAAATCACCTGAATGCCGTTGTACTAATTTCCTTAAACACAGTATGTAGAACAACAATAATAGTAATAAATATTTTAAAGTCACAAACTACAAATATTGCACGAAAAATGTTCCTAACGGTGACGTCACGGAATTACAAGCTATTTCTGATCAAACTTATTTAGGCTGTACATAATTCAACCTGTATCACTGACAAATTCCTGCCTTGCTTTATTGGAGAGGACAAGACCACAACAATCTTAAATATTAAAACGGGTAGGCTTTAAGTAGCAGGATCTCCAGCGCTGTAGGAAGTATTCATAAACAACCTGGAGTTATCACAATACCAACGTTGAGGCCAGGTGTGCACTTGCAACTGTGGAAGATGGTTTCAGAGCAGACTCCTACTATCTTGAAAACTATCACTAGCTACTAAAGAAGGGCCCAATGGTTTAATCTAGACTATGTTAGACCATGGAGATAACTAATGGCGATTTCCAGATAGTTTTAACCGCGTGACGGTAAGATTTAATCCGACGAAACATTGAATGTTATGTATCCTCAACCAACAGTACAAACTCTTCACCGAAAAACAGGTGCAGCTCGAAGATGCTTTAATCCCGTAATTTTACCAACTTCTGCTTATCATGACAATATTATATAAAAATAGGACCCCTCACCCACTCTCACATGGCTGACTTTACTACCCGAATGATCCTCTAAATGTCGAAATCTACGAAATAACGCGCCACGGCCAGAACCGGGCGTGCTAACAAGCAGCCTGTCGCCTCAAGATCGTGTGGCCGACGATGTCGCGCATTTGCAAGTAGCCACCGCTACCAGAACTAAAATATCTCTCGGCGAGCGAAAATCACGCGGTAAATTTTAAAATAAAAAATATCCGAACACTTGGTGTATAATGTACCATTTCATATCTTCTATTGCGGCTTTTATCGTAGTTACAGTAATAAAAATATTAATATTTCATTGTTAGTTCCTCAATTTTAAATAATAAATAGTCGTTCTGATGGATTTCGTAATTCTGTAATTATTATCTATGTCATAAAGTTATGCTGTATGAAGGTATTGCCGTACATAACACATGTAATTAACTATTGTTTGTTAACCAATGCCTTTCATAACTGTTGGAAACAGGCAATTGTGTTGATACTAAAGGAACCAAATTCATTGGACCTAAAAAACTTGTATCCGGTTAGTAGATCTCCCACGCTACAAATTTAGAAAAAATAATGAATTTGCAGTTAGGAACATAATTAAATAAACATAAATAAAGCGCGATCTGCTTGTAAAAATATTAAAATTTGTACCGCACATACGTATGTCTGTGATACTCAGCTGTACCATTCTTTCGATCACGAAAACTGCGAGACTGCCATCAATTTTATTTAGCACGATTTAGATATTATATCGAGTGAGTTGCTACAATATGCATTAATAATTAATCCTTCTAAATCTGTTATACTATTATTTGGCTACCTCTGTAAAACTGGGTCTTACCATGTTTGCTGGAGATCAATATTTGGTAGCAGAAAAGGCAGGATTGCCTGTTTTTATCATAAAATAATCACAACGAAAAATCCTGTCCGTCTCGACTACAAAATCACTTTCAGAGATAATGTACAGAATTTGGACCTTTGATACACCTGTGAAATCTTTCCTCTGTTTCACAGTGTGTCCTTATAGGAAAAATCGTTCTATTGCAGTATATATAAAATTTACAATTCAATAAATTGTTCAATTGTTCCTTAAGTAGTTTTAAATATGTTGATCTTTATCGGTGCTGTTATGAACTACTTACCAAACTAATTTGAGTATCGTTAAAAGCTTTATTACCGCAATTTTTGCAATAATTTTCCCGAAGCAATTACTTTCCGCATTTTAGCCCCAAATTCTAGAATTTTCAAATTCAAAGTCATGCGTTTAATAATATCAAACCTTGACTCTGCTCGATACTTTCTTCCGCTCGCTGAAACATTAACTCAATCTGTTCCCATATGCTTTGTGATTTATTGTCGCTTTTTCGGAATTTCTTGTTGTTCAGAAAGGCTCGGTCCCCCCGAGCTCGCACATATTGCATAGTTAGAAATTACCTCAGTCTGTTTGAATTTTCCGCACAGCTTTTGGTTCTTTGCTTAAGCTAGACAAGGAAGGAGTGAAATCACGCGTTTGAGTTGACGGCAGTTGAATTCTGAAATCGCGGTTTAAGCGACCAATTACCGCACGTCTCTGAACTGCAAACCACGTGTATGTGTTCGCGCCCTCCGCGGTCCAGCTTTATGCGGCCTCGGGGGATTCGGGAGGTTGCTTGTAGAAAAAATTATATTCCCGCTTCCGCGTTCCGAATAATGTGGGTGCCTTCTTAAAAAATAGAACTGTTTGTTTACGTGGCAACCCTTGGGGTTCGGTGTGATGTGAACGTTAGCTGTTAGGCGATTCAAGTAATGCAAGTAAGGCCGTTGTGATCATTTAGGCAGTTTGTTTGGAAGAAGCGATTACCTACAATTCCGCACGTAAAATGCAGTCAGCTGATCTTCTTCAGGTAACCTGTTTATGTATTGTAGTTTTATTGTGTATAACGTACAGTGAACGTTCCGCCAAGTGTTGAACAGTCCTGCGTAATATTACATTTATTTTTAGAACCTTTAATGAACTGCTATTATAAAGGGCTGTCTAATAAGTAAAGGGACAACAATCGGTAGACACTTAATGCCAGACATAATTTTGTTGACAGATAGTTTAATTTTCAAACAACATTTTTAGTTGATTACAATAATAGTAGCCATAAATAGACATAAAGGTGAGTTCCTAGCAAAACTCATTATACATTATTATAAAACCACGACAGAAGGATGCAAGTTAAGGACAGTTAGACATTTTATTGGTAAAAGATTTAGACGAACTTCTGTTTATATGAGTATATCAAAGTATGAGAAGTGTAATAGCATCAGTTTTAGAAAAACTGCCTGTTTGTCAGAGGTCTCCATCTATTTCAAGAAATATTATCAAGGTAAAAAATCAGTTGGAAACTGAATCTTCCACGTCGGTTCGCCGTGTTGCCTTAAAACTTCAAAGATGTCTTATATTAAAGATAACATATTGGGAATTAAAGCTTAAGCGATCGGCGCCAAAATACTATAAGATTGAAGAACAAACAGAAAGTAAAGTTAAACCCAAACTATGTCAACTACAGATATCAGCCCAAAAACCTTAGATCTTTAAAAAAAATAATATAAGTAGAAGACGAGGGGTATACCCCGAAAAAATATTATGTATACTAATTCCTAAGATTGTTAGTAATTTCTTAAATTCCATACTAATTCCGTAGTGTGTTAAGCCATTTTGCCCTCTGTAGTCATTTAAGGGCAGATTGTTTCTATTCAAAACCAATTTTCAAATTTTAGTTACAAGCGCAATCTTATTTCCTGCGCATTTGGTTCCGTTCACCCTGTATGTAGACGCGCTTGGATCTTTTGGAACACCCTTTTGAACGCGTCACAACTGCGAGGCCTCGCGCTCTCTTTGTCACCGCAACGTGGTTGTTTTATTTGTCGCATCGCCATTGGCTGTCGAGAGTCACGTGGTAACGCCAGTTTGGTTCACCCTAGTTCCGGCGTCGTAACGCTGCTTCGAGGCAGTGGATGACAGGCCGTTGATCGAGGAGGTCGCAGAGTGTGCCGTTTCGCGGCGTTCCCGCCATTTTCAGGGACGCTAGCCTGTTTTTCCCGTCTCGTGCTGTTTCAGCGAATGTTGTGTAAATTGCCGTTGTTTGTTAGTACCGTTGCTGTGAAAGCCTTCCTATTTCCCGTGCTGTTTCAGCGAATATGCCATAAACTGTTTCGCCTTTAAGAGGTCGCGTGTGATTGTGCGAGTGGCAAGTCTTTACGTCAAAGCGTGGGTGTGTGATGGGCTTCACGGGGCCAGTTCTGCGTTTGTGAGAAAGGGGGCTTTCCCTTTTCAACTCGCTGTTTTCGAGGATCTTTCTAGGCAGGACGAAGTAGGCCTCTTTGCCGCCGTAAGTGTGCTCTCAGGAGAGCGTCCTAACGCCGCCATCTTGGCGGATTCCAGCCCGTTTACCCCAGATGCCGTGTTTCGGCTATTTAGCTGCCACAGACTGTCGCCTTCTACCAACTGATTGCACGCAACTCTCATAGACCGTCTACGGACTAAGGTATTTGTAATTACAACCATTTAAATAAAACTGTCGCTTGTGCGAGCGGTGGTGCTTTTGTGCTCAACTTTGTGTGGGCGGATGCATGCCCCCTTGCTTGCTTGTCGCGGCTTTTAATGCCGGTTTGAGGCCACCATGCTTCAAGACGCTACTTTGGTAGCCTACTAGTAAGTTCATGTGCGCGAGTTTCGCGTTTCATCGCCTAAATAGCTAAAGAACTCTGCGCCTATGTTTTGGTGTTACGTTTGTCCTAACTTTTAATTCAGTAACGTTAGGTGCGCGAGCTTCGCTATATTGTACCGATTAATACCTAAATGGATTCAACGCTTCGCCGTGCTGAGCCTGGCGCGCCCTAATCTGTTCGAGCTCTTTGTTTATGTTTGCGAGGGCTTTGTGCGTTGCTTATCAGGTGTTAACCGCAGCCAACGACTGCGTGGGCGACGTAGCAGGGGCTGGCAACTATTCCAAATTCGCATGCTTTAGTGAGGCTATGTTAGCCCCTCTTCCTGGTCAAATATTGCAGTCACGCTGCCCCGCTGCCTAACGAGTTAGGCCTTCAATTAATTCGTCGCGCATTTGTGCGGCGTCGTGCTTTGCTGCTAGCTACACTGCTCCCGTTGCCTTTGCAGGTCGGCGTCTGTTATCGCGAACTAACGAGCCCTTTTCCTGAGTGCGTATTTCTAAACTGTACTCTAATATGTAAAGTGTCGAGCCCACTGCGGCCGGCCACCCATAGTGTGTTGTTTACTAGCATAGCGCGTCCATCAGCTGGTGCTTAGCGTAAGAAATAACATAAGCTTGGCGGCACGATTTACTGCCCAGATGTAGTTATCGACCAATAGACGCATATTTAATTAAGGGACGTATTATTCCTATTCGACCTGTGCATGCTTTGTTTCAGATAGCGCCTTTTACAGTGTAAAGATTGGTGTACGGCGAGACGTGAGAGATCAGAGCGTGCAGGTAGGTCCAGTGGTTGCGCAGTCTCGGCCAAGGAGTCCCAATATTACCATTCCAGTATTTGCGATCACGAAATTGTTATTTGAGCTTGCAGCTCATGAGAATTCTTATCGACGGAGTATCTTGAATACTTCGCTCCCGTTTAACCGCCCAGGCCCGGTTATTCGGGGTAAGACAGGCCTGGTGGCGCCCTCATTATTTTACCGTTAGTTACCGACCTTCTGGCCGTTACCCTCAGATAATCTCGTTAAAGGACCCGCCCATCTCCACTGAAAGTCTAGCTCGGCCTAACTTGTTGCGGCGTGGGTGGCGGCCTAGGAGATATTTCGTCCCGATTTCGTCAGTTACGGCCCGCGCCGGCCGTTTCGTTATTGTATGAGCCGGTGCGGTGTCGTAAAGTCAGTTTAAGACCGTAACAATTTCTTTCCTAACCTAAAATATCAGTAAAGGAAATTAATACTCGAAATAATGTCGCATCTTTGGGAATATTGTCAGTATACCTGCCATTATTAAATCCTAATTATCGTTCTTTTAGGAAAATATATATAAATTTACTGTTAAAATACGAACATTATATTTAAAATGTCAATAATAATTAATACTCATTCAATATGATTGAATATTGCCTTTCTGTCCACACGAAAAACTTTGACAGTTGGATGGCGCCTATCAGGATACTCCATTGCATAGATTCTAACAAAAACATTTGCATTTTCATTGTTTTGAAAATAAACACGAAACATATCAAACACTTCTACAGGTGGAAAAGGCATTTTTTACAAATAAGGCCACCAAAATGCACTATAAATAGCTGCAATCTTAATATGATTGACACTTAAACACCACCATTATAATTGTTGATATTTTGTTTTCCAAAGAACACTTGCATTTTAAAAAATTCGAATTTCGTGTGGACAGAAGGGCAATATTCAATCATATTGAAGGAGTATTAATTATTATTGACATTTAAATATAGTGCTGGTATTTTAACAGTAAATTTATATATACTTTGCTAAAAGAACGATAATTAGGATTTAATAATGGCAGGTATACTGAAAATATTCCCAAAGATGCAACATTATTTCGAGTTTTAATTTGCTTTACTGATATTTTAGGTTAGGAAACAAATATCGAAATGCGGTTTTCACTAGCGTGTTAGACCCTCATTTGGCTATCTTTTGTTGCAATAAAAGTGATATCGTTGCATTTAATTTTTTTGAGAAAATCCATTTCATTTGTAGTGTTGTCGCAAAACGCCCACTAGCGGCAACACAAGCAATCTAAATCAAACCGCTCAAGGCAGAGTTGATAGCCTAAGAAAAGCCCTTTTCAACGACTCCAAGTTTGACAAAATCCGTTCAGCCATTTTGAAGTTATTGACATTTCTTTCCGAAAATGTTTGGACATCCCCCACCACTTTCCCTTACGAGATAGAGCAAAAAGCGTTTAACAAAAAAGAAGCGAATTTATCTCAGCTTTAAAACGGTGTCCATTTCAGCTATCTGTAATATAAGAATATTTTTCAAAAAACGGGATTTAAAATTCATGAATGCGATTACGCCCCCTGGCGGCCATTCTATAAACTTAAAAATAATTTCCAGCATTTTCTCTTGGCCGCTTTAGTCATAAATTTTTTTACCCCATGTCTTTACGACAATTACTTTTCGAGATAGGGCCGAGTGCCCTTCTTAATTGGCCACCCGGTACATCATTACGGTTCCAATAATTCTGGAGGAAGCGTAACCGGAATCTTGCTAGAAACTTAAACTGAGAATTAAATTTTTGGCTAACCTTTGCCATTTGACATATTGACATTTTTGTTTGAAATATTAGCCCACCATGTTAAAAATATACATCTCTAATGTAAAATCAAGTGGTTTTGATTTGTGGATCCACATGTCTCAACTCTTTCTTATTATATACAGGGACTCTACCAAAAATAAACTCTACTAAAAATTAGAGTCCCTGTATATAGTTAGATATACAGGGTCTCTACCAAAAATGAGGTTTTTGCGCCATCTTGTAGTAGATGATCATAGTCATATTTTATATGGTTAATTGAGTGGAAAATCGACTACTTCTTATTTAAAATAACCGTCAAAGATGTGGTACAAAAGCAAAATCGGGTAAATCTCCAAAGCCTTAAATGCATATGCGGCTAAATCCATGCAATTGTAAAACCGGTTATATTCAGTATATCATGCCTAATCAATCACACTGAAAAATGCAAAAGCAGCTAAATCCAATCAAATGCATTTTAACCTACGCGCATTTTATTAGTAGTGTTATAACAAGCGTAGAAATATGAACGTAGTAAGTGTACATCCATTAAATACTTCAAGGAAGAAGCAGAGAAATCCAGAAAAATGCAAAATAGAATTGGAGAAAGTAAAAAGGTGCAATTTTATATAATATTTCTGTTTAAAATTAGAGTCTGCTTCTTGTTTCGGTTTAAATATCGATCTAGTTTCCCACCTGTGGCCACAATACCAAATCATACCAATGTTCATTGTTAACAATGGCAGACATTAAAGAATTTCATAAAATGTGTTACAAAAAGCCTAATAAAATTTATCAAGATACCTTTATCTTAAAATTTTGCTCTGCAGGACCTGTACAAAGAATTAAAAATCCTAATGCCACTAGCAGTCCTATTCACTATCGTGCTTCGTTATCTGAACGATAATCGTTAAAAGCGATTTCGTAAATGCTAGTTAAACGATTTTCGTTAGAAATCGGATTCTGTAAACAAGCCTTAACGAAATCGTTTGGAGTACTTTCGTTCAGCACCCATAACGAAAATCGGAATGTTTTTAACTAGTATAGTACAATATTTCCTAAGACACCGTCATCACCGACCATTCTACTAAATTACTAAACAGCTACCTTGCATTCTATCTCTTTTCTACTTACAGTTCATATATCATAGATTGTGGTCAGTTGAACTCTTGTTTTCCTGCCGTGTGCACGTGTTGGCAAAATTTTGTGTAACATTAAAAATGGCGAATGTAAATCAAAAGAAAAAGAGGTCGACGAAGATTACTGCAGTACAGCAGGGTTTATATGTAGAAATGCTGAAAAGCAGTGTGGCCTTCAGAACAAATAAAAATTCACCCAGCAGCCCGAATGCAGTTGAAGAGGCCTGGAATGAATTGGCTGCATTGTTAAATTCTTGTGGTAGCGGGCCCCAGAAAACTAAAGAACACTGGAAAAAAGTGAGTAACTTTTAGTTTATATACCGGGTGACCGGTTTCAAACCCGAACATGGCAAATTCTTACTAGTAACCTTGTGATGTACCATGCTTTTGCTATGTTTGGTTTTGAAACTGGTCACCCAGTATATATACACACACAGGGAGACATACCAGGGAAAATTGCAATTTTGTGTGTTTTTAGACATTTGCCGATTGGAGAAGCGTTACAAAAAAGAAGGCCCGTAACCAGTATATTCATACTCGAGGAACTGGAGGAGGTCCTGCATCGGAGGCGACATTAACTGATTTGGAAAATGAGCTGGTGAATGTACTAGGAAATGTGGTTATAGTAGGTGCTGAACATTTAAACGAAGCGGGAATTCTGATCGAGCCGATGCCTACAGCTGACAAGGCAGATCCTATTGTACATGGTGCAGATGTTGTCTTATCAGAGGTGTCGTCTCCGATTAGGTCTGAAAGTCCTCTGCCTGTTGCTACAACTGTCGCAACCGGGTTCAGGCATATTTATGCAAAAGTCGGAGGAAGAGCAAACCATACCCACCCTGATAACACGACCTATGAAAAGGCAAGTTTTTGATTTTTTGAGTTATATTAACGGGATAACACAATATATTGTTTTATAGGAAGAGGCAGTGTTTGCATCAGCCTGCCTACGAAAAGGCTGTACAATAGTATGCAGAAACGGCCCAAGTGGAGAAGGAAAGTGCTGCAAAATTAAGCAATGCTGTACAGAAGTTGTCCGAATCAATAGATTCGTACACAGAAATGAAACGAGCTGAAATAGATGTGAGAAAGCAAGAGCTAGAATTAAAGTGGTTGCAATTTAAACTTGCAAATCCCAATTTTACTAATAATTCTAATTAAGGTTGTATTTATTTATTGTTTATTTTTAACGACTACTTATGCCAATTATCATGTATATGTATCGAATTAATAAAAGTTATTTACAATAAAATTGTCTCTAATAATTCTTCCTTCATTCAACAAATTTTGTTCAACTATTGCTCCATTTATTATCATGATTTCTTCATTATCGTCAAGTGGATCTGGCTGAGGTAGGTTATTCTGCACACAAATGTTATGTAAGACACTGCAGGCATATATAATTTTTCCAGCAGTGGTGGGATCATAATGTAACGTTCGATGCCGTAAAAGACAGCGAAATCTCATCTTTAAGATCCCAATACATCGTTCCACAGTATATCTGGCTGATGTTAGCCTTACATTGTAGCAACCCTGTGGTGTATCTCGTTCTGCACCTACAATAGGTGTAAATAGCCATGGTTGCAGGGGGTACCCATAATCACCTAGCAACCATGATCTTTCACCTACAACCAAATAAACTTCTTAAAATTTGTTACATTAATGGCCAGTATTATAAACGATGAATAAATCAATAGATAACTATTTGTGGAGTAAATTTACTTCCCTAGTAAACTAATAGGCAAATAAAATTGCGTATTATAAATCAAATCTGTCAGTTAAATAACTATTTTAGAAATAAACCGTTTTATGTAGTAAATTACTGACCGAAATTACTCATTTTCATGTGCGATAGATGGCGCCACCAATTTTTTAAAACAAAACTGTCAATTTTGAAATTTGATGATTTCTGTTTCTTTAATAAATCTTGTATAATCCCTTACAATTATGGAGAAGAAACGTGAAAGAGGAAAGAATTATACAAAGAAAGAAAAAGAAAGCTTATTGGAAATTATAAAAGAATTTTACAATATTATAGAAAATAAACAAACAGATGGTTCCAGCGTGAAGTTGAAAAATGAAGCCTGGGAAGCAATTGCTGATCAGTACAATGCCACGGCTCAAACAGGTATTAGATCTGTGTCTCAGTTAAGACTTTTATATGATGCATTAAAAAGAAAGCTAAAAAAGATAAAGCCAATGAGAAAGTTGAAATTTATAAAACTGGGGGTGGCTCATCCAAAGGTCAAATGGATGTTATCGGGGAAAAGGTTTTAGCTTTAAATGGTGCAAATTCCGCACTGGAAATAATTAACATATATGATAGTGATCTTCTTCAAGCGCACTATCCTAATTCTGAAGCAATTATGAACCAAGAAAACGAAAATGAAGGAGATAAACCTAACATTTTACAAGAGGATGACGTGTTAGCTGTACGAGAATCGAAAACGAGTTTCGCAGCAATGTTTGGACCGATTCAATAGCCATCCGACCGATTTTGTGCGGCGATTTGTCACCACGGATGAGACATGGATTCACCACTACACCCCAGAAACGACGCAGCAGTCGAAGCAGTGGGTGGAAGCCGGTGGTTCAGCGGCAAAGAAAGCGAAGCCGATCGCATCTGCTTGAAAGGTCATGGCCAGCGTGTTTTGGGATGCGAAAGGGATCCTGTTAATGGATTACCTTGCAAAAGGCAGAACAATTACAGGCGAATATTACTCCAACCTTCGTAACCAGTTGGATGCCAAAATCCGGGAGAAGAGGCCTGGTTTGAAGAAGAAATAAATCTTTCACCAGGACAACGTACCTGTTCACAAGAGTGCGTTGGCGATGGGAAAACTGCGGGACTTGGGGTACGATTTGCTCGGCCATCTCCCCTATTCTCCTGATTTGGCACCCTCCGACTTTCATCTCTTTCTAAAGTTGAAGAAATTTGTTTCTGGGAAGCGCTTCGCGTCCAATATTGAAGTTAAAAGGGCCGTAAAATGAATATTTTCACAGCCTTCCAGACTTTCACTTCCTGGAAGGAATACTGACGTTGGAGAAACGCTGGACCGAGTGTGTTGAAGTCAAGGGAGATTAGGTAGAAAAATAAAATAATTTTTAACTGAAAATTGCAGTCTTTCATTGCCAGGCCGAGAATTTTTCACCTTACCCTCGTATATAATTTTACAGTTGTTGAAGGATCCTCGAAGGGTGCATTACGTCCAGCAAATGTCTTCGTTCATACTTGGTTTGAGCATGAAAGATCAAAGGCATCTAACGTAAGTGTGTTTGCAGTATTTGATACGTTAAACAAAATTCATTTGGGCAAAAATATTACGGAAGTACGTTGCGGCGCGGCGGCCAAAATAAAAATAGCCGCATGATTGCAATGGCATGCAAATGGCTTTCACAGGCACCTCGACACATTAAAATGCTGCAACTAGTTTTTCCTGTAACAGGTCATTCGTTTTTGCCACCGGATCGAGTCTCTGCGGGCATAGAAAAAATATTACGTAAAATGGACACGATAGTAGACCGAAACGTATATTTAGATAGATTTAGGGAAATAGGAACGCTAAAGAGGATTGGTCATGAGTGGCATGTACTGGACTGGAAAGAAGCAATCGACAAGGTAATGAAGGCACCAAACAGTTTGCATTTTCACATTAATTCGTGTAAAAGATTTATCTTCACACGCAATAAAACCAATAGGGTCTGCGTACTAAGAGAACCACATTAGAAGAGCAATATAGGTGTAGCAAAATCAATATGTAAACGCTGAAAAACAATTGCTATGATTAGTCCAAAAATTTTGCCAACAGCAGCAGGTACTGCTGTTTTAAAATAGGCCAAAGTTGAGAACATTAATGAATTGTTAACTAAACATTTTGGTACTGAATGGCAAACCGAAAGTGAAAAACTGAACTTAAAATTTTATAAAGCTATAGTAAACGGTGAATATGAAACTGCTGAAGATAACTCAGGGGACGAAGAACGAATGTGTGAAGCAAGAGACATTAGTAATGAAAACCAACTTTTATCAAATGTAATAAAAACTCTGTAACGACGAAATTCTAGAGTTATACAATATTATTTTCAATAACATTTTTACTTTTAAGTTTGATTTTGTATAACACTACCCTGTTCTGTTACCAGGCCTTTTGGGCAGCTTAACAACCCTGACAACAAAGCGATCTTTAAGAAGGGTATGCTGATCCTGAGTGAGGCCAAGGTTTGTTACGCGCAACGCGCGCATCTTGACAAACCGGATGAAGATCTGTTAAGTGGTTTTGACGTCATTAAGTCATTCTTGCGTTTAATTCAATAAAAAGTGTAATTAGAAAGCAAGTCTAAGATTGTGCGACTTCAAATTCTACTTAAGCCGACCCTGGCGCAAAATTTAGTTGAACGCATATTCACATGCTGTTGGTCTGCAGCTTCTAAATGAACTTGCCCGTAAATAGTCTTTGGCAACCGCGTTAGTTATTAAAAGCATTCCAGTCCCGTTTACATTTCTTCGAATTACAGCGATAAGTTATTCTTTGTTATATGGTCAAGACCGTTTTGTATTGCAGTTTCTGCCTAATGTAATTAAGCTTTCAAAAATAAAGCTTACTGAATTCTTTGTTGTCACCCATTTAAACATCGATTTCACAACCCAAATATATTTCTTGGTATTCTTTAGGAGCCGCGTTGGTAATTTGATACTTAAGGTCGAAAACTTTCCATACGTGGTATAGTAGTGCATTGGAACCCTTATCTTGTGTTTTGTTACCCGGGGTTCTAGGAACTTTGCTCATTTTGCTGGTTCAGCTATGACATCAGGCTGCGTGTAGTTGCACCAAGCTTTGAGCTTTGAGAAATAAAAATAAAGTTTGATAAACCCTTGTTGGACCATACATTTGGAATTATTGATTTTGGAGTTCGAAACTTTCTTTCGTTACGTTGTTTTTAAGCTCTGTGCATTTGAAATTTTAATAAGTAGCCAGCCTTTGAGTACAACAGACGCTTATGGTTTTGTGTTGCCTCCGGGGCTGCACTGTTAGTGGCCCCGGAGGGAAGCTTTTCGTGCGTTTTAAGTTCTGCTGCAGGCTTCGAAGCAGATAGCTCGTTAGTGATAAAGTTCCCGCGGGACGTGTGTGGGTTAGGCCGACGCCGGTTTGGGCGGGCGTTTTGGATTTCGTTTACTTCGACCCCCAGAGCCGGGGGAAAGTTACTTTGCATCCTGTTGCACATCCACTCCAAGACGCCTTATGAAGCCTACGTAATTTTCTCATAGTGAGTGGGAAATATCTGCTTTTGCAAATTCTACCACGTCGTGCCGAACCCAAAGTATTTTCTGCGTTCCCGGGGACTACCGTTTTCACCTCGAATTAATTCAACACTCTTTCGGGCCGCTGGCCACTGCCTTCGCTCAACCCCTTTGGGCAATCCTGTTCTACGTTCGCTGCGGGACGTAACCTTGGTCTTTGTGGACGCCGTCTTCTGCAGTCCTCGACCTTCTGCAGTCACCGCTTGGCTTTTGGCAAAGCCCTTCAACAACCCTTTGGGGAGCTGTATTGCTACAAGCGGCCACTAAGCTTCTCCAGGATCCGGTCCAGCCTTCGGTCATCGTCAACGCAGTAGGTGTTCTAGCTATAAAAGGTAGGATCTACCAATGTATTTTTGTCTTGCTTCCTGATTTAATGTGTCGCGAAAGTGCTACCGAATTGTGTGTTTGTTGTGCCTCGCATGCTGTAGGACTTTGCGCCTGCGAATTTAATTTCGTCAAATAACTTGTGTATTGTACTTCGTCATTAAGTTAACTTTTGCTTGGGATCCCCGACAATTTTCAGTTAGGGTGTATGTTACCTTCTTATGGCCAACTTGTGGCCCTGTGTGTGTCGATTTCCATTCATTAAACAATAATATAGTCACACTTAGTTTGTTTAATTGACTTAAACCTGCAATCTGTGGATCTTCAATCCTAATGTGGCAAAATGCCAAGTGTAATCAAATGTGAAGCTAGAACACGTGCTTTTATTGGAAAAGCCTTATAGTTTTTGGCTTGAGTAAATTCTTTTGAGCCCCTTAGGGTGGTGGTCATACGGTAAGTCATTAAGGCCACCTGGTGCTGACCGCCCGACTTGGAGGGAACCTAGTGGACGACGCTTCGCAGCGTGCAGCTAACCCAGCACATCTTCAGTAGAGCCCTGTGATATTTCTCGTTTTGGGTCACGAGGGCTGTTAATTTATCAAAACGAGTGGCGTCCTTAGGCAATTCTTTTAAGCAATCTTTAGGGTAAGTGCCGTCGGTTTTTCTTTGTACTCTCGAACCACGCCTTCCCGTCTGAGCTAAGTGCGAGGAATCGGAGCAACGAAATCTGCTCCAACACATTCAGATCTGTGTCCTTTTTAGTAAAGCCGGCGAACCCTGTAGTTTGTACCCGTTTTTGAACAATCAATACGACCTATGTCGATTTGATGAATTTATACCGTAACAGATCTACCTTCGAAGAAGTTGTACACCACTGAAGAGATTAATGATTTTAACAACATGGCTCAAACATTGCCTTATCCACTGGGCTTATACTTAGAGTGTCTTGAAAACACCTATGATGATAAGCAAATTATAACTCCAGTACTAGTTGAGTTTCAGCAGTTTCCGCAATTGTCTGGTGTTACCCATTTCGCACCTAGGCAGCTTCTTCCACTACTCCGGCTTTTGAGAGATGTTTCTTTATTGTTACAATACGAAAATTATGTTTTAGTTTGTAAGCGTAATCTTTGTAATCAGCTGTTATGTTCAAAATAAATACATTTGCTGCCGGTCTTATCCCTAGGGATGTGTAGGACATGCACGATCTACTCCTACACTGCTGGTCACTCGAAACGGGTCGATTGATTTTTTTTACATTTTTAACACGCTTTTATTAGCTTCGCTTGTAAGTTTGTATGTAATAAACAATTGAACCATTTTAAAATCCACTCAAACTGTAATTTTTACAGAAATAATAGTAATAATAATAATGTCTGTATTCTATGTAACAAATAATACATTATCATCCTTTATCTAATAGACTTGTCTGTCCGTACGGGACGCTGTTTCAGCAGCCAAACCGTAAGAGATAGAGAAAAAAGTTATTAAAGTTATATGTTTGGAATGGTCATGTCAAGTCAGGAACCGAATTTCAGTCACGTGACACTTCCGGTTTTCGAGAAATCACAAAAAAGACCGTTTTTCAAATAGAACGCGTATTAAATACAAATGTTTCAGCAGACAAACGGAGCTGCGACCCTCTGCGCCTTAAAACGTCGATCGGTTAGGCAACGACTTTGACACCTTCCAGGTCTGGGTAGTTTTTATTTAATACGCGTTCTATTTGAAAAACGGTCTTTTTTGTTTTTTTAAATGAGACATTTGTCTCACTGGGTTAGTAGTAGTGTTAAATAAAACACAGGCGAAGTCCAGCTCGACAAAAATTGTCAGCTGCTCTAGTACTTAACCCGCAAATAATTTTACTAGTATATAAAAACTTAATATATAATGTAACGACCTGATTCCGACATAACACCCGTGTCCGCCAGAATAAAATGAAATAAAATATCAGACAATGGTTGATAGTAGATAAATGGTACAACTTTTGTATTTTGTTATGACAGTAACTCACCTGCACTGCCCACTGATAAGCAAATCCTTTATGTTTTTCCTAAAAGTAGATAAAGAACTACTGAAAATATGAACAGGAATGTTGTTGATGCATTTAACCGCACAGTATGAATAAGACCGCTTGAAAATTTGTTTTCGGTGTGATGGTACCGTGAGGAGGCCCCTGTGTCGAAGATTTAGATTATGTATCTCAGTGCGATATAATAATTTTTTATGCAAATACGGTGGAGTTTTTAATATTACTATTTTACGATAGAGACAAGCACGATGTAAATACCTTCTATTACTCATATTCAGCCAATCTACATCTTTTAGTTTGTGTGATATTCTTTCATATTGACGTATTCCATAAACTAATCTTAAACAAGAATTCTGCATTCTTTGTATTCTATTGATGTCAAAAACATCCAAGCAGGGACCATATACAACATCACAGTAGTCAAACTGAGACAGCACCAGCGAGTTACATAAATTTATTTTCATTTTTATATCCAGGAAATGTCTGTTGTTAAATATTGTTTTAAGATTACAAAATGCGCGCTGCAAACATCGGCTTATATGTTCTTTAAAACGTAATTTATAGTCTATCTGAAGTCCTAGACTTTTTACTACATTTTGAAATGGTATTGCGATATCATTTATTTTTACAGGAAATTCAGTAATTTTGCTCGTTGCTTTTTGTTACCAAACATAATAACATTGGATTTTAGAGGATTAAGTTGTAAACAGTGCGTATTCGATATTTTAAAGAGTTTATCTAAATCAGAATTCAAGTTTCTACAAGCGTTAACACGTTCTTCTAGTTTGAAGGACATATAAATTTGTGTGTCATCGGCATACGAATGACAATTGGAGTATTTTAAGTATGTGGAAAACGTCGAAGTGTAGATAGTAAATAGGATGGGACCCAGGATAGACCCCTGTGGAACGCCACACGTGACCTCTACAACATCAGATGTTTGATTTGCTATTATAACCCTTTGAGATCTCTTTTGTAAGTATTTTTCAAATAGTTTCATTGCATCCTCTTTGAGGCCAATGTAATGTAGCATAGCAATTAGAATATCATTGTTTAAAGTGTCGAAGGCTTTGGAGAAGTCGAGAAGCACCAGCACTGTCAATTTGTCATCGTCAGCTGCTTTTAAAATATCATCAACTATATCTAAAAGAGCCGTTGAACAACTGTAACCAGTTCTAAAGCCGGATTGGGTATTAGGAAGAATTTTGCAATTGTTCAAATGCTCACTCAGTTGAACTGCCATGGCTTTCTCCAAGACCTTCGACAATGTAGGAAGGATGCTAATTGGTCTTAAATCTTTGAGTGCTGATGGTTCTGTTACTTTTGGTACAGGGATAATATTAGCTCTTTTCCAACACTTCGGAAAAACTGAATTCATTAAACAAAAGTTGATAATATGGGTAAGTATTGGTAAAAGAAACGGCACACTAGCTTTAAGTAAGAAAATACCTATTCCATCCACTCCTACAGCTCTTGATTTAATAGATACTAGATATTTCAGAACATCAATTTCTGACACGCTTCGGAATTTGAAAAAATTATTTACTGAGGGTTTAACGTTACTATTATAAAAATCGATCATTTCTACCGTATCCGAAGTAGAGGTAATTTTTGGAATTGAGTTTATAAAGTACTGATTAATGGTATTTGGATCACTCAAATGTAGAGGTAGTTCTTTACTGCTTTTTTTATCTTTAACTATATCAAAATTCTTAAGTTCTCGCCAAAATGCTTTTAAATCATTAGATTGAAATTTATTTCTAATATATGTTTTCTTCTCTCTCCTAATTATGCTGGTAGTTAAATTGCGTAACTGTTTGTAATACTGAAAATGGTTAATATTTTTAGAAAGTTTATACCTCCTTAGCGCTCTATCACGTAAAGTCATCAGATGTTTTAAGGCATCAGTGAGCCAGGGAGCATATTTTTTAGTAAATTTAGCTTGTTTTACTGGTGCGTGCAAATCAAGCAATATATTTAAATTTGTATTTAGGAATTCAAGCTTATCATCAATGTTATCATAATCATATATGGCTCTCCAAGGGATCGATCCTAGGTGATTATTAAATTCCTGATAATTAAAATTTTTATAATCTCTATATGTTTTAATTTGAGGCTTGGTATTGAGGCGATCAGTTACTAGTTTACACGAGATAAGGTCATGATCGGAAGTTTCAGGTACATTTACAACTTTAACTTCTTTTATTAATTCTGAAATATTGGTAATAATCAAATCTAAGAGAGAAGTATATCGCGTAGGTACTTGCACTAATTGCTCCAAACCCAAGCCATTTAGGCAGGCATTCAGTTGGTCAACCCCTGAGCTGTCGCAGTCTACCATATTGACATTGAAGTCGCCCACACATATAACGTTTTCTGAAATACGTAAAATAGAAGAAATAATATTATCAAAATTATCGATAAATTGCAATAGGTTAGATTTAGGAGGCCTGTAAATGTTTCCGAAAAGTATATTACACTTTTTGCTAATACTTATATTTAACCACAATTGTTCAACTTCAAAATTTGGTGTGACTACATTAAATTTAAAATTACTTTTTATATATATACCTACTCCACCACCCCTTGACAATCGATCGTTCCTCACGAAATTGTAGCCGTCGATTTTGATTACTTGATTTGGCAAGTCACTGTTCAGCCAGGTCTCCGTCACCGCCCCCACATCATAATTTTGCTCAAGAATGTGATTCTTAAACGAATTGAAGCTACTCAGCAGCCAGCGAACGTTCAAGTGAGCTATCTTCATTGCCTTAAACAAGATTAATAAAATAAAAGAATTAAATTTTTATTCATAGCGGACACGTAAATAAATTTTAGGTAAAAAAATTAAAACTAAAATTACTTTTCTCTAAAATAGAGCTAAGAATTTTGTGAAAAGCACGTTAAACAATCTTATTTAACTAATCCAGCTTATGTACAGCAAAAAAATAGAAATAATAATATTAAAGTAGTATTTTATTTAGTTCGTCTATTGTCGTGACTACGCATCTCTTGTTTTTGATGAATACAATAAGACGACCATCGGACGACCAGACATTTGTAGCCCCAAATTTCTTTACAGCTTCTTGTAGTAGCAGAAACCTATTTTTGGTAAGGTCTTCACGTATGATGACTCCTGTTGACTTTAGCAGCTTCTTGTTGGTAAACACCATATTGCGTTTTTGATAGCTAACGAACTTGACAATGATAGGCCGAGGTCTGGACTTTCTTTTCGAATCGGTTTTATCGGTCTTAACCACACCAACCCGATGTGTGCGGTCTAGGTCAGATTTGGAAATGTTCAGTTTCATTCTATTGTAAAATACAGATAACACTTTTTCATCAGTATCTTCTGATAGATCTTCCGATATCCCAAATATGCGAACAAAATTCCTTCGGCTATATTGCTCATGTTGATCAAGGATGAGTTTTTGTTTCGATAGCTCACACTTCAATAATTCATTTTCATTTGATACTTCAGTATTAAACTTACGAAGGTATTCCATTTCAACTTTTATTGAATCAATTTTTTCCTCTAATTTTTGCAGGAGTGCATTTGATAAATTTTTTACAATGCTATTAACAAAATCATCTTTTTGGAACAGCTCCTTTAAATGCTCACTGAATATCGCTTGAATATCTTCCACTTGAGATTTTGTAAAAGGCATGATGCTTTTGTTGAGAATTTCTTGTAGCAATTTTTACACTCACACAGCTTGGATATTAATAAGACACGTTTATATATTTTAATAACCAATTAAAGCGAACTAAATATCAATATTGTAGTTGCACATAGCTCGACACACATCTACTCGCGACACGGGCTCATGACAGAATGGATTTCTGATTATCAACATATTACAAAAACAACATGGAGTAAAAGACAAACTATTCAAACTCCCATAAAAAGTGCCAAGAAAAATATAGGTACTCAAGAGATACTACTACTGCCATTTTAATACTAGACAAACACAGCTTGCCCAACCGAATAAAAGGAAACAGAAACACGCATCTCGAGATATTGACTGCCCAGCAAAACTAGTCCTCATAATAAATCGGATTCCTGCAAAATATTCTCGGGCATCCAAGTCCAAACAGCTACCAGATGAGTTAGTGAAAACTTGACCATGTTTTATTTCCTTCAAGAATAATCACAACCACACGATTGACAGCGCAGCAGCTTGAACTAAGCGTCCCATAAGCGATCAAACCATAAAAGAAGTTCTTGAATATTTCAATAGAGGTCCTTTGGTTCTAGATTTGGAAAGGATGACTTAGAAACCCTGGAAAAAAATTATTCAATACAGACACTTTATTCAAAATCTCTGAGCACTACGCCATATCCTTATGTACTCCAATTATGAAGAGAGCGGCAGATTTATTGGTTCAATCGTCAGAAATATTGTTTGTTGATGCAACTGGGAATTTTAACGATGAAAACAGCAAATTCTTTGTTACCCAGTCCTCTATTGGGGGAATTCCAGTTGGATGTGTCATTACAACATCTGAAAAAAGCGATGTTTTCAGAATTGCGGTGAGAAATTTAATAGCCATAATGCCCAAGAAAATATGTCCTGCAGTGATTATTACTGACGACGACCGCAAAGAAAGGAAGGTACTCAAATAATATTGGCCAAATGCTACGTTACTGCTTTGTACGTTTCACGTTTTGAAAGCAATTTGGAAGTGGCTCTGTTCATCCAGCAACAATGTACAGGTTGACGAAAGACAAAAGCTTTACAGGTACTTCAGAAACATACTGAAATATAGCAGTAGTGAGAAAGAAGTAGAAGAAAACATTTCGATATTAAGCAAAAGCTGCGCTCATTATCCTAGCAAAACAGAGTCTTGCTAAAATCTGTCATGGCCGTAATACGGCTAATGCAATTTGTCTGAAACAAATTAATATTTTCATACATAATAATCGTTGCGATTAATCAAAAACGAATTCAAAACAATAATGCATAATCACTTTTAAGAAACTCTCCACAATTAAAAAAAAATATCAGTCATGGTCGAACTCGACAAATGACTGAAAAAGCGAACAATTTTTAATAACTGTATAAAACTATCAGAAATATCAGAAAATTAATATCCAATTAGTACAGAATTTTTCAATTTTAAAGATTCTATCATGGCCGAATTTGAATTTCTGCGGATAAAATAGATAATTTATACATACCTTTCATCAAAATATTGTTAGGAAGAAAAAGAAATGTTAAAGAAAATTTCCAGTAAAAAACATTTCCATAATTAATAAAGTTATTCCTGGCCGACCAATGCAGGTATTTTATTTAATTATAGTATATTCACTAAAAAAAATTCCACAATTTTTGGTTTATTATAAAGAAAAGTCAGTCTTTTCCAAACAGGACAAAGCTTCCTAAAGGGATAAAAAAATACATTTTAACAAATTCAGTCATGGTCGAAAAATGGCAGACGTTTAATAAAACTAAATAAGTGACCTTGCAAGATAATCGTACTAGTTCTTCAAAACATTATTTAATAACTTAAAGTATTTCAATTTAAAGTTTTCCCAATTAATATTATCAATCATGACCGATTTGGCAAGCTGTTAAGATAATGCAAATTTTAAATTATACATACTGGTCGCACCAATTTTTCAAAATATGATTATATAAAGAAATTTTTAAAAAAATTTACATCTAACACAATTATGCATAAAAATTGATGTTTTGCATTTCCAATATAGTAACTTATACGCATAGAACTATTAATTATAAATTGCCTAACAGATCGTAACGTATTTTTGTAAGATTTGTAATTTTAAAATGTTAGTTAAAAAACACTGAAGAAGACACCAGATGTCGAAATATATGTTGGACTATTTTTAAACACTTGTTTTGTGACATGTGAAATGTAACAACAAAAATAGCTGCTGCTTTTCCTTTTGCAATCGAATTATGAAATATTCATCCAGCTACTATGTGCATACTAAAAAAACAATATTCAAACTGCTTTTAAGAATCACAACACCATACAAAAAAATGTTTTAAAAATTTAAAAGATAAAATCAATATAAACCAAAGATCACACGTAGTTTACCAAGTCCAATGCAACAATTGTGTTGCCACATATATCGGCCACACAAAACAGTATTCGAGGAAGCGTGTGAATCAACATGGGACACTCGATAAGAACAAAATTTGCTTTACCCAATAAACCTAAAACTGCTCTCTCTGACCATGCAATCGAACAATTACACAGTTTTAATCTAAACAAACCCAAAATACTTCACACTGAATGAAATTTAAAAAAACAACTACTTCTTGAATGCATAGAAATTAAAAAATCACCCACTGCAATAAATTACATAACAGACACTGAAATCTTAAATAAAACTTACGACAATATACTTATTAATAATTAAAAATGTTATGTTCCTTCATTTTAACTTATTACATTAACCTTACTAATTTTTAAGTCCACATACTTGCTTGTTCAAAATTTTTTTTATTTTAATAATTATTCAACTTTACAAATTTCGCGGTTTAATTTCAAACAAAATTCCATAGATGTCATTTTAACATATTACATTATCTTTAATAATTTTTAAGTCCACATACTTGCTTGTCGAAATTGTTCATATTAATTTAATTTTTACATTTTTCAAATTTCGCAGTTTAATTTCAAACAAAACTGCATAGATGTCGCATAAACTTCCTAGTCATGTTGGCGACCAACAAAATGGAAGACAAATTAACGTACAAATTTTTGCTCCGTTTATAATATTTAAAAATGTAAGTAAATTTGTTACCTAAATCATTTTTTACTAAACAATTCTATTCTAATAGTTTCACACGACATAGTACCAGAGTGATTGTCCAATGGATCATAATTACACTTTATAAAAGACTCAACACTTGGTTGCCCAAAAGCACATGCAACAAATTATATTTTAAATTTACAACTAATCACTAAACCAATTGAACTGGTAAAAAAATACCCAAGAAATTCTTCAAATGTAACGTACTTTAAGTAATTAATGCTTTACCTTTTACAAAATAATATAATTATTAACATAAAAAAATCCTACAAGGTCAACGCACCATCATTGAAGCTGTTAAAAATTTTAATCATGCTGTTTATTAAACTTTGGAAATACGCTAACATTGAATAAAATTACCAAAACATTATAATTACAAAGAAACTTTGCCATTATAACAGAAAATCATAAGGGAAAAAACTTTTAACCTAGCACGTAACCAACACAAGCATCAAACGTTTATTTAGAGATAAACAAAACAGTAGGCTTCCGTCCATACCTTCTTATTACTCACATACCAGGAACCTTATCGACTATTCAAACTCCGATTAGACCACAAGTCTTCCAAAAATTACACGAAAAATTTTTGCAATTGAAAATTTTTCTGAAACGATAAACATATCAGGTAAAAAATTATTAAGCTTAACCAAAAAATTAAAAATTTTAATATTATAATCATAATAATATCTTAAGTTTCTTTTTAGCTATATATTCAATAATTACTTACAATAATTTTCATAAAAATAAAGCCTTCTAAAGCATTAATATGAGAACTTGTGATTACCGAACCCAGTACAACCACGAAGAAAGGGAAGTCCATTGCTTATTACTAATACCTAGTCAACACCATCTTTTTAATTTAATGTTCTTGAAAAATATCGTAATTAGAGTACTTATAGGCGTTCTGGACCACTTCGCATGTCACCCGAACGGGCAAGGTCACGGGTCTAGCCTAGCCAAGGTCACGGGCGGGGGCGGGGTCATTGGCCTTACCTAGGTCACGTGCCACTTCCGGGAATTTTTGAGCTAAATGTCAAATTTTGAAATTTTTACAAGATTTCTACGCTTAGCCAGGCTCGACAGGATGTGACTCATCGTCTGACAGACATGTCCATACTTGCAGGATATTGTTATCAGTAGGGCTAAATGTCAAATTTTGAAATTTTTACAAGATTTCTACGCATAGCCAGGCTCGACAGGATGTGACTCATCGTCTGACAGACATGTCCATTCTTGCAGGATGTTGTTATCAGTAGGGCTAAATGTCAAATTTTGAAATTTTTACAAGATTTCTACGCTTAGCCAGGCTCGACAGGATGTGACTCATCGTCTGACAGACATGTCCATTCTTGCAGGATGTTGTAGAACAATGACATCCATTGTTTGAGAAATCTGCACGACATTGGACAATGAAGCCATTGTTAACTGGAGATTAAAATGTGCAAAGCTGGTAAAAATAGAACAATGACATCCATTGTTTTAAAATCAGCACGACATTGGACAATAAAGCCATTGTTGTCTGGAGATTAAAATGTGCAAAACTGTTAAAAATTGAACAATGAAAGCCATTGTTTGAGAAATCTGCACGATAATTGAACAATGAAGTCTTTGTTGTCTGGATGAATTTTTGCTGACCTCCATTATCAGATAAACAGGATGTTATTGTCTGAAGCTTCAGACCTGTCCAGACATGTTTGAGAAATGTGCAAAGCTGTTAAAAATTGAACAATGGAACCCATTGTTTGGGAAAAAAATTCTCACAACCGCTAAATTGAATGCTGTCTTTGTTTGAGAAACGTGCAAGGTTGCTAAAAAATAAACCGGATTAATTGTATGAAGCCATTGTAGCCTAATAGTATAAATCGAAATTCAACCAAATATGTCTCAGTATCGTCATCATGGTGTCTATACAATGTCTGATTTGTGATGTTATATCCCAAGAGTTCATAAGTGAAAATATGTACGGGGTGTGTTTACCGGCAAGTTTGATGTTATTCGAGCAACTACTAAAATTCAAACCTTTAAAACCAGAAATGAAATGGGGTACTATGGCTTATGACGGTGCAAGACCTACATTTCACGTATGGATTGAGGTCGATAACAAAATCTACGATTCATCACATAAGATTATTCAAGCGCATATTAGTGGTAAAATACATTCTAATAAATTCCGCTTCGATTCCGACGTACCACTGTTTGATAATGACGACCAGAGGATGTTACAAATGTGCATAGACGTAATGAAAACTAAAAGTGTTTGTGACTACTTTGAAGAGGCGCCTGCTATGCTAAAGACGATTAGAAATAGGGTTAACTGTAGAGTGAACAAATATTTTAGAAATACCATATGATGTATATAATAAAGACATTTATGAAATATCCTGTGTTTTATTTGTTGAAAACGTTGAAACGAGTGACTGGGATCTGGTAGTTGATAGTCTCTCGCATATTTTGATAGTTATTAACAGTCAGTTAGTAAACAGTATTTAACATAATACAAAAGTGTTGGAGACATTGAGAGAAATCCTCAACATTGTTTGTAAGCAAAGTAAATATTATGTGTTTTTTCCCCGTACTTTATTAAATACACAGTCTCGAAATTGGACGATAGTTATTTATTTCGCTTGGATTGACGAATAGAAGATATAAACAGACAGTAATATTAATCTAAAATTGAATTAACTAATATTATTAACAAAGTTGTTAAACGCATGATACAGGCAGTTATTAATTACTTAATATATACAATTGTCCTATATCCGGTATTCATGGTTTATGTCTTAATCTGATTTTAATAGTGGATTAGAGTCGAATAACTAAGGTTATTACAATGCTAAAGACTGTGCGCAAAAGGTAAGATATCAAAATTTAAAATAAAACCCAGAGAATAAGAATTAAATAAAATAAAGCCAAGTAAAAGCTATTAGATCGCTGCAATATATTAGTAAAAATACTCTAATTAATAAGGATGCTATACTCAATGGTGAGGGACAGTATAATTGTGCCGGATAAAAACTTATCTAGATTGGTTAAAAATCAGATGTATAAGAGAAAATCTCAAACTTGTTTAAAAACATTTTGTCAGACCTGTCCAGACCTGTAGATGTGAGTCATCGTCTGGGAATGTGCAAGGTTGCTAAAAATAAACCGGTTGTCTGAGGTTTCTGCGTAGGTCTGCGCGGGAGTCTGCGCGGAGGTCTGCGCGATGGTTTGGCGGAAAATTCAAGTTTTGCGTAGGTTTTGGCGGTAAATTCAAATTCTGTCTAGGTTTTGGCGGGAAATTCAAATTATAATCAGTGTTTTTGACGGGAAAATCTGGGAGTGTACAAGGTTACTAAAATGTATGGGGTCTTTGTCTGAGAAATTTACACCAGATGTAGTTAATGACCTCCATTATCAGTGTCTATAAATTTGGTAGACAGACAGACAGACAGACAGACCGACAGGCAGACAGACAGACAGACAGACAGACAACAAAATTTTCTCATGCTCGACCGGATGTGACTCATCGTCTGAGTACGCAAACATGTCTATTCTTGCAGGATGTTATCAGTAGAACAATGGCATCCATTGTTTTAGAATCAGCACGAAATTGGACAATAAAGTCATTGTTGTCTGGAGATTAAAACGTGCAAAGCTGGTAAATAGAACAATGACATCCATTGTTTTAAAATCAGCACGATAATTGGACAATGAAGTCTTTGTTGTCTGGATGAATTTTTGCTGACCTCCATTATCAGATAAACAGGATGTTATTGTCTGAAGCTTCAGACATGTCCAGACATGTTTGAGAAATGTGCAAAGCTGTTAAAAATTGAACAAATGAACCCATTGTTTGAGGAAAATCTGCACAACAGCTAAATTGAATGCTGCCTTTGTTTAAATTTTTTGCTCACGCAGGCCTCCATTATCAGCTGCGACGATGAATAAATAGAGCGGCTCGGCTGCCTGCAAGAGTTAGTATTACAACCGCACGCGCGCGAACATGTCTGCAACAGACAGCGTTACCGAATTAAGTTCGAACTCAATAAAAACCATCAGAGACGCGATAGCGATTGTAAAATATAGTGCTGAGGCTGACAAATGGATTAAACATGTAAATAAAACCATTTTAATTGTTAGTCGATTTATACGTAAGCATAGTTTTAAAAATGAAAATCCATTCAGGCTAGAGGCAAATTTAAGTTTATTAAAGGGGCAACGGCAATTATTGCGAAATTTAAAAGCAAATTTAGCAAAGAAGGGAGCGGGTGTAGGGAGTGGTCAACAAGAACAACAACAAAAGAACAAGTTGGTATGGGAAGATGTAGAATCTTGTTTTAACAGTAGAATAAAAACAGGTATGATTGTAAATTTAGGTTAGAAGGAACCACAAGAATTTCTTGCAAAAGCATACAGAAGTTTCTCAATAAAAGTAAAACAAATTATTAAAAATAACTTAATGCTTAAAGCTAACGTAATATTTAGTGCATATTTTATAAAACCTAGTAGTGGCGAGATAGATTTAAAAACGTTTGCTACTAAAAATGAAAAAATTGATTCTGGCACCAATTTAAAAGAGTGGTATGAGACTAATGTTGAGAATAAGTTGTTGACGAAATTAGAAGATTTTCAAGAACGTGATTCAGGTTGGAGTTTGCTCGAGATATTACATTTAAAAGTAAATTTAAATCATTACACACCATTAACAGTAGGTAAATATATTGACTTTCCTCAAGATATTAAAAATAAAAAGGCTGTCATTAACGTAAAAAATGATGACGAATATTGTTTTTTGTGGTCGGTAGTGTCAGCATTATATCGTGCAAATAAGCATTCTGATAGAATATTTACATATCCGCATTTCAATGAAGTTTTAAAGTACTCGGGACTAGAATTTCCAATGAAATTAAAAGATATATCAAAATTTGAAACAATGAATGATTTACGTATCAATGTATATACGCTAGAAAGAAAAAACAAATTTGGTAAAAATTCAGTCTTGCCCATCTATATTAGTAAAAATACTCAAATTAATAAAGATGCTATACATTTACTAATGATATCCAACGATGAGGGGCAGCTCCATTTCTGTTGGATAAGAAACTTATCTAGATTGGTTACAACTCAACTGCATAAGAGCCACACTCAAACTTTATTATGTGATACGTGTTTAAATCATCTTGCAACTAAAGAATCGCATTTAAGACATATTAGAAATTGTAATAGTGTAAATGAAACTAAAATTAAAATGCCCGAAGAAGGTACAACAATAGAATTTAAAGACTATAAATATCAGGAAAAAGTACCATTTTCAATATACGCAGACGTGGAGTGTGTTTTAGAGAAAGAACAAAATGTTGTTTCCGAAAATGCGGGGGTTTATCAAAAACATGTTCCATTTAGTATTGCTTATTATTTAAAATGTTCATATGACGATAGTTTATCTCGATTTAATATATATCGTGGTGCCGACTGTATGGAATGGTTTGTAAAAGAATTACAATCTATAGCATATCAAGTAAATAATATACTGACAAATATACAGCCTATGGACATTAGCCAGCAGGAAAACGATTCATTTCAAAAATCGGTATGCTGTTACATTTGTAAACAACCTTTCACCGACAAAGACGTGCGTGTACGTGATCACAATCATCAGACAGGTGAGTATAGAGGTAGTGCTCATCAACACTGTAATCTTAACTATAAAGATGTACATTATATTCCCGTTCTCTTTCATAATCTCAGCGGTTATGACGCTCATTTTATTATAAAACCATTGGCAAAACTGATTATGGGAGATATTAAATTGTTGCATATAAATAAGGAAAAATTTATATCATTTACAAAACATGTGGATGGTACAAATATTGATTTCAGATTTTTAGACTCGTTTCGATTTATGCCTAGCAGTTTAGAACAATTGTCATTAAATTTACCGATCAATTTAAAAATCATTACACGTAAATTTTGCAAGAGCGAAGAAGAATTTGAATTACTACTACGTAAGGGTATCTTTCCATACGACTACCTAGACAATTTTGAAAAGTTGAATGATAAAAGTCTTCCTGACAAAACAGTTTTTTAGTCAGCTGCATGGAACAGCCATTTCAGATGAAAATTATGAACATGCACTGCGTGTTTGGAACACATTTAATATGCAAACTCTAGGCCAGTATGCTGATATGTACCTTACAGTTGATGTTCTACTCTTAGCTGATGTGTTTGAAAATTTTAGAGAAAATTGTATGAAAACGTATGGATTAGATGCTCTACATTTTTACACAGCACCAGGATTGGCATTTCAGGCAATGTTAAAAACTACTAAAGTTAAACTTGAGCTGCTGACAGATGTAGATCAACTGTTGTTCATAGAGAGGGGTATTAGAGAAGGGTTAGCACAGTGTTCGAATCGATACGCTAAAGCTAATAATCGATATATTAGTGAAAAATTCGTAGAAGCCGATCTTGAATCGTATATCCTATATTTAGATATTAATAACATGTACGGAGCCGGGATGTCTGAATATCTACTGTATGGAGGGTTTGAATGGGTAAATGATTTAGATATTCCTAAAATTGATCATTTAAATACTCCGGAAGATTCTGAAACAGGTTATATTTATGAAGTCGATTTAGAATATCCTCAAAATTTATTTGAACTTCACAAAGATTTGCCTCTATGTCCTGACCATTATACACCACCAACATCCAAACAATCAAAATTGACAACCACTTTATTTAAAAAAGAAAACTACGTAATACATTACAGCAATCTGCAGCAAGCTGTAAGTTTAGGGCTGAAAATTGTAAAAATTCACAGAATATTAAAATTTAAGCAATCAGCTTGGCTTAAACCATACATAGATTTAAATACAAAATTAAGACAAGCCGCCAAAAATAATTTTGAAAAGGATTTTTATAAACTTATGAATAATGCTGTATTTGGCAAAAGTATGGAAAATGTTAGAAAATACAAAACAATAAAATTAATTTCTAAATGGGAAGGTAGGTACGGATCCAGTGCATACATATCAAAACCAAATTTTCACAGCTGTACTATTTTAGATAAAGACTTGGTACTTATAGAATTAAATCAGTTGGAAATAGTTTTTAATAAGCCAATATTCGTTGGATTTTCAATCCTAAATATTTCAAAAATTTTAATATACGATTTTCATTATAATTATATTAAACAGAAGATGGGTAATCAAGCAAAATTGCTGTACACAGACACTGATAGTCTCATATATCACTTTACCCTTCCAAATATATACGATTATATACGGGAAGATATTCACAAATTTGATACAAGCGATTATCCTCCGAACAATCCATATAACCTTCCACAAGTTAAAAAAAAGTAATAGGTCTAATGATGACGAAATGAGTGGTAAAATAATTACCGAATTTGTTGGTCTACGTGCAAAATTGTATGCTTTCAAAACATTAGAGGATGCTGAGAATGGAGAATTTAAAATTTCAAAGAAAGCTCAAGGTATTACCAGAGCTGCTTTGAATAGAATTACATTTGAGGATTACAAAGACTGCCTGTTTAATAACGAAACAGTATTTTGCGATCAGAGAACCATTAGATCAAAAACCCACAACGTATTTTCTTTAAAACAAAGAAAAAAGGCTTTAGACCCACATGATGACAAAAGAATAGTAAACTGTATGTATACTGACACTTTGCCTTGGGGTTACTGCCCACCAACCACATTATAAACACCAGCTCTCTCTAAGATATCTCAGTGTGCAAAATGTTACCGTCAAATTCAAATATACTGTGGTTGAACAAAGATCTGTATGTTAAAAATAAAGAAATCTATAATTTCCATTTACGTAATGCTATTGGACGTAACGACTTGCAAACTTTGAAGTTTATATTACACAAAATTGGTATTGATATACCGAGTAAAACTCTTATTTGGGGTACACACTTTAAAAGTGTTGAAACCGCTATCGTAAATGAAATTTTAAAAACTATGTTAGCTGCCTTTAATGTTATTAGAGAAATTATTAACGAAGTAAGAAGAGGAGAGTTGAAAATTAATACTGAAACAGATCTTAATTTAATCCTTTCAAAATTATCGTTACAGAGCATTACTTCCTACGAGCAGCATTTCCTTATTGAAACAATATCATCTGACTCTCGAATCGAATTTGCAACTGACGAGCAACAGCAATATCCATATTTTCTTCATGATGCTGTCTTTGAGGCTGCTTATTATGCCCACAGGAAGTTTATAGAAGACGTGTTCGAATATTTAAATACTAACCATATAACTTATATATTTCAGCCTAGCGTTGTACGTCACCACACAGATATTTTTAAATGTCTTCAGGAAAATATCAGAAAAGCTCAAAATGGTGAAGCTGTTGGTTGGAGAAGCGGTCCATGTTCCGGTCCCTGGCCTTCAACAACACCTCAAGACTACATCGATACTTACACACTGTTAAGTTCTGTTTCCCTTATGTATAAATAAGATGTGTGTATATTAATTGAATAAAGCATATATTTATGTGTACATTTATTCTCCCTCTCCTTGTCAAGTTTTGCTTTGCATATGAGATAAATACGGTGTATATATTAATGAAATAAAACACATTAAAAATAAAATGTCTTTTATTTATCTTTAATAATTACATGTATAAGTTTATTACCTAACTTAATTTCTATCTTTATGGGATTTAAATCTAGAGGCAGTGTTGGTTCAGGAAGTGTAAAACTATATGTTGCTTGAAACGAAGGAGGTGGTGATGGTGGTGACACCTGTTCCAGTTCAGATTGCTGTAGTGGTGCGCACCCCTCAAAATTTTGTGTTGGGCTTAACCACCCCTGAATGTTGGCACAATTTATACAGCTGCAGCCCTCCACCTTTGTTATGTTAGACGACCAGGAGTGTGGTTGTCCCATTGGAGGAGGTGGAGGAGGAGACTCCATATTTTCTTCAGTCTCACTCCAGAGTATAACCTCCTCCTCTTCCTGGCTCCACGGATCGTCAGCCCATGCGTCAAAACCCCAACTATGATTTGAGAAGCAGTCTTCGGTAAAAGCTTTCGACATCATTGTTATCGTAAAACTAATATTTCTATGATTAGTATTCTTATATATAATATTCTCCACTACCTTACACCGGCTGCAGGAAGCTATAACAGGTCTGGACAAGTCTGAACATGCCTGAACAAGTAGACAGCAGATGCGATAACTGCGATTAATGATTTTGATTATACCACTTGTGCAAAATGTGAACATTTTGTATGGCACATTGAACCCGTTGTGAACTAGTTTGAATCTGTCAGTCTGTCTAACTGTCTAGCTGACTGTCTACCTGTTTACCTGTCTAGCTGTCTATCTGTCTACCTGTCTACCTGTCTAGCTGTCTGGCTGTCTACCTGTCTAACTGTCTACCTGTCTACCTGTCTACCGCTTACATACTTGCGCCGATAATGAAAACGAATCAGTTCGACAATGTCGAGAGATAAGTTCGGTCGTCACATTCAGCACAGAAATCTACACTTTTACGATGACTGTGAATATTTTTATCTTCAGCATAAACGATTAGCCAATCTTCTATTGGAAGAGGATGCTGTCAACAAGACCCTCCTTAACAAAGAACTTAATAAGATTATTTATCGACTTTCCAAACACCAAAACTCTGCTAGTACAAATATAGAAATAGCAAATGAAATTATTGCAGACATTCAAGCTGAAATTGATCAACTCTACTTTTCTCTAAAACTAACTAAACCTCCGCCTAAACCTTCTGTCTGTCCGTCTGTCTGTCTAGCTGTCTGTCCGTCTGTCTGTCTAGCTGTCTATCCGTCTGCCTGCCTGCCTGCCTGCCTGCCTGCCTGCCTGGCTGCCTGCCTGGCTGCCTGCCTGGCTGCCTGCCTGGCTGCCTGCCTGGCTGCCTGCCTGCCTGCCTGCCTGCCTGCCTGCCTGGCTGCCTGCCTGGCTGGCTGCCTGGCTGCCTGCCTGGCTGGCTGCCTGCCTGCCTGCCTGCCTGCCTGCCTGCCTGCCTGCCTGCCTGCCTGGCTGCCTGCCTGGCTGCCTGCCTGGCTGCCTGCCTGCCTGCCTGCCTGCCTGGCTGCCTGCCTGGCTGCCTGGCTGGCTGCCTGGCTGGCTGCCTGGCTGGCTGCCTGGCTGGCTGCCTGGCTGGCTGCCTGGCTGGCTGCCTGGCTGGCTGCCTGGCTGGCTGCCTGGCTGGCTGCCTGGCTGGCTGCCTGGCTGGCTGCCTGGCTGGCTGCCTGGCTGGCTGCCTGGCTGGCTGCCTGGCTGGCTGCCTGGCTGGCTGCCTGGCTGGCTGCCTGGCTGGCTGCCTGGCTGGCTGCCTGGCTGGCTGCCTGGCTGGCTGCCTGGCTGGCTGCCTGGCTGGCTGCCTTGCTGGCTGCCTGGCTGGCTGCCTGGCTGGCTGCCTGGCTGGCTGCCTGGCTGGCTGCCTGGCTGGCTGCCTGGCTGGCTGCCTGGCTGGCTGCCTGGCTGGCTGCCTGCCTGGCTGGCTGCCTGGCTGGCCTCCAGCGGGATCGAACACATTACCTATCTACTAAAAGATGCTTCCAATCGGCCTATTCAAGTTAAATATCCAGACATATATCTCGTTGAACGTGTAATAAAACAAAAACCTAACAAGGTATTTAAAATGGTTTGGATTTTCATATTGCATCTTTTTAGCTGGAAATAATTCGATATATACTATTAGACCACAATGGTTTCATTGTTCAGTTATTTTTTGCAATCGTGCAGATTTCTCAAACAATGGCTTCATTGTTTAATTGCGCAGAAGATAAACAGGCAGGCAGGCAGGTTTTGACAAGTCTGGCATTTCCAGACAATGACTCACATCCGGTATAGTAATTTCAAAATTAGACTCTTAACCTCAAAATTCATCGTGGGAATCTTGTAAAAATTAGAGTTTTACCTAGCAAAAACTTCCAACTGTGCTGATTTTTCTTAAACAATGGGTTTCTTTGTTTGAATTTTTGCAGATCAACACATTTTTAATCTCCAGACAACAATAGCTTCATTGTTCTCGAATTTCGTGCTGATTTTAAAACAATGGATGCCATTGTTCAACAACATCCTGCAAGAATAGACATGTCTGTCAGAGGATGAGTCACATCCGGTCGAGCCTGAGAAAATTTTGATAAGCGTAACAATAGCTTCATTGTTCTCCAATGGATGCCATTGTTCTATTTACTGATAACAACATCCTGCAAGAATGAACACGTCTGCATCCCAGAAAATTTTGACAAATCTTGTAAAAATTTCAAAAACTACACTTTTAACCAAAAAAAAAATTCCCGGAAGTGGCCGAGGTCAATCACCCCGGCTAGGCCCGTGACCTTCGACTAGACTTAGCCAAGTTTCAAACCAGAGGCCAATGACTCGCCACGTGACACTTAGCCAAGTTCCAAACCACCGGAAGTGAGGCAGAACGCCTATAGGTACTCTACTATCGTAAACTATAAATTGATAAAAACAAATTTAAGGTAAAACAAAATAAAACTTTTAACTTGAAATTAATATGCTAATTTTATCATGTTAGTATTTTAGCTACGTATCCAGTAATTTGTCAACATAATTTTATTACAAGGATTCGTTCAATAACATTATTTTGTATACTTCAATTTACCGATCTAAATAAAAACGTGAATGAAAGTTTCATATGGTTACTGTTGATTTTATAAAAAAAAACATCAATCTCAGGAAGTGATCTTCCTTCAGCAAACATCTTTAAGTTTATAATATTTAATTTCTTTTACAGATGATTCATAAAATTTTTCAAGATATCAACTTTAGTACTACTAACAAAAAGTTTTCAAGGAATGGTTTACTCGAAATATAAAATGTAAATCAAGAATTGAGATTTTAAACAGGTAAAATGTGAGAATTTTATTCCTTCACCAATCTATTTTGCGCCTTTTTGTTTATTTTACAGGTCCATTGCACATGTTAATCTCATTTGATTTTAATTTTAATTTGTCTGATGAAGCAGAAATATTTGTCTGCGAAACGTAACTGTTCAAATTTTTATATAAATTTTATTGAAATGTATTGACTAATACTGGTTATTTTTTATGAAAGACTAAGAAATAATAAGCTCAGTATTTTAAGAATTTCATTATAGCTGATCTATCTCCCACTTTTAATAAATACTTAGGGGTTCACCTAGACGACAGCCTCAACTACAGGAAACACGTAACGGAGACAATACGAAGGACACACGCGACAATAAAAAATATCTACCTGTTGATGGCCCAAACTAACAAAATGAGCAGCAGCAATAAAATAGTTATTTACACCGCAAGTGTTAGAAGTGCAACTTTTTTTCACGCGTGAAAAATAAGCACGCTAACACGACTTGTCTATAAGATTTTTTAAAATTTCATTAAATACTCAAATCCAAGTCAGCTCAGGTAACTAAGGAAACGTCTATTTAAAATAGTTCGCTCCTAAATTAAAAGCAGTGTCACTGAGTGAAAAAAAAGTGACACTTCACACACCGAAATTAATTAAAAAAAGCCTACTTTTTTAAATGAAATTTTAAAAAAACTTTTGTACACAGCAGTGATACGCCCGATCATGAAATAGGCTGCTCCAGCTTGGTGTAGCGCCAGCGACTCCATGCTAAGACCACTGCAGGTGCTCCAAAATAAATGTCCACGACTCATTAAGCATGTAGACAGATTTACACGAATCACAGATCTACACGACAGAACACAGAAACCATAAGACAATACATGACCGAAGCAGCTCCGATATGTTTTGAAAGAAATTAGCCACCGACTTCCACGTTATGGTGAATGGGTCCTGACGGTTAGGTAACCCCACCTGGAACAGGGGCGACCACAACTAATAGAATATCAACTAACAAAAACAGAAAACGACAGACTCTCTCAGGCGACACGTAGAACAGGGTTTTAACTTATATCTTTTCTTGTAAAAAACAAGGAAAACACAAAATACAAAATGTTAATAAAATAATTGACGATACTACATAATTAAAAAAATATTCCTGAAGTGCAATGTCTAAAAATAAGATGCTTAACTTGCAGGTAACTTTATACAAAGTGAGTTTCTATTTTTCACTTGTCTAACCATACTTTGTTTCTATTTCAGATACATCCATTTTGTATTTTTATTGTAAATTTTAACAGGTCTGAAGAAGTTGGCAAGCTCAGCGAAACGTTAGATTTAATAATATTTTATGATGTTTGAATTTCACTGATGCTAATTTCTTTTTGAAGACTAATTTAAAAATAAATTAGTAACTTAATTAAAATCACAATATAATCAAATTAGCTGATCCTTCTCCTAATTTGCGATGTAAGTATTTTAAAACTATTCACAGTTTGCTTGCGTTTCTTGTTTAGTTATTATTATTATCACACTATGTACTTTAATAAACAATATCTTTGATGTTAAGAAATGTGACTGTTGAGAGAACATGCGCGTCATCTCCACATGTCCATATTTTTTTATTTTGGTAATAGAAGTTCTTTTGTCATCCAAAAATTGTTTATAAGTCGAAAACGTTCTTTTCACGTCGCGTGATAAGGGCAAATTTCAGGAAACTGATCTGCTCTGGAATCATCGCTAAATCATTGTTTGAAACACCTTGTTAAATGTTAATAATTTATTGTAAAATTTAAAAAAAAAGATTATTTGTACACCGATCCTTTTTAATTTATTTTTACGAGTTTCAAACAATGTATGCTTTCTTAGACATTTCCCAGAAAAAAAATTAGACATTTCCCAGAAAAAAATTAACTATCTTTTTTATATTTTAAGATTAAGAAATATCTTACAAAAAACTAAAAACAATAAAATGTTTGCAGAAGAAGTACTGAATAGGCAAAAACAACAAAAAATTAGGTAAAAAGGCATTTTTCGAAAGTACGTACATGTTCTTAAACAGATTTTAAATCGGGTCTGCCTTAAATTTCTTCTTTTATAAGAAAATACATTTTGCCTAACTATCCCGTCTTTAGAGACTACAATACTCGCCTCGGGTGTAAAAATTTCTAATTTAAAAACAGCAATGATTTATGCATAATTATGTTAAATAAGTATCCATTAACTACGTTTTTCAGTGGCTTCCAGTATTGGAAATTTCAATAATTGGCTTGACCTAGCGAAGAGATTGAGCTACCGGCTTTGGGATCAAATTGAGTGAGGTAGCATAAAACTATATTTGTGATTTTTGACCCTTGTCTGCCGTTAGTTTTTAAAATTACTGAAAACCACTTTCCATTTCCAGCAGATTACGTAAGTATGCCAACATCTCTGTAGGCTTTTGTTGAATCTGTTTCTTTTTAGCACTACGTTTCCACTGTCACCAGTACCTAGTAGATCTTCCGATCAAAATACTTCAAAACTTCCTATACAACACAAAACTTTAACATCGGCCAACATGGAGCCTCCGAATGAATTAATTTCATTGGTTTGTCTATTTAGCATTACGTAATTTTAGAAACAGCATTTCTGAAAACTGTTTCATACCCAATATAGTGATCTTTAGACGACTGAAGATTTCAATCAAATATACAAGCAGAACCATGTTTTCCCTAACAAAAAATTCATTTCCGAAATTTCTTTTCAAAAGTTATTTCAGAGATATTTACTTGTCTTAATTTAAATGCATCATCCGTTATTTCTCATGTAAAACTTGTTTTAAATACTTTATTTGTTCCATACTGACTGAATTAAATGTAATTTGCACACCGAATCAGAAAAGAACCCGAAACTAAATTTATTATTGTTCTTTATACGAGGGGACCGAGAACAATTTTGCCTTTCTCAAAGATTAACTTGTTTTTTATTTTGAAACGTTTTGTACAATTTTAACCTTTTCTATATAGTCTCCTTGCAAATCCGCACATTTCTGCCACCGATGCTTCGACTTTAAAATCCCATCTTTATAGAAGTCTGCATTTTGCTCCTCCAGCCACTGGGCAACTGCACTTTTCACATTTTCATCATCTTTAAAATGTGTTTCCCGTAAATGACTCTTTAAGTTCCTAAATAAATGATAATCAGAGGGTGCCAAATCAGGTGAATATGGTGGATGTGGCAAAATTTGGAAACCCAATTCGGCCGCTTTTGAAGTTGCTGCAACGCAAGTATGGAATGAGGCGTTGTCATGCTGCAGCAGGACACCGTGGCTAAGCATTCCCCTACGTTTCAGTTTAATATTTTCCCTCAATTTACTTAAAAGAGACGCATAATAGTCTCCAGTAATCGTATGTCCTTTTTTAAAAAATATATGAGTATAACACCTCTTTAATCCCAAAAAACTGAAAGCATCATCTTCCCGGCCGATGGCTTGACTCGAAACTTTTTTGGGGGCGGCGAATTACTGTGCCACCACTGCATGCTGGATTGTTTTGTCTCAGGACCAAAGAGATGAACCCAGCTTTCGTCCATTGTAACGATTTTGTCAAAAAAATTATCAGGGTCAGCTTCAGAATAATTTAAAAGTTGACGACAAATGTCGACTCGATCCTGCTTTTGAAAAGGTGTCAGCATGCGTGGCACTCACCTGGCAGATACCTTATTCAGGTGTAACTGATCATGTAAAATAGATCTTACCGACCAATCGCTAATCTTTGTTCTTCTTACTATCTCATCCACCGTAATTCTTCTGTCCTCCATAACTAATTTTTCCACTTTTGCCACCATTTCTTCATTTTGTGCAGTTGCAGGGCGCCCACTTCTTTCATCGTCTTCTAAGCTTATTCTTCCATGTTTAAATTCTATTACCCAACATCTAACTGTAGATTCTGAAGGTGCAGACTCCCCATATACATTTCTTAAACGTTCCGAAATTTCCGTGAAGTGAATTCCCTCTTTTGTGAGAAATTTTATTACAGGGCGGTACTCGATTTTTTCCATTTTCGATTACCCTGTTATATTCTGTTTTATAAATCAGAAGTTAATAAACGAAACTTTATGAAATTTGCAGGCACAACTACCAAAACTTTGACAGTTATGACAATCAAGAAATTTTGTTTTTTTCCATGGCCTAATGAGATCGGCAGAACTTTTCCCCTCGTATATGTTGTATTTTAGGAATCAGTCTCAGATAACCCGTTTATGACTGGTGACGATGAAACACATCCTAATTGTGACATTCCCAGTAGTCCTGCAAGCAATAAAGATACTTCGGTTGATGATGAGGTAGCAGACCCTGATTATGAACTTGATGAAGGCGATAGTTCTTCTGTGACTCTAATTTGCTTCAGTTTGATAATTCAAATCAGTATTAAAATATTTTTTAAACAATATCCTAAACTTTGCCTAAATTATTTTGTTCGCCAGAGGATCTCTCCTCCCCTTACTGTTTGGTTCAGGGTAAAGATAATGAACTGGTTCAAAATCAGGTTGGAACAGATGATATTATCCTCCAAAGAACAGCAACAATGGACAGCTCAAATTCTCAAAATCATAAACAAGTTGGAGCAGCTGATAGTTGTCCTCCAGAAAACACAAACAAACTGGGCAACTTCAATTCTAGGAAACAAGTTTTTTGTTACTATTGTGAATCAAGCGTACAACATTTTTTTAGACATATATTTAGGAACCACAAAACGGAATTCGAAGTACAAAAGCATTACATCCCCATAGTAAACAAAGACATGGATTACTCTACTCTTTAAGAAAAAAGGTAAATACCTAATCAGTAATGAAGTAACCAAACCAGTAAGAGCAGGTTTAGATGGTACAAATTATCTACCGTTTCCTTGGATATTCTATTCCGGCAGAAATTTATGGCGACATCGTAAACAATGTTCAGAAATGTGTTCCCTTCGGAAAATGCAAGCTGCAAGCTGATTCTTAAAATTTTTTGTTACGCCATCTGAGAACTGATCCCCAATTAAAAACGGATGATAACAGAAAAAATTTCTCTTGTCGCTAAGAAAGACCCACTCATATGTGCATTTTCTTCCAGATATTTTAAAGTGAATAGAGAAAAGTACTTGCTTCTGGTTGCTTCACGAAAAATGCGATAATTGGTTAGATTTTTTGTTGAAGTAAAAAATCTAAAGCCCCCCCCCCCACATTAAAGATCTTTTTGAGGCTCTTAAATCAGACAATTATGATGCGTTAGTGTCAGCAACAAAATCGGTCGCAAAATATGATCGTGATATGCAGCGTTACCTATCTCCCACATGTTTTAATCATTGATACAACCTTAAAGCAGTGTTGCGACGTAGCACTTGTATATTAAAACGAAATCTGTTTCAGTGTTCCAAACAATACAGTCAGCAAACACTGACGTGCAACTGCAAACATTAATCCAGTTAATAGAAGATGGAACAAAGTCAGTTTAGTGCCACTTGCTAGCAATCTAAACTTATTAAAAGATTGTCTTATCGATAAGGCCAATGAGGCATTATCAAAATTACAAGAATACAGGGTGATTTTGAATTACACATATATACTTAAATCTCACATAGAAAAAGAATAAACAAGTAGAACTGCAAATTTTTTCCTATATAAAATATGCTTTAGTTTCGAGAAAAACCGGTTTGAACTTCAATGGAGCTCAGTTTGGGAACTGCATGTAAATTTAAAACTGTAAGGTAGCCATGTTACTAACAATTTTCAATTTTAACTTGTTTCATTTTTTATTTTCACGACCTAACGTGAAATTAAGTTTATAATTACACTAAACCTTGCTAATGATGATTCATTTGCTAGGAAAATTAATAAATCAATAAGTACTGACATCATTATTTTGTTTAATTAATATGTTAAATATTTGTTCATTATTTGGATTTTCGATCAGAAGTATAACGTCTTTAAAATTAAACCAAGCAAGAAGTACGGGCACGGAGCAGTCTCCTACCTAAAAACGTGGCAGAACTTGAGCAAGATGCTAGCAGCAGCGAAAAACCGAAGGACCTTTTCAACCAAATGCCGTCAACAATAAATAACACCAATCTACCTAAGGGGCTACACGAAAGCAACTAAAAACCTGTTCTGCAGAACCCAGAACAACCGCACACTCAGAAAAATGAACAACACCCAAAAAAGAATGCCGATGCATTTCTACGAGACCATCAGCAAGGAGTACGGGCACGAAGCAGTCTCCTACCTAAAATCGTGGCAGAACTCGAGCAAGATCCTAGCAGCATCGAAAAACAGAAGCACCTTTTCAACCAAATGCGGTCAACAAGGAATAACACCAATCTATTTAAGGGGCTACACGAAAGCAACTGACAACCTGTATATCTTCCAAGGAGGAAAATGGTAATCGTGTAGTTGTAAGAGTTGTAGATCTATTTTTATTTGTTCTCTGATTCTTTTGGTACAGGGTTTTCATTAACCCCTTCAGTCCCTGTGCCAACTCCCATGAACAGTTATTTTATTAATCCGTAGGTGTAACCACCGGATATTTTCAATGTTCTGAACTTGTTGTATGGTATAGTAGACACTTCCCGTTGAATTCCCCTAAGATCACTATATCAATAAGGTACAGCCATTAGTGATTTTTTATATCTATCAATTGCACAATTTTCTCCAACTGGGGATAAAAACACAATCGAAAGATCACGGCCTGCTGAAACGTTTGACAAACGTCACTGGCGTTTGTCACACAATTCAGCGTGGCGTTTGTCAAATAATTCAAAAATAACTAGAGACCCTTGAAATGAGAGACTGGCCATTTACCGGAAGTGACTAGATTCCCCTAGCGAAATGTTGGCAGTTGTCCACAAAATGGTGAATGTGTTAACCCAACTGTGTTTTGCAGGATTTCAATAAATGTGAATATTTGAGTGTTATATAACTACTAAATGCTGATAATTTGTATTTGTAGCAACTGTAATTAATTATGTACTTCCCGAAGAATGTGAAATTGAAATGTTGTAAAGGATGTTGGAAGAGGCACAGAGAAAAGTGACTAGCAAAGGAAGAGTGTGAAAAGCAGGTGAAATTGGCAAAAAAAAATGTAAATATTACTGAAAAATCAAATATAAAGTTAAGGAGGAACAACAGAGTGTTAAATGACATGAACCAAAACTTGTTAGTGAGTCAAAATCGTTTGACGTTTGTGATGAAGAAAATGTTCAAGTTACAGAAACGCTGGGTCACCGTGTTGATGATGTGGTGATCAACAAATTTTCAATCTGCAGCATTTATCAAGTGATAAAAATTTTGTACGAGTCCTTGCAAAGTGATCTTCCTACTTGGGACTTTCTCGAAGAATTTTAAAAAGAATTGTTGACCGTTCAAAACAATATTGTTAATGACTCGGCTGAAATAGGTGTTAAAGGTCATAGAAGAGTTTAACAGCGTTTTAACTAAGAAGAATGATCAAAAACAGTTTGTGTTACAAGTAGTAAAGGACTACCGCAAGAAATACACTCCCCTCCAAAAAAACCGGATCATTTTTTTAATGCTATTTTTATACAACAGATCATTTTTTAATGTCTGAACATGCATTTTATATTTATGTAAGTATTGCTTAATGCCATATTAAATATAATAATACAAATTAGCTATTTTTGTATTAAAATTATCAGGAAAATGAAAAGATATGTAATATGAAAAACTACAATTTGATTTCAAAAAATCAAAAACTGATCCGGTTTTTTTTAGAGAGGAGTGTATCTAGACTGTAGCAAAAAGAGGCTTTAATGCAACGTTTACATTTTATTTTTTGAAGTTACTGTGAAGCCATGGATTCTTTATATTGTTTCCCTGTTTAATACCAATGTATTCCGTATCTTTGGTATATATTGTAATAAATTTATGAACATGTAATAGTACATCTATACATTTTTAATTTTCCTCTAGGTCTTCAAGATCATTGAGGCACGTCTGATGGTTATCCAATTGGTTTTACATTTTACATGGTTTTTATTTTTCTATTTGGAAAAATGTTAAAAGGGTGAAATCGCCAGAATTTTTAAAAATGTTTATATAAATAAAGACCACCCTAGTACATATGGAATGCATTTAAGTTAAGACAGCTTTAAAATCAATTCTGGAAAATATTTTCTCTAATACAATTGCGGACAAATGGATAGTCTACCTCAGTGTGTTGTTAGTACTACCTCTTCTGCTAATAATTTTAAAAACAAACGATGCCTATTAAAAGAATTCAGAGCATAGTGTTGCGAATTAATAATTATGATTACGGTTAAACAGCTTCTGCCGTGCATTAAAAATAGTAATTTATTATACAAGACGATAAAGTTAAATTTTATCCACGAGCGAATCGTTTAACGTCGAGACGAAGTCGAGACGTTAATGATTCAAGAGTTGATAGAAATAACTTTATCGTCGTGTATAATACAATATTTTTTTTCTATAGCAAGAACTTTAACAATTTCAAAAGAAAATAATGACAGTCAATCACATTTCAAAATGTCAGTAGCTAGATTGGGTTGCTACGATAATACGAAGCCGTCATATTTAATTTAAACAAAAGTGAGAAAACTAAATTACTTTATCTATCCTTGATGTTAAAGTAAAACTTGACCTTTTGTTTTGAGTTGATAAAAGCACACTTTAACATGTGCTATAGAAAAAAATTCAGTTTTCCTGATTTTGTTCCATAATTTTATGTAAATTTTGGTTATTTAAACTCCTTTTGACATAATTTTTGTTGAAACAATGACATTTTTTCTATAGCACATGTTAAAGTGTGCTTTTATCAACTCAAAACAAAAGGTCAAGTTTTACTTTAACAGCAAGGGTAGATAAAGTAGCGCTTTAAGATCAAGGATAAAGTACTCGTAATTTAATTTTCTAACTTTTGTTTAAATTAAATATGACAGCTGCGCATTATCGTAGCAACCCAATCTAGCTACTGACATTTTGAAATGTGATTGATTGTCCTTATTTTCTTTTGAAATTGTTAAAGTTCTTGCTATAGAAAAAAATATTGTATTATACACGACGATAAAGTTATTTCTATCCACTATTGAATCATTAACGTCTCGACTTCGTCTCGACGTTAAACGATTCACTCGTAGATAAAATTTAACTTTATCGTCTTGTATAATAAATTACTATTACTTGGTAAATAAACACATATTTTGTTATTTCCGTCTAATAATTGCGATACAAAAGTTATGAATATAAAAAAATATAAGAATTACTAATAAACTGTGTTTTTACGAGTCATTTCCTTTATACTTTACGTGTGCGCCATTTTGGGGACAAACTTCGCCTCAACCAATCAGGCCAGCGACGGCCAATGGCCAGTCTTTAATTTCTAGGGTCTCCAAAAATAATTTGACGCAACTTTTACAAAAACTACTGACATTATATTTTCAATGCTACTGTCATTAATTCCTGCATATTTACTTTCACTGTCAAGATCCACCTCGTCGCACCGTTACAGTTATCGTTATATTTTTCATCTTAGTTTAGTTACGTTTATTTATTGATTTATTTAACATGGTCAGTAATAAATGTTGTGTTAGGGGATGCTCAAGTTCTAGAAGAAATGGTTTTAAATTGTTTATATGTATTTGATAAAATATTATTTTAATTTACAAAAACATTTTACTAAAGATGATTTTTTCTTGGCTGAACATTTTTAGCGATTAAAGCCTGAAGCTGTTCCTCATCTTTTACTGGAACCTGTGGATTTAGGTATGTGTCCCATTTATGTGTAGGTATATTTAATAAAAAGATGTATATTTATCAATCATGTATTTTTTTCATCCAATGCCTAAATTTCCTTCCCCTGTTTTAGTTGCTGTAAATCGCCCTGCAACTGAATTTCATCTTCAACCTATTCCGGAACCTTCCTTTAACCAAAGCTCATCTGAGCTCTCTAATCTTACGTGTACTAATTGTTGTCAAAATGTTATACAAACAACCCAAAAAAATGTACATATTCAGACTAGTCTGCAAAATAACGAAATTGCTAATGGACACAATTCATCGCAAAAAATAAAAGAAGAAATTGAAAAATTTAAGCGTCAAATTAATTTGCTTATAAAAGAAAATGATCAACTTAAAAAAACGAATACAAATATTACAAGTGGCTTAGAGAAATTATTAAATCAGAATCAAATTATGTGTTTGAAAAATGGTTCCATGAGAGGCTCAACATGGTCCTGAGATACTTTAATGAAAGCATACAAAATTATACTGACATGTGGTAGCACTGGATATGATGTTCTTAGGGAAATGGGTCAGCCTTTACCTTCCCAGCGTACTCTTCAACGTAGAATTGAGCATTTAAAATTTACACCTGGTTTACTCAATGAAATATTGACTCCATTAAAAATTAATGTCGAGAGCATGAAAGACGAAGAGAAACACTGTGCCATTTTATTGGACGAAATAGGAATTTCTCCAAAATATGATTATGACCCAAGCACAGGGTTAGTCCTCGGAAAACCAACTATTCCTTCTAGCTGCGGACAATTTAAAGAACTGGCTACGCATGGCCTAGTCTATATGATAGCTGGAGTCACAACTTCTCTGGAAACAAATAGTAGGATATCAGTTAACTGGCAATTCCTTCGATGCAAATTATATCAAAACAGATATAATTAATTTAATTTGTGAGGCAGAGACCATGGGACTTAAAGTGGATGCTGTAATTAGCGACATGGGAGGACAAAATCAGGCTATTTGGCGTTTATTTGATATACATGCTGGAAGGTTTTCAAAAATTAAGAACTATTGTCCACACCCTTGTGACCGTTCTAGAAATTTATATTTTCACCCGGATCCACCACATGTACTTAAAAATTTGCGAGATATTTTGACTAACGGTTATTAAATTATTATTCCGGAATATATCTTGACAAATCGTCACTTACCAAATGGTCCCGTAAGGATCTCACATGTGAGAGAATTATTAGATATAAACAACCAACTGGATTTAAAGTTGGCCCCTTATTTAAAAGAATCTTGCCTTAAACCCAGTCACTTTGAAAAGATGAGTGTAGGGCTTGCACTCCGCCTCATCAACCATGACACGGCTGCATCCCTTAGGTATTGTGTGATGTAAAAGAAACTTCCCGAGGAAGCACTTGTTACAGCTTGGTTTTTCGAGAAAGTGCACGAATGGTTTAATGTTATTACAAGTAGATCAAGAATGACTGCTATCACTAGAGATGTAAACAATTTTGAAAAAAAATCAACAGCTTCTTCAGGAAATAATTGAATTATTTTATGTTTTAAAAATTGGACCAAGGCATGGATGGAAGCCTGTACAAACTGGTGTTATACTAGTTTCAACCAATGCTCTGCAGTTTTCAGAGTATTACATAAAATAAAAGGGATTTTACTATGTTTGTTTGGGCAGGTAAAATAAAAGAGGAAATTACCAGATAGATGACTGTGTCAATTTGATTGATTTTTTTCAAAATTCAAATGTTTCATACATGGAAAACGAAGGGGATGAAACGTTTGAGAATGAAATTGATTTAGATTATGTAGATGAACTGGACATGGATAAAATACAAAGCTTATACTATCTTTCGGGCCGAACTATTCATTAATACATCAAACTAAAAAAAAACTAAATGTGCAATATGTTTGAAAGCAATTAAAACAACTTCTTCCGATCCAACTATTTCTATGTTAAAAATGTTGACAGAATTTAAGGCGTATTCAAAAAATACTATTTTTGGCACAAGGTATAATCATCTTATATGAAATTGCTCAAAAATACAGAATTGTACATTAGCAACCTACCTACTAATATCCCATTATTAAAATTCTGCATACTTACTCGCACTCTTATATACCTATCTTAAAACTGAAACTGTATATTTTCATCTTTAACTTTTAGTGAAGTTATGGAGCTTTTAAGAAAAGCAGAAACGCACATAAGAAAGTATGCTTCAAAGTTAATACAAGGAGAAACCAAATTAAAATTTGTAGTGGCATTATTTTTTAAATCAAATTTGTTTACTTTTTCAATGCCATAATATTGCCTACGAGCTTGCAGGTAGTTATTTTAGATCGAGAATTTATTTTATGTTGAGGAAAGAAAATAATGTCCTATCAAATTTAAGACAGGGATCTGCAAAATGTGACAGCAGAAGTATGGGAATGAGAAGAGCAGTTGAAAATATTTAACCATTTTGTTTGCTTTACGATTTTTGATTACCTTGTTATTCTTCAGGGTAAGTTTGTTTCATAATTTTTGCAGTCTTGTAATGGAGATTATTATTTTTAGCGTCACAATACAAATAGAACCAAGCCCGCTTAGTAGCTTTTATGGAAGGAGTTAGAAGATGAAGAAAATAACTTGCAATTGAATCACATAAGCGAAAATTCTGCATTAGAAAACAGATTTTAGTTACTACAATGAAAATTAAATTGGGGCTTACAATTAGGTTTTTGGCAATTCTTTTTAATATTTGCATCTGCTAGAAAATATTTCATTTGCACGTTGCAAAATTATAGGAGCTTTACTTAAAACACGTATAAAGTTCTCATCCAAAGAAGAAATTGTACGCAACTTACCAAAATGTTTTCAACTTTTCAAATTGCCGCATATTATTAGATTGTACAAAAATTTTTATTGAAAAAAGCAAGTGCGCAACATGAGTTATTCTTTTCACAAAAAAGGCCACACTTGTAAAATTTTAATAGGGGAAAGGGCATCTGACAAGGCAATTTCCAACAAAGAGAACCTTATTGAATGATTTTTGCCAGGTCAGAATGCAATTATGGTGGATGAAGGATTTGCTATTGCATCTGAAAGAAAACAAAACTTTATTCACTTGATAATTCCCAATTTTTAGGAAAAGGCAGAAAGCAATTTACCAAAGATGAAGCAGTGAAAACTGCAGAAATGGCACGTACTCGTGTCCATGTAGAGCGTAGCATACAACAGCATATGCTGCCTTTTTCTATCCTGCCTTACATCGACGACATTATGGTTATTGTTACTGGATTAGTACATTTATCTGAACCCGATAAATTTTAACAATACGAGTATAATTTAAATGTTATATAGTTTCTTTATTTAGCAAAAATAGCTAATACATAATCAGATACACAAATGTGATAATACATTAAAGTTTACATTTAAACTTAACTACAAAGAATTTCGAAACTTCAGATTTAAAAACACCCAATGAAGAACATTGTTTGATATCATTTGGAAGAGCATTAAAAGTGCGAACACCCTCATTCATGAAAGACTTCATTACAAAAGATTTATTAGCGAAGTCTATATTGAAATTATCTTTGGATCTTAAAACTCGAGAGTGCAAGTCATACCTACAGTGACTATACAGGGTGTTTCCAAAATGTTGCGCCAAACTTTACAGGTGACTTCTACAGCTTAAAATAGTTAAAAAAGTTTATATGAACACATGTCCACAAACTCTTCGTTTTCGAGCTACGACTCGTTTTCTACAACAGTGGTTTAAAATAACTTGCCGTAACAATAACTACAGTAATTGTTTAAAATGTTGTCAATTTTCTTCTATACAAGACTACACACGATGCATCATTACTAACAATGTGACACTTAAATTAAGCAATACAGAAACTACTTTGATAAAATCGAAAAATGTGTAACTTGTCTTATATCCAATGTTGTAGAAAACGAGTCATAGCTCGAAAACAAAGAGTTTGCGCACATGTGTTCATATAATAGTTACGTACCTAACAAGTTCGGGAAGTTAATTTTCCCGAATGAGCACTTTGTTTGCACCACGACCGAAGGGAGTGCTGCATGTAGTGCGAATTCGGGAAAATTCTTCCCGAAAGAGGTAGGTACAAAGTTTTTTGTAACGAATAACTCAAACTTTGTAAAAAAGTTTAAAAAAATATTTAGTGTTTTACAACTTTACTGAGTTGGCAGCACAAATGACTAAATTTTTCTACGTATCCCAGCACCTGTTAGCTTTTGTTGACGTTTACAGCGCCTCTGGAATATACAATTTCCATAGTTTTTGTGGGAAAGTAAAAAACACCCCGGTGCGGGAATAGTAATTTTTGCATGAAGTGCGCGAAATGAGTGTTTTTTATGGCGCGTGAGAATGTCAATTTTCGCCGAGACCGTTAGGTCGAGGCAGAAAAGTCATTCAAACGCGCCATAAAAACACGAATTTTGCCACGAAATACAAACAACGTTTTTTCTACAGCCGTCAAAAAAAGAATAAAAGAATAATAAAATTATTGATTTTGTTTATGTAAATTCTAGAAATAAAATACGAACAATAATTTGCTAACATAATATGTAGTCACCTAATGTGTTGTAACTAAGGAAATGCAGTTCCAAAACCGTTTTTTCAGTGCTAGCCGTGAAGAATAGTTATTTATGTACCTAGAGCGAAAAATGATGCATTAGGCGTGAGTTCGAAAGTTTCGGGCCCAGCGAAGCGAGGTCCGAAAAAACTCGAACGAACGCCTAATGCATTTTTCGCTCGTGTTGCATACAAAATTTTTCCTACGACTGTAAAATTTTCGAAAATAGGTTTAAACTGGTGTTTTTTGCCATTTCTAAAATTTCCAGCGACGTGCAAATTTTTACATCAGAATTGGATAATAAATCGCCCATTTCTTATTTTTCTTAACACTTAAACACCGACAATACACAAAATAAAGCACAAGTAACTTTAAATCGCGAAAAAAGGTTTAAATAAAATTCACAGTGACAGCTGTCAACTTTGACGTTTTCAAATAGCTGACCACTAGCCGACTTAGGTATATAATCATGAAAGCTTATATAAAATTTATGTCTGTTGCTATGTATTACGATTCACGATTATATACTTACGTATGACGGCTGCCGCGATGAACTGATTCAAAACAATCAATTTTTGACGTACGTCAACAAGGCGGAAAGCTTGATTTTAGAATCAGTCGTAGGAAAATATTATTTATCTACTAGCAACATGATATTGTACATTTTCGTCATAGAAACAAAATATGAAAAGCTACTCATAACTACCAAGGGACTTGTCAAATTATTTCTCCCTCAAACTCATGGTAACAATGCAACTACAATTAACGTCTTAGCAAACATACAAGGATTGGTGTTACTTAGGGTAAACTGGTTCATAGTGGGACCCGGTCCATAGTGGGAATTTCACTCTCCTGGCTATTTTTTCGTTGCGGTAGAGCTATATTTCAGTGCGAGTGCTATCATAACAGTGCCGCCACCGAATCTCGTGTTGGTTTTTCAATTGGTACGCTGCGTTTTGATATTTTGCAAATTCAGGTGAGTGATCAGCTGAAAATTTTTATTTCCATGTTCAGATTTTTTCGAATAATCCGCCGAAATGTATCCTTTTTAACTTGAATTTGGTATGGATATCTAAAACATACATAACCTCAATAGTCTTATTCTGTTTAAGCCTAGCTTTACCACTTTGATAAAATTTTTGGTCATTTGTATTTTGATGCGCCATGGTCCATAGTGGGAAAAAAAGCGGTCCATACTGGGATATGGTAACATAATGCGGTCCATGCTGAAATATGCTAAAACATGCTAAACTTTTCATTCTTTGCAGAATTGAATATGCCGAGGCATCCAAGATCCCAACTGTCAGCAGTTTTCGAAAAAAGCCGAGAGGAGCATGAAGTATATGCAAGGTCTATGCATTCTGCAGTGGAAGATGTTGTAGAAAATCAAATGACATTGATGAGTGCATCCAAAAAGCATGATGTAAGCAACTCAGCTTTACAGCAGAAAGTGAAGAAGTTCAAATTAACTAATAAAGCTAATGAAGAAAACACAAATGATTTTGAATACGGACGAACCCATGGTTTCAAACCAATATTTACAAGTAGAGAGGAACAGCTATTAAGCGAGTATATAATTCAAGCTTGTGAAATGCGCTACGGCTTAACTTTAATAAATACTCGTGAATTGGCTTATAAGTATGCCATTACTAATAATAAAACAGTGCCTTGAGCTTGGCACGAGAAGAAACGAGCTGGAGTCGAATGGATGAATAATTTTAGGAAACGACACCCTATGTTATCGCTTCGAAAACCAGAAGCAACTAGCCTTGGCCGGGCGACCAGCTTCAACAAGCATAATGTGGCTACATTTTTCAACAACTTGAAAAATGTGATAACGAAACATAATATCCAGTCGAACCAAATATACAATTGTGATGAGACTGGTGTCACCAATGTGCATAAACCCGGGAAGGTACTTGCTAACATTAAACAAAAACAAATTGGAAAAGTGACAAGTGCTGAACGAGGCACATTAATATCAATGTGCACTGCAATATGCGCTAATGGGACTTTTGTGCCTCCATTCTTTGTATTCCCGAGGAAAATATTTAAGCCTTTCATGCTTACTGGGGCTCCTCTAGGATCAGCCGGTGCAGCTTATCCCTCTGGTTGGATGACAGGAGAAAATTTTTTGAAGTATATAGTAGTGCTGTACATCAGATCCGGATCCTTTTTTAATCCGAATCAGATCCGTACGGATCCAAATTTTTCAACGTGCACAATCCGCATCCGGATCGATCCGGATATAATACTCGGATCCGAAATCCGAATCCAAGATCCAAAATATGGATCAAAGATCCGAGATCCAGATACGGGATCCTCGTATTCACTGTTGCCTACGCCTACTTGGTTTATTTTTAGAACGTGAGTACTCTCCCTTTCCACAAATCTTTGGCGGTAGGACAGGTTCTTTCGTTGTTTTACGCTACACGTGTTTCGTGTGAATCGTAAGCCAGACAGTCACTAGAGAGACTTGTATGGCGAAAAGTGATTTTGTGTTTTGTTTGTTTTCATGCAGATCGGGAAACTACTTGTAGTATAGTACTTGTGCTTGTGCCTGTAATTGTGAAGTTATAAACGTAAGTATACATTAAGTAAGAATGATGTATACATACATATTACCTATATTATAAATATTATGTCATGGGCGTATTGTATTAATATGTATTTTAATTTGCTCTAACTTTGTTGATAGTAACTTTTATGGCAAAAACACAGGATCTGTTACATACTTAGTTTTTATAAAGTTCTCAGCAACTTCATCCAGTGCTGAAGGGGCACGGTCTCGGTAACCTGCATCAATGCAGAAATTTCTAAATTTCTCGAAAACAGTCACCTATAGCGTTGTTAGTTATGTGCACCTATTTTGCCTAGAAAAGGTGTAGAAATAAAATTTTCTGCTAAACTTTTTTTTTACAAAAGTTATTAAAAAAAATCGAAAACAAACTTTCAATTTCAACACCCTCTATCTCATAAACTAGCGTTTTGAATCACCCTGTATGTATGTATGTACTTATATAGTATGTACGTTATGAAATGCATTTCACACCTGCGGGACATATTTTAGGGAGTTTGATTTTTTATTTTTTTCAGATGAGTACTATTTGGATATATTTCAAGAAAAATTCAACACTACGAACTGCTACGTGTGACATCTGCAAGAGAGAATTTAGAAGTGGTGGAAGCACTGGGGTTCTCTGGAAACATATTAGATCTTTTCATAAGGAGGATGCAAAAGAAGACACTTCTTTTTGCGGAGAAAGACAAAAAAGCAAAGGTAACCACGCAAACGTAAACACGAGGGTTTTGGATTATTTAGCCTGCGTTCATTTGTTTTACCAATTTTCAAAATATGCTTGTACTGTAAAAACGTAAACACAACAGTGTAAACGGAAACAGAAACCTCTTATTTTATTTTACATGGAGCAGTTTTTAGAAATATTTTAATTGTGTCGCAACAAACGATCAGGTTTTAATTTTTTAAATCTTTAGCGGCATTGCCTAGATATTCATTGGCATTTTGGTTTTTTGTAGATTTTCAAAATAAAAATTATTTCATTGACAAAAAATATGGAAGATTAGATATTATTAATTAATAACCACATTACATACTAGGCGAAAAAAAATATTAGAGAAGAATAAGTAGGTTGTTTAGTTTAATGTTGCTGGGTTGGAATTTTCAATACTCAAAAATAAAAAATTGAAATTTAAATTTGCCGTAACTTCATTGCCATCAATAATACACCTTCTATATTTTCTCACCAGTCAAAGGAGTTTTATTAGTCCTAGTGATTTTCTTGATACAAGATGGTGCCTAAAAACAAAAATGTCTATACATTTAGCGAAAATTCGTTTCTGCCTGGAGGACTTTCAGATTGGAAAAGTTGGCTATTAAAAATTTCTTGAGCCCTGGGATGTGCAGGTTAGGTACTATAGTATAGTATATGAGTATAGGACATCTAATGTCCTATTTACAGCAAATTTAAATTTGAATTTGTTGAAATGTTAATTAAAGTAAGCCAATTAATTTCAGGCTCGCAACAATCTCAGACGAAGAAAGCGAGGTGGAAGATAATGAATCGGTCGTTTCAAATGTTTCTACTCCTCCTAGTACTCCTACGTCTGCTAAATCATTACCATTACCTTCTGGTTCTGTCACGTCATTATGCTCGACATCCTCATCAGAGGCAGCTCAGCCCAAAATTACGAATCATTTTTTTCAAGAAAGGAGGATGATAGAAGAGCTGAACATATTACCCAAAAAATTACCACAATGGTCGCAAATGATATACTTCCCCTAAGCTTTGTGGAAAATGAAGGATTTCGTGCACTAATGAAATATTTGGCACCGAATTACGTTATGCCCAGTAGACCTACCATCACCCGACGTTTGCACTTGAAGTATGAAAATATAAAAAAAAAACGTGATTGAGTAAAAGTCAATACGTAGCGTTTACTACAGATACTTGGTCATCTAGATCTTCAAAATCTTACTGTACAGTTACGGCACATTGCATTACCACTGATTGGCAACACGCTGCACTTACTTTAGTCACGCAAGAAATGCCGGAGCGTCACACAGCTGAAAATTTAATATCAAAGATAGAAAGTGTAATAACTAATTGGAATCTTACAGGAAAAATATGTGCTGTGGTTCACGATAATGCTAGTAATATAACAAGTGCCATTACAAGAAATAGAGATATTGTTGGTGAAAGTATCCCTTGCTTTGCGCATACGTTGCAATTATGTGTTAATCGAGGATTGAGCTGTTCTACCATAATTGAAACAATTATCAAAATATGGAGTAGTATAGTAGCACATTTTCACCATTCAAATGTTGCCACCGAAGCTTTGAAGAGGAGGCAGCAACAACTTAATTTAGTCCAACATAAACTCATACAGAGAAATAATACACGATGGAACTCCACGTTCTACATGTTTAGGCGCTTAATAAAAAATTTAAATATTTTGTAATGCAAATTATACTACTTTTTACTTTTTTTTTTCTATGCCAATAACTTCTACAGTATTATATGATCCGGATATCGGATCCGGATCTGAGATCCAAATCTCGGATCTAGATCTGACATCCGGGATCCGAACCCTTGATTTGGATCAGAGATCCAAATCGTAGACCCGGACTCTAGATTCAAATCCGGTTCCTATGTTCAAATCCGGATGCGGATACATCCGGATCCGGTTTTTTTAATGGATCCCCGATCCGTCAAAAAATCGGATCTGTACACCACTAGTATATAGAGCACTTTATCAAACACGTGCTATGCAGTAAAGAATTCCAAGTTCTATTAATTCTTGACAACCATGAGAGCCGTTACGATGTTCGTGTGCTGAATCTGTGTAAAGATAATGGGATTATTTTATTGACATTGCCGCCCCACTGCAGCCACAAATTACAACCGCTCGCCGTGAGCTGCTTCTTTCCATTTAAAAGCTATTATAATCAAGGAGTTGATGACTGTATGGTAAATCATCCTGCCGTACCTATGAGCATTTATGATGTTTGTAGTGTTGTTGGTACTGCCTACCCTAAAGCATTTACTCCTGGCAACATTCTCAACGGATTTTAAAAAACAGGCATAGCACCCCTGAATTACCAAATTTTTTCAGAGAGTGATTTTATGTCATCTTATGTCACTGATAGGCCCGAAGAAAATGAAAATGGTAACGAAAATAAGGCTAACGAAGGTGTTCAGGATATGGAAGATGTTCAAGATGTAGAAGATGTTCAGGATGTAGAAAATAATCAGGATGTAGAAGAACCACGACATGTCAGCCCAATTCCTGGCCCATCCAATATAATAACCCCTCAGCAAATCAGGCCACATGCCAAAGCTGCTCCTAGGAAGAACCTTAGGAAAAGCAGAAACAAGCTACAGTCAGCAATAATAACAGATACCCCCATAAAAGATGCCATAGAGGAACAGCATAAAGAAAGATTGGCTAAAAAAACACTTTCAGAAGAGAAAAAGCAGAAGGCTAAAAAAGTTAAACGTCAAGTTTTTAATGACATTAGTTCGAACAGTGATGTTAGTGAAGAGATTTGCAACGATTCTAGCGATTTAGAAAGCTTCACATCAGAAAATCAAGATTTGTCTATTCAAGAGCAGGACTATGTTATAGTAAGATACATGACAAAAAAAACTGTTAAACATTATGTTGGTCAGGTTATTAAGATAAGTGGAGATGAATATAATATCGCCTTTATGAAGAGAATTGTGGCCGGCAAATTTGTTTTCCCCGACAAACCCGATGAAGATACCGTAGGAGCAGAAGATATTTTACTAAAGCTGCCCCCTCCCGCCATTAGTGGAAGTACAGCTAGGGCTGCTCGCCAGTTTATGTTCCCTGTGAATTTTTTCCAATTTAAAATAGACTAAAAGTGTTTTTTATTATAAATCCCACTATGGACCACTATGATTCCCACAATGGACCATGTAGTGGTTCATAGTGGGACGAGTGGTCCATAGTGGGACTTGTTGAATAACATTTATTATAAATAAAGGATTACTTGAAATTATTGTTAGTTTGCTTCCTTACATCCATACCCATGTATAGGTACGCTTATTATAATTTACAAACGCTTAATGAAGGTGCTATACACTTTTGAAAAAAAACGTCCCACTATGGACCAGTTTACCCTACATATTCTAATTTTAAATGTCATTATGACATTTTGAAATTTCATACTATTTTTACGAATATGCTAGTAGATAAAATATTGTATGCACCACGGGAGATATTCATGTTCTTTACCTTCGGTTGACTTACATACCGAGGGCCTCTGGCCCAACAGAAAAATTCCAATTATAGGACAATGTGCAAGTACAATAATATAATATTAAATAACATATAACATATACAAACGTAATAACTAACTAAATGTAAAGGCGACATATAGAATACTATATACATATACCGTATAAACAAATAGTGCATAAACAGCGTAAGCACGCGCTAATATTAATGCATATTAATTGTTCATGAGTGATTGATTTAAAGATGTCTTTAAGGACCCTACAGAAATTTTATTAAAATTCGAAGCCATTACATATAAAGGAGACTTAACAAGTAAATTAGTACGAGCCGTAGGAACATGAAAAGTTATAGCATTACGGATTGAAGAACGAGGTACATGGAAATCAATCATTGCTAGAAGTGAAGCACTATCGATTTTATTATGAAGCAGGTTATATAAAAATGTAACACTTATAATTATTCTTCTGTTTTCTAACGAAAGGATGTTAAATCTGGATAGTAATAATAACTGGTCTATACCAATTGCTGTATAGAAACCATCAATCTTGAAATATAAAAATATAGCTTCTTACAAGAGGGTAGATTCGGGCGTGTAATGCAATTTCGAAAACCTTAGAAAAGTTGGATAAGATACTAATGTGCTTATAGTTCGTAACTAAACTGGGATCACCTGATTTGAGTATTGGACAAATACGGGCAGTTTTCCATTTGCCTGGAAACGTAGATGTTTGAAGAGCCAAGTTGAAAATAATAACTAGTAGTTTTACTAGTACTCCGGAGCAATCTTTGACAAGAAAACTAGGAATTTGATCCGGGCCGGACGTCATGTTATTTTTAAGTTTATGTATTGATGACTGGACTTCGTCTTCCGTAATAGTAGCAATATTGATTATTGGCATGTTGTTAACAGGTTTATCATAAGAATCAATAATATCAGACTGGGATTGATAAACACTACACATGTCAACCTCAGGGAAAAAACATATTCATATCTCCCTTAATGCATAAATATCTATTTTTCACGTGTTAAAAAAAGTTAAACTTCGCGTATCTATAGCGATGCATAAATGTCACGTTTTTTTGACGGCTGTAGAAAAAAGTAACTTTCGGCGGATCGGGAATGACCGGGAAATATGAATTTTGAAATCATGAGTGCAAAATTTTTTTTAACTATTTTCAGCTGTAGAAGTTGCCTGTAAAGTTTGGCGCAGCATTTTGGAAACACCCTGTATAGTCACTGTAGTCATACCTAGTAATTAATTGTTCACCAAGATACCTTAGCACCATATTATGTATCATTTTGTAAATAAGAACCATGTTTGCCCTTTTAATACAATGTTCTTGTTCCAACCCCATGCTTGTTCCAAAATCTGTGCAGGTGATATAGGGTACCTCATCAGCTCTAAAATCAGTTTTCTTTTAATAATATGACTTTTTTGTGTTTCATATCTTTACCTATTTACAAGTAAAAGAGCAGCAAGTATGTGCTTGCATTTTTCACCTCTTCCCGACTTGCAGGTACACACGCAATTCCACAACCTGTACTCTAACTCACAACAGAAAATAGTTCATAAAAACGGATTATTACTAGAATACGAAATAAATATTTACCTTAATTAAAAATTAGCTTGATTTCATGTGGATAATCGCGTATTTTCGAAGTTTGAAAACAGTCCTACGATACTATTCTCGGCCCTCATTTTACCACATTTAATAACCATTTCGGCCCCGCTTTCTTTTAGAGGTCGTTTACTATCTTCAAGATAGTTCAAAATGTCTATCAAAACCATCTTGTAACTCATTTCAGCTTAAAACAATTCACAAATCCCTTGCTGCACTAGTTTATTCAGCAGAATTGACAGAACTGATCCCGAATCAGTTCACCATTATTAAAAAGAACAGCGTTCTCTATACTAGCCAAATTTGCCCAATTTCCGTTTCTGGAACCAATAATAGTAATTTTTGTATTAAGTGCGCGAAATGAGTGTTTTTTTATGGCGCCTGAGAATGTAAATTTTCGCCGAGACCGTTAGATCGAGGCAGAAAAGTCATTCAAACGCGCCATAAAAACACGAATTTTGACACGAAATACAAACAACGTTTTTTCTACAGCCGTAAAAAAAGAATAAAAGATTCTCTGCATCAAAATCATACGTATATAGCAAATAAGTAGAGTAATATTATTATGTACGTAACGTTTTATACAGTGAATTTATTTTAATAGTTAACATAGTAGTGTCGTTTCTATGGCAGCATTTAATCATACAGGGCAATTCCATAGTTACCAATGAAATCAATAGATTAGAGCGTTTATTTTACGAGTTAACATACGTATTTGAATTAAGTACTTGTTAATGAGAAACTTTAATTTTGATACCGGAATGTAGGTATGCAACTAAAAGGTAGATATGTAGGAACAACTTGTGTGTTGTATCTTTTATTTAGTGGTATACATTAGGATACCTTTTAATTGTCTTTTTGACAAGTAATAATTCCTATGTTAACTCGTAAAATACACGCTCTAATCTATTGGTCCCATTTGTAACTATGGATATGACCTGTATGATTAAATGGTGGCATAGAAACGAAACTGCTATGTTAACTATTAAAATAAATTCCCTGTATGTATTGTAACTAAGGAAATGGTGTTAAAAAACCGTTTTTTCACAGCTAGCCCTGAAGAAATATTATTTTTTATTATACCTGCATCAAAATCGGCGTTTAAAGCACGCCTGAGCGTGCAAAAACAGGCGATTAAAGCTCGCCGAGCTTTAAAGGTTGTCAAGGAAACGACTGAATGCAACAACGGACATGGACGCGACAAAAACGTAAATAATTCTCGTAACTATAGTAGCAAAATTATTATGGCCTCTCGATTTATCACGACAAAAATTATTCCTAAGTTTTTAGGGGGAAATTTGTTTCCAGTATTGGAGGTATAATAAAAAATAGCGTATTCGTGGATAACTGGTCTTTAAAACACTTGCTCTATTTCGAGCAGTTCGGCTACGCCGTCGTGCTCGAAAACTCGTGCGTGTTTTAAAGACCTTGTTATCCACTCATACTTTAATATACTATTTTCCACGACCGGGAGTAGAAGTCGGTTTCTATAGCATCAAAATTGTGACAGAAATAAAACATTTGCTCCCTAGAGACAAAATAAGACAAACATTTCCCTAGTTTTCATTATGACTTGTCAAATTCGGAGTTATCAGGTTAGGTTTCGCGTCAGTTTTGACATAAACTGACGCAAAACCTAACCTGATAACTCCGAATTTGACAAGTCATAATATTATAATATTATTTGGAAGCAAACGAAATTTCACCCTAATATAACAGACGTCAACAACAGTGATTTAGATAGATTAGAAGACAGTGAGGTTTTACCTCCAATTGAGTACTTCTTCAAATACATTCCAGAACATTTATTTGCAACCATGGCCGAAATGACAAATATCTATGCACTGCAACAAGACAAAAATTATTTCAGACAAACCAATTCCAATGAAATAAAGGTTTTTGTAGGTTTACATTTACTTATGTCTTGTCTGAAGTATCCTAGAATTAGAATGTATTGGGATACAGAATTCAAGATGCTTACATTCTCAGAAAACATGGCTCGAAATCGATTCGTTCAACTTAGAACCACTATCCATATCGTTAACAATCTAGAAAAACCAAACAATTGTTCTAACAAGTTATATAAGGTGCGGGCGGCCAGTATATGACAGTTTACAAAACCGCTGTCGCCAACTAAAAATGGAAAAAGACCCATCTATCGATGAACAAATGGTGCCCTTTAGAGGTCAGCTCAGCATCAAACAATATGTAAAAGGAAAACCAAATCCATTGGGATTAAGATATTTATGTTGTGTGGAAGAAGCAGCGTAACTTATATTTTGATAATTACTTCAGTACCTATCAACTTTTTTGTGAAATATTGCTACAGAAAAAGATTAACGCCGCTGGAACTGTACGAGTCAACAGACTCCAAAACCCACCACTTATAAATGATAAGGATGCACCAAAAAAGAAGAGAGGCTTCAGTGAAGAAGTAACCAGTCATGATAATAAAGTTGTCCTTTGCAAGTGGGTGGATAATAGATCAGTTGTACTAGCGTCCGACTTTGTAGGAATAGGTAACCAAGATGAGGTGCAATGTTGGAATAATACCGATAAGAAATATATTTCTATCAAACGACCGGAAGTGGTTAAACTGTATAACCATAGCATGGGAGGGGTAGATAAAATAGATCACTTGCTTGCCTTGTACAGGATATATATTAGGTCCAGAAAATGGACACTGAGGATGCTTTTTCACGCTATGGATCACGAGAACACAGGAAGCAAGAAAAAACCTCTGGATTTGCTTCATTTCAAGTTGAGAATAGCATATGCTTTCATCAAAATGAATCAACCGGTGTCAAATTCAAAAAAGAGAGGCCGTTCATCTAGTGAACCTTCTTCACGTACAAATTCTCCAGCACCGCGGAAGAAATCAAACGGGGAACAACGTCCTCATGATGAAATTCGGCACGACCAATTATCCCATATGCCCAACTATAACAAGAAAAAAGAAGCTACGCGTTGTAAATTCGAAAAGTACGACAAAAAGACTCATGTATAGTGTGATAAATGTAAAATTCATTTGTGCTTTTTTAAAAGAAATTGTTTCTTGAATTTTCACAGACGTTAAATAAAAAGTTTTGATATTTGTCTTTTTTTAAAAAGTATTGGTAAATTCGTATACTAATATAATGGGTATGTTTGAAAAACCGTTATACCCAAGTCCCAATGTCCATTGCTGTAGACATCATGAAAAAAATATAAGAAGCATAAAAAAAGTTTTTGTTTAATGTTCATACCTCTTTTGTTTGTCTAAATAACTTTAAAAAAAGATTTAAAAAAATTGCTTGGCTAAGTTTAATTTGGGACTGCAGGGGTTAATTCGCATTTCCCACGTGACTAAATTTAAATTTGCCGCTATAAATTTGTTTTTCAAAGGTTGGTGGTATTGGTAATATCCCTAAACAAATTGCCAAATCTTGACCTGCCGCGACATAAACGCTCGTCACATCTTACCTCTAAATTTCATCCGTTTCGTTTTGCTGTTTAGAAGTTATTGGATGTATTTGTTGAGTCGACATCGAAAAACAGTTCTTTTCAGAACTGAAATTACCTGGTTACTTGGATGTAAGTAAATTGTCAAGTTGAGATTGTTACGTGCTAAAAGCATATGCTATTAATACTAGTAATCTACAGTATATAAGTGTTGAATAAGAGATCAAGTGGGATTAATGCGATAATAACTCATAAAAATTAATATCAGATTGGCATTGGTCGTGACTAGAGGAACGAGATAAAGAACGGTTTTTGTTTTGAAAAAAAAACGTGTGACAGCATTTGAAACTGCAAGGGGTTTCGTGGTATATAAGTGACTATTCAACACTATAACATATAAGCCAATCACATTGCAGACATTTGCTTTTATCAACCAATAACAGCAGTATATCACTGAATATTGGGCACCATGCAAAATATTCACAAAACAATGTACGTACTCAAAAAATAAATAGCCTTGTTGCGAAGTATCGCTTAGCAACGATGTTCTGTCCTTAGTGATATCGCTATGTTACGTAACACTAAACCCCAACAAACTGTGTGGCTTGTTTTAAAAATTTTAAAATGCTGTTTTGGAAGTATTCCGCTGAATTTAATTGAGAATGAATAATTATATTAATTGTTGGATTATTTTTCAATAAAGTTAATCGTTATGTATTAATATTGTTAAATAGTCGTCCCAAATACCACTCGAAGTGGATATATTTTTTTAAAATATTTTGCCATTTCTATAGAAATTATTGCAAATTTCACTCAACAAAATCACATTTAAATGTCACTCGCCTTCGGCTCGTGACATTTTTGATGTGATTTTGTATCGTGAAATTTAAACGCAATAATTTACATGGAAACGACAAAATATTTGTCAAAAATATATCCACTGCTTGTGGTATTACCCTTGATAATCTCGCCATTGCATATGGTTTGGGCTATAGTAGGGAATATTACTGGCTAACCTTCCTGGTAGAAGATTTAAGAAGCGAGAGTCATTTTTCCGACGAATGTAAATTCGAGCTTAGAAGCGATTTGGGAAACCACGGGATCACGATTCTAAAGTTTATTGCCTGTTTAACAGGAAAAAAGTGTAGGAGTGAAAACCTACAGAAAATTTAGTCTGCTGGAAGTCACCAGGCAGTTTTGAGGACTACTTGCCGCAGGTGATAGCTGACGATTGGGAGCTGTCAAGCTGACAGTTAATCTGATTCAGTAAACGTCTACAAGTGTAATCACGAACAGATAAGTGATTTTGATGATATTTTGCATACGAAAACGCTGTGTAAACATTAGAAAGTCTAGTAGATTAAGTTAATAGGGGTACCCCGCCGTCCCGTTCATATAATAGGCTAATTTTGGATGTCTCAAGTTTTGAGTGATAATAAAACTAGTTAAGGGTATTGCTCTCTTTCATTTTAATTACAAGCATTGGGTTCAATAATTGTTTATTTAGATATACAGTGAAGTTACAAGTTTCTTGACATATATCAGTGTACGTGAGTTTTAACTTGTTGGCGCTCCCTTTAACATCTTATTTAAAGAATTCGCGACGTCTTCACTGTTGCTAGTAGACGGGCCTCAAGTACACTTATATAATGCTCAATTGTTGAGTTAAATAATTAAAGAACGATGACCTAAGGGTAAGTAAAAAGCTAACAAGATTTGGCGCGAGCCAACGCGGGGCTATAATTTGGAACATGTACCTTTAGGTCGCACAATAATTGGAAGGAGCAATATTTTTAGTAGTTATACTTAATTAAAAGAATTCGGATGTAATTAGATCTGTTTATTATATGTATTTGTTTATGTAAGTGGGAAATATCATCAGAACGTGACACACAAAGAATTACTTTGAGAATATTAAATAAGACGTTATACTTGTGTTAAAAAGGGTTTAGTTTTGAAGAATTGGTTTCTTTTACGTATAGAGATTTATTTTACCTTACGGAACCATAATAATCGGTCAGAATGGATATTGATAGGTTGTTGGTAGACGAAATAGATTATGAATTACAAATACGGGGTGTTGTGTGTAAGGGGAATATAACAGAAAAGCGTAAATTGCTTAGAGCACGTATTAGGTTAGAAAATACGGGTAATGCTTCTTTCCCGGAGGTGGAGATAAAGATAGTGAATAAGTATTCAACCTGTTACTTTATGGCTCAGTCTCTGTACACCGCCATGGACAATAACACTTACATGCAGCCGTCACCGACACGATATACTCGTGAAGTTCAAACTGACTGCCCACCATTGATCACTCCAATGGTTACACCATCGCCTCCTACTTATGTTGAAGAGTTGCCGAGTCCAGCGAGCAGGCCATCATCTATTCCATCCTCAAACATTGGATGGCTCTGTCGCCTAATTTGGAGGCCTCCCTTTTGCCTCTACTCTTTTGTTATGGTGAGTTTGGGCCTCTGCTTTGCTTTTACAATGGGGCTTCTCGTCGAGCAGCATTTGGGGGTTTTCCCTGATGTAGATCATAATTGCAATTGCAGTGGGGGTCGAAGGGAAATGACAATAGGGGAGAAGATATGGCAGGACATCCTTGATACTCCCCAGGACCACGATATAAAGAAAAGAGAAACAAACAACCCGGACTTAGATGAGGATTTGGACGACATCATGGATTACCAGCCGCTCGACGTTGGATCAGAGGTCACTTTCTTTGGGGATACGGGTTTTGGTCATTCTCAGAAATCAGAACCCAAGCGACCAATGTTTCAAACAAGATTTTTGAGCTGCCTTGTCTTCTTCCGACTTCGGCAATCTGGGGTTCGATGCGACAGAATGGTTTTGAATAATATAACTGGTGGAATTTACTTGGCTGATGAGCTCAGAACCCATAATAACAAAGCAGCAAGAATCTCCGTTAGAGCCCACCTTGTAGGAGTACCTTCTGAGTCTTCAAACCTTACCATGCAAGAGATTAGGAGTCTTGAAGAGTATCGAATACCATACATGGAGTCTAGGGGATATATTAAGAGAATGGACCATTTAGGGGTCAAGGAAATAATTCTCCTTGACAAGTTTACATTAACCGATCAATCTGTCGAATTCAAAAGAAGTCTAGGTGAGCCCTGCTGTACGCTACTCGACATATCAGGACTTAAACAACTGAAAAATTGCTGTGTAAGAACTTTGGGAGGAACCGTAGTAACGTCTAATAAGGTTTGGAACCTTCCGGAGTCCATTGTTAAGGTTCAAGAAGAGAAATTGACCCTTTGGCCTGATGAACTAACGGAAAACCTTTGCAATGGGCTAAGGGGAGTAAACGTACCATGCGACCGAATGGCAAACCAAGGATGCTTCAAAAGGAAGGGCTGGTGTCTCAGTCGGGAGGCCAAAGACAATACTGTCTGGATCACAATTCTTTTTGGTAAAAGATTGACATAAACCAGGTCCTTGATTATTCTTCTGACCCCGATAACCACGCAGTCACATTATATAAGTGTACTTGAGGCCCGTCTACTAGCAACAGTGAAGACGTCGCGAATTCTTTAATTAAGATGTTAAAGGGAGCGCCAACAAGTTAAAACTCACGTACACTGATATATGTCAAGAAACTTGTAACTTCACTGTATATCTAAATAAACAATTATTGAACCCAATTCTTGTAATTAAAATGAAAGAGAGCAATACCCTTAACTAGTTTTATTATCACTCAAAACTTGAGACATCCAAAATTGGCCTATTATATGAACGGGACGGCGGGGTACCCCTATTAACTTAATCTACTAGACTTTCTAATGTTTACACAGCGTTTTCATATGCAAAATATCATCAAAATCACTTATCTGTTCGTGATTACACTTGTAGACGTTTACTGAATCAGATTAACTGTCAGCTTGACAGCTCCCAATCGTCAGCTATCACCTGCGGCAAGTAGTCCTCAAAACTGCCTGGTGACTTCCAGCAGACTAAATTTTCTGTAGGTTTTCACTCCTACACTTTTTTCCTGTTAAACAGGCAATAAACTTTAGAATCGTGATTCCGTGGTTTCCCAAATCGCTTCTAAGCTCGAATTTACATTCGTCGGAAAAATGACTCTCGCTTCTTAAATCTCCTACCAGGAAGGTTAGCCAGTAATATTCCCTACTATAGCCCAAACCATATGCAATGCCGAGATTATCACTTATATACCACGAAACCCCTTGCAGTTTCAAATGCTGTCACACGTTTTTTTTTTCAAAACAAAAACCGTTCTTTATCTCTTTCCTCTAGTAACGACCAATGCCAATCTGATATTAATTTTTATGAGTTATTATCGCATTAATCCCACTTGATCTCTTATTCAACACTTATATACTGTAGATTACTAGTATTAATAGCATATGCTTTTAGCACGTAACAAGATATTTATTATTACATATAACCTAAAATAACAGTTTCCAAATTTGTTAGTATTAGTATTAGTATTATGAATATTCTTCAGAAAAGAACCAACCCACTTGGATCTTTTCTGCAGGTTGCTATACCATCTGTTATTGAATGTTGCTTGATTCAGTGGCTAATAGATGTCTCTAGGTTTGCAGTGTGGGTTGGTTCTATTCTGCAGATGAATTTTATGTACTTAACGGAAACCATAGCCTACATATCTCTATTTTTTTGGTTTTGTGGGTTGGTTCCTTTCTGCAGAAAGGCGTCCAATTGGCCATATATTTTTCAGAGACACAGTTAATTCAGAACGGTATCGTGCCATTTTGCAGCAGGCAATAGATGAAATGCACGATGATAAACTCCAATTGGGTTATTTTCAACAAGATGGTGCCACAGCGCACACAGCAAATGCAACCTTAAGATATTTGCAGGAGTTTTATGCAGACCGAGTAATTAGTAGAGGTTTATAGCCTCCCAGAAGTCCAGATCTTACTCCATTGGAGTTCTATTTATTTGGAAGAATTAAAGACAACACATTTAAGAATCGCCTTCACACACTCGAGGAGCTGGAGGCTGCAATTCAGCAAGCAATACGGAAAATACCACCTTATGAACTAGATGCTGTTTTTGATTCTATGAGACGTAGAATAAATTTATGTTGAGAAAGGAAAGGTGAACATTTTCAACACCTTTTGTAATTTTATATTTACAGTTTCCAAACGTTATTCCGTAGTTTGTGTCATGTCCTGTGTTGCAACTTGATTAAAAAATTACTGATTTTGCTCCCAATAGTAATCTCCTATATTTTGTACCACCTTTTTCGATATAATAAAATAAATAATTAATTTTTTTGTTATTTTATGAGGATAAAATGATTCGCAACCATCATTAATTTTTAGAAAAATAAGGTGGGGATGTTCAACCCCTCTTTGACTTTAATTTTTGTATTTTATGTTTTCAAGCGTTATTTAGTCTGTCGAGTCTACGCCACTGATAATTTTGTGTTACTGTATTTAGGGAGTACTGCCAATCGTGTAAGTATGGTTGCCTAGCATTGAGGGTGAATACATGGTCACGTGGGAAATGGAAATTAATGAAAACCCTGTACTTTTAGAAAAAAGAAACGATTAATAAAAAAGTCGTGCGATGTGGATACTACGTAGATGATATAGCCATAAATATTTTTTTTGTCATTTACAAAGCAAGCATCGGGGAGAAAATGAAGTACAGGATATGTTGAAACTTCCGAAAAATAGTCAATAAAGGCGACGTGCTCTTTCCTCATTCAGAAACGACACCAATTTCGATCTTTACATAAAAGGTGTAACGAGACCAAGCCGTCAAATAAATAAGGAATCCCATGAAAACATCGTATATATGCCATGTGCATATTGCAAAGGGTTGTTTGCTAAGAATTATTTAAAACGTCATTCAAAATTGTGTATCGTTAAAAATGAAATAACTAAGAGGAAACAGAACCATTTGTCCATCCCTGAACGGACCCAACGAATGTTATTACAAAAATTAATGTGAGAAAACAAGTAAGTTCTGGTTTACAAATGTAGCTTTTTTTATTGAATATAATATTTAATTTTTGTTTATCAGGTTTTCCGTATTATGAAACCAGACGACGAAATTTCATTAGAGGCAAAGAAAGACCTTCTTAAAGCGCATTTTGGTGAGTCTTATTTAAAACACCATAAAAAAGAAAACTCAGCATATGTTTGCAGAAACAGGATGCGAGAACTGTCCCGTTTACTTATTAGTTACAGAAAATTATTTAATAATCAAGATGTTAAGTCTTAAAAATTTACTGCATCCAAAAAGATATGATATGGTAGTTCTTGCAGTGAGAGAAATATCAGGTGCCGATCATGTCAAGAAAACGTTAAGACCACTTAGCCTTGCCATGCATTTAGGGACTTCCTTAAAATTAATATGTAACGAATGAAAACATTTAATTTTAAAAGAAAACAGGGGCTTTAGGTGGAAGTCTGATAATGAGGCAAAATTATGGTTAGAAGACCTAAAATATTTTAAATAATTGGTTGAGTCACGGTGGAATTTCGAACTGGCATCGCTTGCCAATAAGGACATGATGCAGAAGCGGTGGAATAAACCGTTACCCATACCATTAGCCAGCGACAATAAAAAATTTAGAGATGGCGTTCTTACATACGCCGAAGAATGCCAAGATAAATTAATAAATAACGAAGGTGAAGCAAAATCTAAAGAAAAATGCTACAAGTTGTCAGGTCATTTTGAATTTTAATTAGCCACCTAGGCTTTAGGGCAGCGTGTCCGTATGTTAAACCCTTTTAGTTACTTATTTGGCTTCATCGCCTAATTCCATAATAATGATTTTGCACATATTTGGCCTCAAGCGCAGTATTTCTCGTCATCTGGGGCACCCCTTTGTTGGTACTTTGACAATCGGGTGTTAACGCTCGCAGGATTTCCGAACCTTCTAGAATTTACGCTGTTGGTGTGACTGCGAGGCCTCACGCTGTCTTCGTTACCGGCACTTATTTGTTTTATTAGGCGCCTCGCCATTGGCTGTCTTTGTCACCGGCACTTATTTGTTTTATTGGGCGCCTCGCCATTGGCTGCCGAGAGATAGTCACGTGGGGACGCGACCGATGTGTCATGTTGCAGCGTTTCCCTCTTGGCAGTTGATCGCAGCGCGTTGCAGAAAGCGTTCGTTTGGTGGTTGTGTTATCCAGGCGGCGTCCTTTGGCCTCTTAGGTGCCCGAGGACGCCTGCCGCTGTTGATTAATATTGTTGCCGTGGAGGCCCCCTTTGGTGTTGCCCGTTTCGAGGTGTTGCAGCGAGCGCTGCGAGAATTGTTTCACCTTCGAGAGGTGTTGTGGTTGTGCGAGCTCCGAATTGTCTCGGCGTAGCGTGGGTGCATCTTGAGTCCAGTTTCTGCTCCCGTAAGTAAGGGGTCGTCCCCTTCATCTCGACATTCGAGGATCTGTCCCACAGAACGTAAGTGGCCCATTTTTCGTCGTCAAGTTGTACGCGTCCTGACGCGTCGCACGTCGCCATTATGGCGGATGCCCACTCATCACTATAACCGTCGAATATCGAATGTACCTGCCACCTAAGACTGCAGCCTGTTGCAACTCAACTGTACCAGGCTTCCCGACCGCCTACGTATTAAGGTATGTGTCTTTGAACTGATTACCGTTGTGAACGCAAGTGTTCCTGTCCCGCGGGGAGCATTAAGTCCCGTGTGCGAGTTGTTTTGGAACGCCGCGAGCGAGCCCGTCACGTCTCTTGTGCCTACAGGCACTGTCGTCATATTTGCCCGCACTTCCAAATTACAGACTGTCTAGTTTACAAGGGCTTGCGTTACTGTATGTTGCATAAGGCGTCGCGCCCACATGCTGTGCGTTCATTTCGAATTACCGATTTTCTATTTACAAGGGCTTGCATTACTGTATGTTGCATAAGGCTTCGCGCCCACATGCTATGCGTTCATTTCAACTTACCGATGTTCTATTTGTAAGGGCTTGCGTTGCTGTGTGTTACATAAGGCGTCGCGCCCACATGCTGTGCGTTCATTGTACATTACCAACTTTCTACTTGCACGGGCTTGCGTCACCGTATGTTGCATAAAGCTTCGCGCCCACCTGCTGCGCATCCATTTCGAATTTAAGACTGTATCTTTGCACGGGCTTGCGCCCCGTGCTATCTCATTCAATCTGTACATCTGTCGCTAGGTTTAGAACGTGCGCCAACTGGTGTTTTCTTAGATATAATATATATATATATATATAGGGCGACGCACTCCGCTGCCCCATTGTAACCTGTGATTTAATAGATGACTTGTTAATTAAGGGAACTATTGTTTTGTTTCGACTTGTGCATGTTCTGTTTCAGATAAGTGCCCCTACAGTGTAACGATTAATGTGCCACGGGACGAGGGAGCCTTGAGCGTACAGGTGGGTGAGACAGCTGCGTAGTCGCGGCCGGATTGGCACCTAATTACAATCTTTGCATAAGGCAATCCCGAAATTGTTATGTGAACTTGCAACTCATGAGTAACCCTATCGACGGAGTATCTTGAATGCTTCGCCCCGTCTAACCGCCCAGGTCCGGTTAGTCGGGTTAAGACAGGCTTGGTGGCGCCCTCATTATTTTACCGTTAGTTACCGACCTTCTGGCCGTTACCCTCAGATAATCTCGTTAAAGGACCCGCCCATCTCCACTGAAAGTCTAGCTCGGCCTAACTTGTTGCGGCGTGGGTGGCGGCCTAGGAGATATTTCGTCCCGATTTCGTCAGTTACGGCCCGCGCCGGCCGTTTCGTTATTGTATGAGCCGGTGCGGTGTCGTACAGTCAGTTTAAGACCGTAACAAGCTTATTAGTACAATCTACGTTATCATTATTAACTGTTTTCAATAGAAGACGAATTGGCGACGTGCAATATTTAAAAATAAAAGACTATCACAAGCAAAACAATTTTAAAGATTTTGAAAATGCTCTAACAGAGACGGAAAAGGTCCTAACTACAAAGTACAAAAGAGTAGTCAACAGTGGAAAAGAAAGTCGCGCAGTGGTAATTCTGATTCCAGAATTGCTTCAAAAGTTTATTGATGCCTTGCTGACACATCGACAAAATTATATTTCTTCAAATAACGACTATGTTTTCGCTCTTCCGGGAAGCAAAATTAAGTGGGAAAAGGCGATGTTGCTATTCGACTATTGGCAAAAAAGTGAAATTAGACCACGTTGTAGCCTTTATCAGCAACAAATTAAGAAAGCATATAGCTACAGTTATGCAGATATTAAATTTGAGCAAGGATGAGGCTAAACAATTCGCACACTTTATGGGACACAAGGAAAAACCCACGACGAATTTTCAGAAGCAATTTCAGAACCAGAAAAAGTTTTAGTAAACAGTTTCAAAAGACTTGTTATAAGGGGTATGAGGAGACGAGATGTACCAGTGTTATACACTAAAGATGTCCAACACCACTTAGACGTAACACTAAAATACAGAGCTATTATAACTAAAACATCCAGTATTTATCTTTTAGGTAATCCCAATTTCGATCAGCCCATAATCGGTTGCAAAGTAATGAAAAAGTATGTCACGCAGTGTGGCGCTAAAAATTCAGATGCTCTTACTTGCTACTCCGGCTACTCTCACTCAATTATTTAACATGAATGAAAATTACATGGCATAATTAGCTTCTTTCATGGGACATACGTTAGGAATACATCGATCATTTTACAAGCTTCCCGGCGACGTTTATCAAACAGCAAGAATACCCAAACTACTAACACTCATGGAAAAGGGCGAAGCTGACCAGTTCAAAGGCAAAAGCTTGGATGATATAGATTTAAATTTAAAAGGATTTAATGAAAGACGGTGCAAAGACTTTGAAAAGGGGGAGAAAATACTATAAAGAAATTACAAGAAGGGATGGTTGCCAGCACAAGTCTCAGAAAGAATATCAGAAACTCGATCATTCATGGTTTCTAAGAAATACGAGCAGCCTAGGACCACCCCCTACTGAAGTGGTGCTCCCAGGACCACCACTACCAAAACGAAGGAAGATGTCAGCATAATCATATACGTACATCGCATTTATAGTATCATGTAGGCATTCAAAACAGTAGTTTATAATAATAAACATCTTGACAATGACAATGTTTATGCATAGGTTTGAATTTGGGAACACGCCCTTGGCAAAAGTGCCGCTTGGGTTAACAGTTAATCGCCTTCTGCAAGTGATAAAATCTAGTTTTTACCATTTGCGAGAGGCGCCCGTTAAGGGAGGGTAGCACAAAACAGAACGCTTCCGCCTTTGCATCCGGTAACGCTTCTGCGAAGTGCGCAACTGTATTGTTTCATGGTTGTACTGCCATTTTTGTTTGTTGCATTAAATTTATTAAAGTTTGTTACGGTCCAAAACGACTTTTACGACACCGCGCCGGCTCATACGAAAATTCATGTAAAAGTTAGACGGCCAGCGCGGACGATAATTCTCACAATCGGGACAATAACTCACCTAGGACCGCTGCCCTGCCCGTAATAAGATATGCCGGCTAAACTACAGCGGAGCGTGTAGCCTGACGTGCTAGTTTAATGTAATTTAATTGTTTAATCTATTTGCTACAATTACCAGACTGATACTGGTTTCCCAGGCAGCTCAACATGCCAAGGTACCAATAATAAACTCAAGCTTAATTACCCAGGAAAGAACACTAAATAATTTTTATCAGTGTATAATATGTTTAGCTAAATACATCAAATTAAATTGTATTTCATCAGACAAAGAATAAAAATTTAACAATGCTGGTAAAATTAACAGAATTCTTTTAACGGGGCGTCTCGCTCGCTGGGAATCGTGCCGTATCAGTCTCTTTTGGAACAGCATTGTTATGCAGCAAGTATGGAATAGCTCCGATGTCCCGTAGGCAGTTCGACGGGCCTGGCACCGCTAGTGTTTATCGGCAGAACTGCAGGTGTACTTTGGACGGACGGTGAGTTTATCTGCATTTACCTGTGATAGAAGCTTCGCAAATCCAGGTAAGTGAATTTCGATCGAATAACCGCTGGTTGTTGTTGGCGATGATCCCCGTCGAATTGCTCTCAATTGAAACGTGCGTAAACATTAAATTCGGTTTTTAAATTGTTGAACGGACGAAAGTGCAGGCAATATCAAGTTAAATTACATGGGTACCTTGCACTACTAGTGGTTATCGCGGCCCGCAGTTACACTGTGGCGGGATTACGAGCGTTCGGCGAGCTCATGGACGGGACCGTCAACGGCGAGCTCGCTTTAATCCCCCTGGTAACTAGGTACTGAGAATCGTCGGCGAGTTCGGTTTAGCTCTCCTATTAACTAGGTGCTGGGAATCGTCGTCGTAGGGCCTAGGTGAGCCTTCTGGGTAACCAGGTGCTGGGAAAAGTTACCGACGAGTCTTGCATGACCCTCCTTGTAACCAGGTGCTGGAAAGCTGGCAGGAGTCTCCTCGAAGAGTCTAGAGACCCTCCTGAGTGAGATTAGGCTAGGAGAAAGGTTTAGGAAAATTCTAGCAATATTCTCGAAGAGCCCGGAGGCTCTTCTGAGCGGAATCAGGCCTGGAAGAGGTTCGGGAAAAAATCTGTCTGTAATGGTTTGTTTCATTTTACATAGCCCTGGGCTGGCGTAATCGGCGGTTCAGGCCGGTTCGTGAGAGTATGGGATTCTTGCTTCGATGCGCGGAGGTAAACCTGCGATTCTTCGCGTGACGAGGTTATCGACGCCCGCGCGGACTAAAGATGCAACGAGCCGATTCCTAACGTAAAATGGCGTTCGCGCTGGCCCAAACGTTACAAGTGAGGGGTGGTCCTACACGAGATTACCTACGAGCAACGGCCTAAGGGACGGTAAACACTGACAAAATTAATAGAGCGCCACCCGGTTTCATCAATAAGAACGAAAATGCAAAGATAGACCAACTATGAAACCGGGAAATCAATGAGCCTACCTTTCCACTTTACACCTTGGCGAAATCCAAAGCTAAACGGGAATAGAATATTTGTGCACAGCCTCACGACTCCCAACACTACGGCAACGAGCGCAGTCTTACCTGCGACGCTTATAAACTCCTTCCAGGCACCACCGTACATAAATTTGACACAGTGTCTAATTTAACCTGTAAATAAGCGTGCACAGGCCCGTAGGAAAAATCTTAAAGCAACGCACAGTGGACCGATCTATGGATCTAACACAATACAACAGCGCCGACGTCGTCAGCGTACACAGAAAGTAGAAACTAACAAATGGGCACTATAGCTAAAAGCCCAGCTGGGAGGTCGTCCTACATGTAAAATATTGCGGGAATTGTAACAATTGGTACACTGCCCTAACGCGGGTGGCTCACACTTGCCTTGAATGAATATTTATAAACAGCCTAAGCTGGCGGCTGGCATGTAACATGAATGATTAATTAAAAATAGGGTACACTACCTTGTTTGGTTAGCTTTGCCTGGCTGCGTCGATTATCGTCGGGCGCCCGCCGTAAAAGCAGACGTGTCGTGGCCTGAAGCGTGGGTGCTGTGCGAAGTCCAATGATCCCAGGTGCGGAATTCTCATAGGAAACAACAGAAAACTGTCCAGAGCTGTATAATTACACCCGTTCTCTCGAAGCGCTTACAATCACAGCCGGCAGCAAACTAACTCCAGCCTGACGCTGCTCGAGCCAGGCACGCTACGTGGCCCCGCCACCTGCAGCCAATCACAAAGCGAAAAAAAGCCCGCCGTTAGCTCGGCTCGACGAACTTTCTAGAACGAGGCTGCGTGCGAAATCTTAAAATTCCAAATAAGCCAACAAAAGTAATCATGAACGACAGAAAATTACAGCGGCCGTTATAACTGCTTGCGCAGAAATTCACGAACTATTGGGCGTGAAAATACGACAGGAAAAACTATATGCAAGTAGGGTCAGAATTTTTTAACCGAAAATACTCCAAAAGGTCAAATCATTCATAGAATATAAAATGTCCTGACAAGTTATCGCGTTCGTTTATTTATTTTTTGGGGGCATCATGTTAGGGTGGGTGTTCCGGTATTTTTAAGAGCAGTGAAAAGCGGGCGTGAACCACATAGCGTATAGTGCTCCTACGAAAATAGTGAAATAAATATTTGACAGCTATGAAATTTTAGGAGGCATGTGTATTATTAAATCAAACCAAAATATAACATGACATGACATTGACATTTGCTAATAATTATTCACAAATTTATCAGGAAAACGAATTCATCTTTCGGAAGATGCAAAGTTAATAGTGACAAATGTGTACGATTCTCTTTAGTGTTTAATAATAAAAAATGTTTATAATTATTAATTACCAAGGCAAAATAGCAGACCAAATATTTAAGGTTAGGTTCTATTTGTCATTAGTGTCTTGTCAGGTTATAATTTTTTGGTTCTCTGATTTAATAATACACGTCCCTCCTAAAATTTCATAGCTATCAAAATATTTACTTCGCTATTCTCATAAGAGAACTGTACATATGACATTTTATTTTATTTATCTAGTATAAATCTCAGTCTTGAGCAAATTGCCTTGCTTAATTCAAATGTTGACATCAGATTCGTGAATAGTGACATTTTTACCACGTTGTTGGAAGTTTATAATGACCCCAAGCTGGAGTCATGCGTTGAAGGGGCGATGTACCTTTTATTGAATTCTGAAGAAAAGGCAACTTTGTTTTTTTATTTCCGTATATGACTGCCGGTTATACGATTTAAACTATCTCATCGTTTTCTATAGAGTTTTGCTATGTAACGCAACACCATCATTATCATCCATATAAAGCTCATTTTTAATAATTGCGGTTCGAACGCCTTTCGCTTTTTTTGCGAAATCACCCTCTTCATCAACTATGTAGGGTTCAGCACCCGTTTCATAGAACTTCCAAATGATCTTACTACCATACTCATCTTTCATTCTATCTATTACAGATTTCATTTAAAGTATATCAAAACGATTATTGGATGGATACTAATTGGATGTATCAAAATACTCAACGCTTTGTCATATCTTCACAAAAATTATCTGTAAATAGTGCTAGAATTAAAGAGTCAGTGCAGGTGTACGCCAAAAGTGCCTTATCTCCATATTTTTCTTTAATAAAATATAATAAATGTTGGCAAGCTCCGTCAACGTTCACATTTTGAGAAGTAAAGTGGCATAAAGAATTAATAAAGCTTTTTTAAAAAGTCAAAACGCCGTTAAACTGTGTTAACTGGGGCAGTCTTTCGTTGATCAAAAAGGCATTTCGCGTTTTGAGTTTCAACTCTTCAGTGACCGAAAGAACTGTCCATCACCGAAGCCGCTGGGAAACCTCAACAAGGACAAGCATCGCCTGAAGTTTGAAGAGTACCAGACGCGTTCCGAAGTCAATCCAGAATTGAAAAGCCGAATTCTACCCCTTCAGAAACCAACATCGCTGAGCCGGAGGACAAGCATAACCAAAGGCCCAAGCATCGTTGGTTCATGAACCACCTATCGACGACACCGCAACATGAAATTTATGTAAGAATATGAAATAGTTATCTAAGTGAAAATTGAAAATTAAAATTGATACTGACATATATTTAATAATTTAATTTTACGAGCATTTAATTACTCTGTACGCTCAAATAATTTAATTTCTCAGAAGAAATAAGCTGCTGTGCGAACTGGTAATTAATAATTGCATTTTAGTTTATAAGTTCATCTAGATCGTGGTAAGTGAGGCATTTGGTGTATTGGTTACCAATACTTAATTTCCAAATTACTCACGATTGTAGGCACCCCGTAGGACCCTCGCTAACATAAAATAAAGTGAATTTAGACGCTGGATTCCTCAGATTCAGAATCCTTGCAATAAGATAGCTTTACTGACGACGAATACGGAAGTAATCATTAGGAATCCAACAAATTATTTTGATTTAAACGAATTAAACTTTTTATTTGAAAATCTTGAAATGGATAATAATAATCAACTCACGTAAACATGCCTGTACAACCACCATTTGCCAGATATCCTACAGGATTCCATACATCATCATTGAATGGAATCCCTAAGTACGAAGGAGATCCTTCAGAACTCTTCCAGTAAATACGAGCAGTTGAAGACATATTTAATCAATTTTGGCAATAAGATCCCGGAGCATATATAAACAAATTAATACTCTCTGCTGCACGCAACCACCTTAAAGGTGCTGCACTAGAAGTAGTTAGGGTTTCTACCTACCGCCACATACAAGATCTAACTTTCCTCCAAGACCCAATTTCCAAAATAACTTTAGAACGAACAGTTTTATGAGACAATCAAATCAATCGCGTAATTTTCATGACCAGCAACAGTTACATCATGCCGAAGTAGCCGAATCATACGCAACCTATTCACCTGGAGAATATAAAACCCACAATTATGATTATGAATATCCCGAAGAAGAAAAATGATTATGAATACCCCGAATTTGACAAAAACGAATTCCAAGAATTAGAGGGAACCCCAGATTCATAATTTAACTCACTGAAAAAAAGTGATACTGGATTTAATTTAGGAATGGACGATTTTAGATGATTTCCCCGATTTAGTCAGAAAGTGCTGGCGCTTCAATAATTAATCTTTTAGCTCGTTTACCGGATAGCCGCTCGCCCTTGTCGCTGAGCGTTTAAGCCGGAGCAACCTTTTGTTACCGTCTATCATAACCCCTCGCCATTTCCAAGGAATACCAAGGCCAACCCATTACGTTTTTATTGCTGACAATGCATGTCCGCTTATGGAAAATTTAATGAAACCACTCCAACAAAGATTAAATTATCAAAATCGTATATATAACTATCGTCTTTCAAGAGTGAGAAGAATGGTGGAGAGTAGATTCGGAATTTTAGCAAAAAGGTGGAGAGTTCTGTTGATTCCAATTCATTTGAGCCCAGGAAAAGTTGAATTAATTACATTAACCTGCCTTACATTACACAATTTCTTGGCTACCGAACATACACGAAAACATAGAAACGAATTCCAATATAAATTTGCAACAAATAAATAATCAGGTTGACAACAACTCAACAGGTATTGCTGCGAGAGGATTTGAAAACTTATTTTAAATCACCTTGAAAAGATGATGCAGTTAATTAAAGGTGGAAACTATTAGACATATAAAATATACTTGTATTTTACATAATTATATAATTATTCACGGTTCTGCTCTTAAGTGAATTCATGTATTGCATTAACAATATGAGTTTAGTACCATGTAACTAAGATATTGAATGCTGTAACCAACAAGTGTGTTAATGAAGGCGATTAATAATCGAAACTGTTTAAAGCACGAACGAGCGATAGCGAATGAGTGCCTTTAATAGTTGAGATTATTAAACGCCCATTAACAAACGAGTTGATTACAAAATTTTTTCGTTGACCGCAAAATCTTTTTTTGAGGTGAAAATTTTGATTAATACAACTAACCTCCATGCAAAATATCATCAAAACGTCAAAATCACAAAAACAGTTATTTAATGAAAAAGAGTGTATTCATCAAAAACAGTGTATTAATAGATCTATTAATCCATCCTTTTTTAAAAAACAGTTAATTAATGAAAAAGAGTGTATTAATAAAAAACAGTGTATTAATGACGTCTATTAATCCATCCTTTTTTAGGAAAAATAGTTCATTAATATTGAAATTAACAAGCAGTCAACGAAAAATAAACTTATTATACACTTATTACATGAATCGATATTAATGACACTTAACATTACTGTAATTGCTTCCGGTTCTTGCATTTTTTTCAATAATTTATTAGCAGTTGCCAGAATATCTGCAATCGGTTCAGCCCTCACTTCCTCCACATCAATTCTATTTAACTTCGATGTCGTTATTTATTCTTAACTCCATATTTCCACACTTCCTTCGCCATTCTCTAAGGACTTCTTTCAAGTAGATTTTAAACGATTATGTAGCATCCTTGTCGTAGCCCCTTGCTGGCTTGAAATTCGCAAGTTAACGCCTCCCCAACCTTGACAGAGCTGAGACTCACACAATCGTTTGCTACCTGTATTCTTCGTTACCATCACTACCGGACTAGAATACGGAGAGCTTGAGTGTTGTATGGTTAAATTATTATGTAAGCGATCCACTGTTTCACGTAGCTCAAGTTTATCCATTTCGCCAACCCTATAGGGTCTGCTAGCAACGTTTTTGTCGGATGTTAAGACAATTTTCATTTCGATGCTGGGCACCGTACCTATTCCAGCGCTATTATCGGAAAAACAAAAACCTAAAGCTGCAATTACATCACTTATGAGCAAGAGCTTGCCAACGTTTATCTGTGAGTAGAAGTGGAGGCAACTCCGGCGCCATTTTGTTTTTAATTGACCCAATTAATTTGATATCAAATTAATTGACCTAATTAAAAAGGGATTAGCTACCGAATTACGCGAATTAGCTCCCGAATTACGCGAATAAGCTCCCGAATTACGCAATTGACCCGCGAATTACGCGAATTAGCTCCCGATTTACGCAATTGACCCGCGGATTAAATTAATTGACCTTGATTGACCCCGCGAATTAAATTGATATCATTTTGATATCAAATAGGTACTGAATTACGCGAATTAGCTCCCGAATTACGCAATTCACCCGCGATTAAATTAATTGACCTTGATTGACCCCGCGAATTAAATTGATATCATTTTAATTAACCTGATTATTATAATCGCTGTAATTAACTAAAGCCGCCATCTTCAATTAAATTACAGTGTTGCCAATTTATTCTCTGTCTCACTTGCTCTTACAGACTTCTCTCTCGTTCCCATTGTGCGACGTTGCCATTTTTATTTCCTGCGAATTAATTTGATCTTGATTGTTCGATTAAACTGGTCGCCATTTTGGATTTACGCCACGAGGATAGCTATGTCTCACTCTTCCTTATTGAGTAACCGACCCTCTCTCTCTCTTCTGCCGCGAATCAAAAATCTCGATTAAAAATGACTCATAATTAATTAAATCCTCCATTTTGAATCTAACTACAGTGTTGCCAATTTATTCTAAGCTTGATCACTAAACTGCAATTAATGATATAGTGACTTATGTGTTCGATACTTTCATAATTGCCGGGCTGAATACAGATCACATGCCACCCGTCGCCTAGAGCAATGAATTAGAAAAGGCCTGTTGTTTAAAGTTACTCCTATAAAAGTGTTTTAAAAATGCTAGCGGGATATTTTTGAAATTCTTCATGCTTTCGTGGGAATATGCAAGCCGCGATTTGGTTTGCCTAAACCGGCGAATGGCGAAGGTCACCTACAATACGGAACGTAGAGATACATATCAAAACAAAGCGACTTAAAATCTTACACGCACTGTTCTCAAGCGTTTTAACTTTCACCGCAGGCAAGTTATGGAAGACCGTGAATAAACAGTACCAAGCCATGCGTTTTCCCTAGAAAGCTATGCATCCACTCGGCGCGTTTTTGCAATAGCCTTAGGAGTTCTAGCATTACTAAGACATAAGGCGACACGTCATCAGAGCCCTATAATTACCACCATCCACGGTGTTGGTCACTCATTTCGTTACCTATGCTTCACCAGTCAGTCAGTGGGTTATAAATTTGGGGGTGAAATATGGACTTCACGGGGATTTCGACGCGCTCGGTTCTCGAGTATGTGCGCAAGGGTAGTTTCACCAACCCCAAGTTCCTTTTAATCGCTCATCAAGTTTTACACGACAGAATTTCGAGGGGTGACGACGTCATCCCCGATACTCACCTGCAAACTTTCAAAGAATTAACTGCGTACATCGAAAAACTGGTAAGTAGCTGTTTTATTTTATTTTTTAGTATATGAAAAAAATCTATTCGAGATAATTTATCCTTAAACCTACTATAAAACAGGGTGTAACATTGAAACTTTTTATAGAGGCTAAATAAAGTCGGGGGCGAGCCAGCCATCGTGTACCAACATCCTAAGCCTGCTGCTATTACGATGCCTGGGGTAAGTTTTAATAACAGTCTGCAGTTTCTAATTATACCTCTAATAGAAAAACCCGCGCTTCAAAAAAAATAAATAAACTGTAACTCGAAACTGTATTGTAATTTTTAATTTTTAATTTTTATTTTTTATAGGGTAGTCGACAGATCGATGTCAGACCTCCCCCGGGGTTTAGGCCGATCGATGCAGAACCACCACGTGTAAGTAACTAATTACATAATTTTTTAAAATCATTTCATTTTTCTGTTGTAAACTTCGAGTTAAACATTTCATTATATTTCCAGAGAGTTCAGTACGGCTATCATCAAACCAGAGGGGTTATCGAGAGGGGTGGAAGAACCTCCCTAACAGCTAAAGAGGTGCCATGCGTCGATTTGATCACGCCCGAAGCAACACAAGGCGTGAGTATTTTTTAATTTATGCTATGCTAGCGACTCGGAGCCCATTTCATGTATCGATCTTACATCGCCAACTAGTTCTCAAGACGTAAGTATATCTTGCAATAATATCGTTTTTCCTTTAAACTTAAAACCACATACAGTGTTTTATAACTGCTACAATTGTTTTACGGTTAGTCACTCATTAACCGTGGTCATATGAAGATTTTATACTGTGAATTGTTTTAAAAGCTTTTATTATCATTATCAGGGAGCGTCAACGTCTGCAACAGCTGTCGACGTCGCTAGAGAACAAGCTGGTGGAAGTATTAGGCATGAGAACCTGTCTCAAAACGTAAGTTGATTTTTTTTACACCTTTATAAAACCTACAACATTTTAAAAAATATAAATAGTAGATTTTATCTCTAATTTGTAGAGTTAACATTTTTGGAAACTCTTTGCATTAAGTGCAAGTTCACATAGGTATTTTATCTAGTGTAAAGACTAATCAAATATTTTTAATTATTATTACAGAACGCACAACTAGGGGCTGTAACACTCGAGGACGCTCAAGGCCCCGGGTTTAAATATTTCACAGTCGCAGCCGGGTATACGAGGAAAATATCTAAATTCAATCTAGATTCGAGGGCCCTAGATTTCCGATTCAAAGAGGTTGCAGAGTCAATCGAGCCTCTGGTATGGCTGCAAGTAAGTATTATACAAATTATTTTTTCACAATTGATCACCTGGTAATTTTTCTATTTTACGTGTAAAGACAGTTGTTACATCCATTTTAATTGTCTAACTAGTATACGATGTTAATGGTTCACTGTATTTTTTTTTATTGTATATATTCTCTTTGCAATCTTTACCTATTCACGTTTGAGTTTGTTTTTTACAATTACATTCTCGTTTTCAGAACGTCTTCGACGAGTTGATAACTCACGTCACAGCCGATGCCGAACCCTCCGATCGGATAGGGCTAATCCTCCGGAACGACAACTTCCCGGATAGACCTGTTGGATTTTCCTTTCGCCGAGCCGATCAATTATCCACTTCTGTTGTGATGGGCATCCTAGAGAAGATCCTGCAAAGCAATAATCAGTTTTTTGCCCAGGACAGCTTACGGCTACAAGTGGATAGGGTGACTCTTCCAGTCGGGACTGGCAAATCCCGTCAACGGCTAACGGGGGTGAGTTTTAGCGATTTTTGTCGGAGGAAGCAGGGTATCCTGGTTGTGAGGAACGAACGGACTGATTGTCTGGCTCAGGCTATAACCTTAGCTATAGCGTTCAAGACACAGGCCCCCGAGCTCGAGTTAATGAGGCAGGGCTTTCCTATACTGGCTCAGAAAGCCCTGGAATTATGCCGTCAAGCCGTTGTCGATCTGACCAATGGCGGCACACTTGATCATATAAGACAATTCCAAGACTTTCTGGAAGAGTATACCTTAGTAGTTTATAATAATAGAATAGGTAAATCTGTTTATTTCGAGGGACCGAGGTCAGCTGATAGAGTTGTTTTGAATTTAATTTACGAAGATAACCATTACAACGTAATAACTAGCTTGACCTCGGCCTTCTCTACAGCCTATTTTTGCGAGTTATGTCGCGTTCGTTCGGGTAATAGACGGAGACACAGACGCTGTAAATATTCTTGTCCCAACTGCCACTCCTCACCACCCTGCCCTCAGCGTGTAGAGTCAGTACATTGCATCGTGTGTAATCGTGATTTTCGAGGGGCTGAATGTTTCAACAACCATAACATAAAAGGGTTGTGCGGTAATTTGCGGAGATGTCTGACTTGTCTTAATAGTGTATGGGTAGACTCTAAAAATCCCCAACAGTGTGGCATAAAATTCTGCACGATGTGTAAAGCTAATAAGCCCATCAGGCACAACTGCTTTATGACTCAAGATAAACCAATCAAGAAAAATTTAAATAAATATTTTACATTCGTCATTTATGATTTCGAGTGTACTCAAAATAAAGCTTTCGGCGACATTCAAAATTCCTTTCTACACGAGCCTAACCTCTGCGTCGCTCAGACAGTATGCAAGTTATGCATTAACGTTCCGGACATCAGCCAAAATTGTAGCAAGTGTGGGGTTCGTCACCGTATTTTCTTAGCAAATCCTGTCCGAGAACTTCTAAATTATATTTCGACTTTGAAAACGGATAACTGTGACGTAGTTGCCTTGGCACATAACATGAAGGGTTATGACGGGGCATTCATTTTACGCGAGATTGTTAAACAGAAGGACCGATGGGATCCTAAAATCATTTCAAACGGAACAAAGCTTATGTCGATTACTTTTGGTAGCATTAAATTCATCGACTCTTTAAATTATATGCCAATGCCTCTAAGTAAGTTACCAGAGACTTTCAATTTCCCGGGTTCTAAAGGTTTCTTTCCTCATTTCTTTAACACTCTGGATAATCAAAATTACGAAGGAGCTCTACGGCCCATACACTATTACGGCGCGGATGAAATGAGTCCTGCAACTAGGAGCGAGTTCATGACTTGGTATAACAGCGAGCTTGCAAGAAATGCCGTGTTTAACCTGAGACAGGAGCTCGTTAAATACTGTATTTCGGATGTCACTATACTGAGGCATGCTTGCATCGAGTTCTGGAAGAGTTTTATCGAAGCAAATTCAGTCGACCCTTTCAGGGAAGCCTGCACGATTGCAGGTTGTTGTAACAAGGTGTTTAGACGGAATTTCCTTAAGAATGAGTCGATAGGCCTTATTCCTCCTCAAGGATACCGCATGGCTGACAATCAGTCAGTTATTGCGATCAAATGGTTGATCTGGGTTGAATACAGTACAGGCATCCAGATTCAACACGCAGGTAATAGCCGCGAGGTACTTTTGCGAGAGGGTATTTTAGTCGACGGATTCTCAGACTTAACAAACACCGTCTATCAGTTCCACGGCTGCTATTACCACGGTTGTGAGAGTTGTTTTCCTGACCAGACAGCACAACTCGGTAAAGATAAATACGATCGGATGTTTGCTAGGCGTGAGAAAACGGAGGCGACCTCGGCCCGCATACGCTCCTTAGGCTATGAGCTCGTGGAGATGAAGGAGTGCGATTTCAAAAATTTTTTAAAGAACGACGTTGAAGCAGCCACGTTCCTCGAAAATCACGCTGTAATTTCTAGTACGCCTTTGAACCCCCGAGACAGCTTTTTCGGAGGTCGTACGAATGCCGTAAAACTGTATCATAAGGCCGAAGGTGATGAACAGATCAAATACTTCGATGTGTGCTCGTTATACCCCTATGTGAACAAGTACGGTAAATATCCGATAGGCCATCCCAAAATCCATATAGGGGATCAGGCTTGTAGGCTACTACCATTTGACAGCGTAGAGGGTATAATCAAGTGCTGTGTTCTCCCACCTTCGGACTTGTACCATCCAGTTTTGCCGCAGCGTATGCACGGTAAGCTTATGTTCGTCTTGTGTAGGACCTGCGGTGAGACCATGAATGCAGGGGAGTACCGTCACACACAGGACGAACGTAAATTTATTGGTACATACGTAGCCGATGAGCTTCGAAAAGCTGTTGATTTGGGTTACAGTGTATTAGAAATATACGAGGTTTGGGAGTACGAAGTCGAACAATACGACAAACGTTTGAAGACAGGGGGTTTGTTCTCTAAATACGTGGACAACTTCCTTAAGATCAAGCAGGAGTCGTCAGGTTGGCCTTTATGGTGCGGGGATGATCAAGCTCTGAAGGATCAGTATATTACCGACTATCTGGATCGGGAAGGTGTCGCATTGAACCTTGACAAGATTCGTAAAAACCACGGGATGAGGTACATCGCAAAACTATGTTTAAACAGCTTTTGGGGTAAATTCGCCCAAAGGTAAAATTTAATGCAATGCGACATCATCACCGATCCCTACGAATTATTCAGCAAGATGACTGATCCTTCAGTGGTTGTTCATGCTCTAACAGTAATCGATGATGATACACTCATTTTGAGTTGGGATCATCATGACGACGGGATCGAGCCTTTAAGAACGGTGAACGTCGCCCTAGCCAGCTATACAACTGCGAACGCACGTTTGGAGTTGTACTCGTATTTAGAGAGGCTCGGTAGAAGAGTTATTTATTTCGACACCGATTCGACGTGCTTTACCCAATCCCCAGGTGAATGTGGTCCCGAAACAGGCGACTTCCTCGGGGATATGACTGATGAAGTCGAATGTTATGGACCCGGTAGTCGTATTCTGGAGATCGTGTCCGGAGGCCCGAAGAATTATGCCTTTAAGGTGTTTTCAACGTTTAAAAATGCCGAAGTCGTGGTTTGTAAAGTTAAGGGAATCACCCTCAACTATAAAAACTGCCAGACTGTAAACTTTGAGACCCTTAAAAGCATGGTTCTGAATAACGCCGAGGCCACCTATGTTCAGACAGATCGGAAAATCTATAGAACAGCGGCCTACGATGTTATTTCGAAGCCCGAGAAGAAGATTTTCAGAGTACAATACACCAAACGTCGGAGAATCGAGGATTCCTTCGATACACTCCCCTACGGATACATGTGAACCGAATCGGTGTTAAAATATCGGGCATGCTGGATTCTGTGTGTACTTAGTACTTAGTACTTAGAGTACTTCTATGACCTATTTTGTATATAGTAACGGTTTTTTCAGAGTGCGTCATTGTTTTCTTATCAAAGTCTGATGCAAGAATATTAGTGTACATCGGCTGCGACCACGGCATTTTTTTATACTTACGATTGTAAACCTTATAAATATACTTATGTCTGTAAACCTTATAAACTAAAACCTCGCTGTAGATATCACTGCACTTTCACATTTCTGCTTCCATATAACTGTAATTCTACATATGAATCTGTTTTAATTCACTCGCTTCAGCATACTTTACGTTTTGTGACTTTTTTTTGTAATTGCCATTTTAATTGCAAAATGTATTTTTACATAAATCTGCTTCTTTTTAGAAGCTGCTGGTATTATTTGCATGCTCGTCAATTGCCACTTTACTGTGATAAACTTTTAAATTAAAAAAAAATTAATGCATCACTGTAAACATTAGAAATGAAAAAACAGAATTTTATTAAATACATTTATTATATGTGTCTGTGTGTAATAATTACTGCAATATACGAATATTACAATATATGTTTTTTTTTCTTACGTACTATAAGCGTTAACTAGGTTGAACAAGGTAAAATATTCATTGAAAAGCCATCTTACATACTCGTCATTACAAACTAAATTATCAGAAAACATATTTACAAAGGTAGACATAGGAGTTTGATTTAATCTAAAGTATAAAAACATTAGACAGTACAAGCCACAAACATCAGAACTAAAGTCTTGCAATATTTTTGTATTATAAAACCAGTTTTTCGAATTTTTCTGTATAAACTTTAAATGGTAACCAGAGGGATGTCGACCGAACGAGTCAAAATAGTCGCCATAGCCATCTTCGTCGATGTAGATAGCGTTCCAAGGTTCACCAGGGCGATTTGCAGGGTCCGTATTAACAATTATGGCTGCAGGTCTGGCAATGCGTGCAGGTAACAGGTTAGAAGCAGAAACAAGCCGATTCACATTCAACAGACTCGGAATTGTTTGCAATATTTTCTGAACTTCCTGTGTATTCATTTTTTAACCAATCGGTCAGGATTAGTGTGTTTTCCAGAGCACAGATAGGCTGGAGGATGTTGTGATTAAGACACTGAACCGCGGCAGTCCTTTTTCTTAAAACTTTTAAAGACGGGCACCCCAAATCCTCCAGATTCACAACGGGTTGATCCAGGAAACTCAGAACGAGTGTTTTTTCCAGCCCTTTAACGTACACTTTTTCAAATTTTCGGAGAACTCTTGCTAGCTCGCACTGAAAATCCTCAAAATTTACTGAGCCAGAATTCCATGCTAGACCGTGGTGTTTACGCTCCAGGTATTTTATGCATTTTTTAACGAAGTAGGGCTGGGCTGCGTAATTTGCAGGCGGTTTTAAAACGAAAACTGCTAGCTGCTTGCCGTCGGATGAAATAACGGCCACTTCTTTCGGTATAAACTGTTTATTTTGGCAACGGAAGCCTTGAAGGTCTACGAACGCTGAGTCCATACTGACCAAATGTTTGAGCATAACTAAATTTTAATTGTTTACGACTTGCCTTTTTAACTGCTAAAATCGGCTACCACATTCCGATTTTTATCGATTTCCACATTATCAAATTCTGCATACACAAGGCAGTTAATAGTTTCTTCCAGTGCTTGCTCAAACCCAACTTCTAAACGTAGAGAGCCATTTTTAAGAAGATTCCAATGTGTTGTGGCATTCGCGGCCAGATCTGGGGTTAAATCGAAAGCAAACAGACAATAACAGTGTGGGTAATCCTCGCGTTTTATTGCATTACCCTCATCGAGAAAATGAATTCCACTGCCTGAGAATAATGTATTATATGCCTGTACATACATACCGTTTTTAGTGAAATCAGACTGTAGGGGCTTTGAAGGAATTTGTTGCCCATCGATGTAAAGGGAAAAATAATTGATCTTGTAGTTATTAAAATTGAAGGGGTTTGAAGCATAATGACCGTTAAAGGCTTTATTCGAAACAAAACCTACAATGCACCGTTTTGGTAATTGACCCAGAAAGATATTATCCAGAGATTTTCGCTGAACGTTGGATGGAATCGTCAGTACTTTTACATCAGCCCTCGTAACCGGATATTTAGCCGGGGCTGTTTCCTGAGCTTTCGTATGCTCTAACAGTATAGACGGGTTTATTTTCATTTTTCTTACGAGTAAACTTGCGTCACTAATTTTCACTTTGTATGTAGCGCCCTCTGAGGCCGTTAAACTGAATGAGTCGCGCGATCTTATAAATCTGACTTTCATTTCAACTCCATTGATTAGAAATTTTTCTTGATTGAATAAATCCGAATGTATATGACCGATAAGCTCCACTGTTTTGCTTGAGGCCGTAAAAGATTTTCGTTTTACGAGTCCCTCATTTGTGACGTCATCCATTTTACTGGCTGTATCTGTATACCATAGTCCACAAGTCAGATGTGAATTTTTAGCGTCAGGCCCATAATTTAGCAGAGCTTCAATATACGAACGGTAGGCATACGTGTTGTTTGGAGGGCTTACCAACTTTTGATTCAAATACACTTCCACTTGATTAAATAGAGAATGCAGCCAATTATTAACGGGTCCCACCGAATCTTTCTCTGTTATAGCCGTGTCGTCCTGTTTAACAATTTTAGCTGTAATATATAACATAGTCTGACTTAAATCGATGTAATCGTTGCCGTTGCCTGGTACAACAAATTCAATCGGTGCCTCATCAGCCAGCGATGAAAGCGGCTTGTAAAAAATCCACTGTCCATTTTCAATGCTGGTTTGGGTTGCAGGTAAAGCGAACCAATCTAGCTCTGATTTCACGCATTCGCAGGAATGTGCGTGAAGGAATGCCATGACAGTGGTTACTTGTCGGAGAAGATATCAGAGTAAGAGGCCTTGTTTGGCTTCCTCCTAGCAATTTTTCTTGTAGACTGTTTGGAATCGAGTATGCGGCGTCTTTTATACCCTGATCCTTCCATTAGGGTGTCGATTCTTCTGTCGGCTTTACGTTTGAGATTTTTTCCTGCTTCCTGTACACGGTCGCGGAACGCGTCCCTTATTGGGGGATTTTCAGCGACATCCCCCAGAATGTTAGCGCCTGTCCTTAAAGCTTCTTTTCCAACGACTTTGGCGCCGGTTTTAAAAAGTGGCAGAATACTGCGAAATATTCCTCCGAGAAAACTCCCGATTCCATGGCCTTTCTGATATGGAGAACCTCTATAAATTGCCCCAATACCGCTGCCTGCTTGGCGTAATATTGCTGATAAGGACAATCCATAGCAGCTACTGTATTCTCTTAAAGTGTAGTTTTAAACTCAGCGTTCCAAACTCGAATGGCATCGCAGCACCCGTTTCTGTTTTTATATTCACTTCGATATTCTCAAATTCTCGTTTCATAACATTTATATAAAGAGCCGGTGAAAATATAGCGTCTTTATGGCAGCCGTAATTGTAATTATCGGAGGTTACGTTAACAATACGAAGAAGAGGTGCCAGGACATCGCCCATCAGCTGGGGCTCCACAATATCGCAGTAAATAAACATTTGTGACGGCAGCCCGACCCAGATGTTTGCGGGGTGGCTGGGCGTGGGTGATTCAATTATGTTTATATCGGGTTTATATCCGAGTTGTAGCGCCAGTCTCTGTGAAAATCCAAGTACTTTCAATCCCTCTGTACTAATCTCGAGGGACAACCGTTTTGTTACTCTGTTGTATTGAAAATGCAGTAATTTTCCTAATAGCTCGTGTTTGTTAATTTCATCCGTTATGTGGTCGATACTTTCATAATCGCCGGGCTGAATACAGATCACATGCCACCCGTCGCCTCCTGCATAATAAATCTGATCTCTATCACTTTTAAAAAATGCGCCTGCGCTTTGCAATATTTTTTTCACCTCGGCATACGTTTCCTTCACACTTTGATCTTTAGGTATTTCGGTGCGATAATACGCAAGATTTTCTGTATCTGTCACAGCAACAAAAGAACACGGGTATTGTACTTCGGCAATTCCCGTCACCCACTGACCGGGGAGTCTTATTCGTTTAGGTAGTTGCGTTGTAAATTGGGCCGTAGTATTATCAGGGAAATAGCTCATGGAACTATCGCTTAACAAAGTTAGATAAAATTCGTCGTCCGTATTCATATCTGTTGTACATTAGCCGCGGGGATCCAGGAATTGAATTTATCGCTATAATTTCGCCACTTTACAAAGTACTCTTTATTTTTACCACGACCTCTTTCTTTTAACACTTGATCGACTTTAAACAATGCGTCATTATCCAAAGTCACTGGCTGCAACTCTTGTTCATAAAAAACGCCCTCTACTGTCTCGTCGTTTAAATCAACTATCTCGTACACTGGCGGTTTTCTATTAATCACTTTTTTAATTATAAACACTTTGCCACTCCAATTAGTTTCGTATCCCTTCTCGAATGCGTGCTTTGTTCTGCTGATTCTTACATGCTGACCCACTTTATATTTTGCTTTTCTATTAAGTTCCACCCCTTTTTTTTATACAAATTGTTTCACACTTCAAGTATATTTTTTTCGTTTACATCCGAGGGCGCCATCTTGATGCTTGAATGATAACGATTGTTGTACGATTTCATCAAGTCTTGCAAGACGTCCATGTATTTATAGGAATTGGGAGTATGTGAAATAGCGCCACATTCTAGTTTTTAATGTTCTATTAAAACGCTCAACGACGGCCGCCTTAACATCGGGATTCTGCGTCACATAAAAGTTGATATCATGTTGTTTGAAAAAATTCTGCACAGATTTAGCAATAAATTCTTTTCCTTTGTCGGTTTGTAAATTTACAGGGGTGTTTTCGGCTTCAGCAAATATTTCACGAAACGCTTTGATTACTGAATCGCCCGTTTTAAATTCAATAGGTCTCGCCCACGCCATCTTGCTAAACACGTCAATCACAGTTAGAATAAAATTATTTCCGGCGTTGTACTTGGCTAAACTACGCATATCGCAAAGATCGGCCTGCTATAATTCGAAAATATTGTCTACAATATATTTATTTCTAGGAAATTTTTTTCTTGCAGTTTTGTGAATGGTATATGCATCTTGTTTGTGCAACCAGTCTTTTACTTGTGTACTGGTGTGATTATTTTTCGCCGCAGAAATTAACGAGTTGGCGCCGGCAAAACCTGAGGGGTTAGCAGGGTCATAGTATACATTATGATTTGCTTAGTTTAAGGCGCTCCCAGCCAGCGATTGTAGACGGCTTTGAAGTTTTCTTTCGCTTCGCTGATTTTCTGGTTACAGTCTTTTGATTGGAGGTTGTTGCTGGAGGTGTTGTGGGCTCCATCGATTTAGGTCCTGATTCGGCTTCGCTTTCCACCTCAGATTTCCTCACGTCTTCATACTGCAGTGATGTGCTTTGACGTTTAGGATTACCAATCAGCACCTGAGTCACATTACTCTCTTTAAGATAATCGGAGAACTTGTGCCAGCCCTGAGGATTGGCGGTTTTTCGTGGCCTTAGAACGTCGTGCACTAAATCGATTATGTTAGATGAGGGCAGGACTTCACCTTTTATAGTAACTGTCCCCTTATTATCCGAATCCACGTCGTCTGATGCCTTTAAAATACGTAAAAAGGCTTCGCCGTTTTTCTGGTGACAGGCAGCGTTGATAAAATATCAGAGTCTGAAATGCCCTTGCTGCTCGTTTCTATAGGTATCTTGATTGCCTGTCTCGTTTGATCCGCAAAATGCAGGTACCGCTGCAACACCTGGTTGTACTGAACCCATTTATCGTGATCTGCCAGTTTTGAAGACAACCCTTTATGCATTTCATTGTCCAACTGTGATAATATATTTTGTTCTGATTTCTCGGTATCCTTAAAACGCTGTATAAGCTCAGGCGGTACAATCATCATCTTCTTTGCATGCTCCATTTTACTTGAAAATAGAACTCAATACGCCTGTAATTAATGGGGCTAATATCAGCGGCAAGAAAGCTCTGGATCAGGATTCGTCGCTTCTTTTTTATAGGCTCGTCAGGTCTTACTAATTTTCTAAGAACCTTTTTATGTTTCGCAATCTTTGATTTTTGAGTCGTCGATAAAGGTATTTTTCCTTTTAGAGTATTATACACACACTCGCAGATGCAGTGGATTTGTTTATCGCCCACGGTTTTTAATAATGCTGCTCGCTCCTTAGGGCCTAATTTATGCAGAGCACGCAGCAATTCTGAATTTCTGAATATAGCACGAGACATTACTGATGAATGATTTGAAATTGGCTCGCGTCTGAGTTTTTATACCCCTTTTTCGGAACATAAATATAGCACACCCCGTCTTGCCGAAAGATCGATGTTCTGTACCTAGCTATATCTGGTGTATTTTGTTTTAAATCGAATAACAAATACCCGTGTGCTTTAGCCGTAGCGTTTTTATATGCTTCTTGTAGAAAACGCGGATTTTCTGGACATATCTGTCTGGTTAGATGCTTGATTTGAGCTCGATCTCTAGGATTTTTAAATAAAATAATGTAGTGGGCGTTTAGGGAGATATCTCGCTGTCCTTTTCCTTGGTGAAAAATATTTTGTGTTAGAAAAAACACACTAAGATTGCGATGATGGCAGCCTTTTGTAAATATGTTTAGGTTCGGCTCCATCAAAAGACGCCATGTCAGGCAGGCCTTGTTGAAATTCCGCAAAGGAAGTCAAATCTTCGTACAGTTTTTGCCACTCGCCATAACACCAGATAACTTTAACGAAATTTGCATTGCAAAGCTTGTTCATATTTTTCAAGAAATTAACCACAAAATACGACTTGCCTGAACCTGAGGGTCCAGCCACAATGGCCGAGAATGGATGTACAAACTGTTGATCCATTTGTGTGATTATTACAGTAGAGCGGTCGTAAATAAACTAAATTTTAAAATTAGAACACTTATAATAAATAAAAATTTTTATGGCAGGTGTGGGGTTTGAACCCTCGAACTCTTACGAGACCGGTTCTTAAGACCGGCGCCTTTACCGCTCGGCCAACCTGCCGTGTGTATAAATCAGCACTATTCGCATAATTAAAAAGCAAATAGGTTTAACATGTTTTTATTTACATAAATATATACAGACATAAATATAAAGCCATAAATTAAGCATTGTACAGTTTTAGATCACCATTATCAATCATGCTTTGAATTTCGTTTGCGACAAACATTTTAAATTTGAATACAAGTTCCCATAGCATAATGTTATTAGCGAAATCACAACGTAACGTTTAAAAATAATTGAATCGTCCAGGCGAACATTTTCTAGGTACTGGACTTTGATAGCAACGGCACTATCGAACTTTTCAAACGCGCACTTTACTCGTTTTAGCTCGTTAATTTTAATTACCACCAGGTTATACATGGGGATCAGATTTTTCAGCGTGTCGTAGGTGATGTAGATGGTGAATTTATTTGCTGGGTCCGTGGAGATGATTTTCCAGGTATCGTTGGCCACATATTCCACAGAGTGCTCGGGGAGGTGTAGTTTGAAAGGTTCGTGGGTTGCTAGGGCATCCCCCAACGCATGCAGAAAAGCTATGAAGTCGTCGGCCATGAAGGAAACACCAGCTCCGATGTCCGTTTTCAGGATTCTGACGACCACTTCAAATTCTTTATAGGGGTCCAGACCTAGATGCAGCGCTTTACTTACGCTGTTGTTTAGGGGCACGTGGAGGTCGCAGAGCAGACGCTTCTTTTCACGCCTGGTTTGACGGTCCTCGGTCGGCATGTCCGTGGTCACGTCGCAGGATTGCATCGTTTCCTCAGCAAACACTCGAAGGTCCTCCGCAGTGATGGTGAGTTGCGGTGAAGTTCCCTGGGTGTCGACTGCTACAGGCGGCACTGCGCGACGTTGCTTTTTATTAGGAAACGACATATTCTTACTTGTTTTATGGTCCATATTGCGAGCTACTTCCCCGCTGCTGGAAGTTCTGGGGTCCATCTTAGGTACACTTGTAGACGGGGTGAAAACAAAATCAATGCACTTGTAAACGGGTCACAGTTGACACAGTAAATGCTTAAAACAAATTCGATGCATCTGTAAGTGAAGCACGGTTGTAACAGCGAATGACTAAACTAAACTCATATTGCAGCTGCGCTGTGACTTTGTTTACTACATACAGGCAGGGACTTGCAAAGTTGACGGTCAACTCCTTTGTCCTCGACCGGTCTGTCGCTGCAGGTTGTGACAGGAAATTTTACAAGACTCAGCATTCATCGCACATAAATTTTATGCTGACCGTTCTATTTCGACCAGGAAACTACATGTTAAAATAACAATTTTAAAGTTATATGTTTCACGAATGATTTCGTCCATTAAAATCGCAGGCATTCAATCATGGTTGTATAAAAACCTGACTAGGGGAACAACATACGCTACGAAGAGAGAAAAAAAAAACAAAGATGGCCGCCCCGCAATGGGAGCGAGAGAGAGGGTAGGCTACTCAGTAAGGAAGAGTGAGACATAGCTACCTTCAATTACAGGTATAAGAGAGAAAGGCATACAAAACGACAACGCCGCAAATACACTAGAAAGAGAGGCTCGTGGAACAGAGAATAAATTGGCAACACTGTAGTTAGATTCAAAATGGAGGATTTAATTAATTATGAGTCATTTTTAATCGAGATTTTTGATTCGCGGCAGAAGAGAGAGAGATGGTCGGTTACTCAATAAGGAAGAGTGAGACATAGCTATCCTCGTGGCGTAAATCCAAAATGGCGACCAGTTTAATCGAACAATCAAGATCAAATTAATTCGCAGGAAATAAAAATGGCAACGTCGCACAATGGGAACGAGAGAGAAGTCTGTAAGAGCAAGTGAGTCAGAGAATAAATTGGCAATACTGTAATTTAATTGAAGATGGCGGCTTTAATTAATTACAGCGATTAAAATAATTAGGTTAATTAAAATGATATCAATTTAATTCGCGGGGTCAATCAAGGTCAATTAATTTAATCGCCGGTGAATTGCGTAATTCGGGAGCTAATTCGCGTAATTCAGTAGATAATCTATTTGATATCAAAATGATATCAATTTAATTCGCGGGGTCAATCAAGGTCAATTAATTTAATCCGCGGGTCAATTGCGTAATTCGGGAGCTAATTCGCGTAATTCGCGGGTCAATTGCGTAATTCGGGAGCTTATTCGCGTAATTCGGGAGCTAATTCGCGTAATTCGGTAGCTAATCCCTTTTTAATTAGGTCAATTAATTTGATATCAAATTAATTGGGTCAATTAAAAACTAAATGGCGCCGGAGTTGCCTCCACTTCTACTTCTGTGTCGAGCAACCAAGGTGATTCACAGTTCAACCCTGTCGATTTTAACTACACAACAAACTGTTTTTGCTATACGGATTTCAGTACCACCAAAGGTAAGCAATATTTGTCCAGATGGCAAGTTCCGTGTCTCTAACTTATGGTCTTGGCCTCCTGTTCCAGCGGAGCCGCAGAGACCATCAGAGCAGAACGACGTGTCCTGTGAAAACACGAAAACGTAAGCGAACAGAAAATAAAAAACTACATGGGATGAGACAAAGTGGTGATCAATACCACCTGAAGTAAAGTGACCGTGCGATCAACGAGGTGTCTCAAACTAAGGCCGAAAGCGCGGCGCAGCAACGTGCTGTCCAGCGCGCCCTGGTGGATGAGGAGCGATGTGGTGGCCAACGCCATTTCAGTGCAGTAGCAGCGCGCCAACGTGGTGACTAATGCCACTTCAAAGAAATATCAGCGTGGTCAATGTGGTGCTCTAGCGTTTCTAGGCATATGAGCCGACAGCATGCAACACAATTGCTAAGCACTCCAATTCGAACGAGTGATTTCTTTTTTCCGTTGACGTTGTATGTTTACTATAATAGCCGACAACGGTTTCAACATCATGGGAACATCTTCAGGACCCAATCGGCTCAAATCCGCATAACAAATAATATCCTTTTGCAGATTAAGTTCAAGTCACTAAGGCTTCTTGGAGTGTTCGAACGGCCTGCTCATGCTCAGCGTTTCAATACCATGTGGTTCCTTTTTTAAAATAAATTTGCTCGAGTACGCGACTTGTGGGAGAACCGCAGAAGAAACTTCCGAAAATTGTCGCACCTGGTGAATATCATTGGGAGAGGAAAATCTACAATCGCTTTGATTTTCTGTTGACTAAGTTGAACGGTTCCGTCATTTATAGAATAACCTATGTACTCTATTTAGGTTTGGCTACTAAAACACTTACCTAAGTTAAGGGTATATTATTGGTTCTGAATCAGTTTAGTACCTCCTTCAGGGTTTTGACTCCCTGGTCAAAGTTCTTGAAGGGATTAGCATATCGTCTAGATATACAAGTAAAACGGAGGTAACCCAATGTCCAAGGCTTGTTGCAATACATACGGCGCATTTGACAGACGAATTGGTACTCTGAAGTATTCAAATTTACCTTCAGGGTTTAGATAAGCAGTATACGTGATGGAATCGAGCGACATTTTGATTTGGAGATAGTCAATAAGAGGGCGAGACTTGTAAAATACTGATATCCCGAAAGTCGGTCAATCAAATTCTCTATTATTGGTAACGGCTCAGGATATCGCTCAATAATTTTGTTCATCTTCCAATAATCGACACAATCGTTTGCCACCTGTATTCTTTGTTACAATCATTATCGGAGAGCTTGAAGGTTGTATGGTTCCATTGTTAAGTAAGCGATCCACTATTTTACGTAGCTTAGGCTTCTCCATTCTGCCAAGCTTATACGGTCTGCTAGCAACATTTTTGTCGGATGTTATGACAACTTTAATTTCGATGTTGGAAACCGTGCCTATTCCAGCGGTATTACCGGAATAAACAAAAACCTAATGCTGCAATTACGTCACTTATGACCACAACACGGTGGCCATCGAGCTTGCCAACGTTTATGTGTTTCGAGCAACCAATCTCATTCACAGAGGGAGTGTAACAAAATGTTAAACAGGGACCAACTCGTTCGTATTTGACGGCAGGGTCCTCTGTCGAGTTCTGACCGACAAGTACATCAACACCAGAAAAGCAGATCGCAACTTCCACTAGTTCAATGTTGAATTAAAATCTTTCCAAAAGTAAGCGAACTATTTCTAAACAAACATGACATTAATTTTATCGGAAACAAGTTTAAATCTTATAATTGTGCAAAGAAATTAACTTGTAATTGCATCAATATTTACTTCAACGCCGTCGATTTTAACTACACAACAAACTGTTTTTGTTGTACGGATATCAGTACCACCAAAAGTAAGCAATATTTGTCCAGATGGCAAGTGCCGTGTCTCTGACTTATGGTGTTGGCCCTCCTGTCCCAGTGGAGCTACAGAAACCATCACCTACACTGTTGGAACACATACGGCACATTTAACAGAATTTAATAGAGAAAGTGGTACTTTGAGGTATTTAAATTTACTTTCAGGGGTTAGAAAAGCAGATCGCAACTTCAACTAGTTCAATGTTTTGTTCAAATCTTTCAAAAAGTAAGCGAACTGTTTCTAAACAAATATGACATTAATTTTATCGAAAACAAATTTAAATCTTATAATTGTTCAAAGAAATTAACTTGTAATTGCATCACTATTTACTTCAACGCCGTCGATTTTAACTACACAAAAACTGTTTTTGTTATACGGATTTCAGTACCAACAAAATTAAGCAATATTTGTCCAGATGGCAAGTGCCGTGTCTCTGACTTATGGTGTTGGCCCTCCTGTTCCAGTGGAGCTACAGAAACCATCGCCTACACTGTTGGAATATATACGGCGCATTTAACAGGCGATGTGGTAATTTGAGGTATTCAATTTTACCTTCAGGGGTTAGAAAAACAGATCCCATCTTCAACTAGTTCAAAGTTTTGTTCAAATCTTTCAACAAGTAAGCGAACTGTTTCTAAACAAATATGACATTAATTTTATCGAAAACAAATTTAAATCTTATAATTGTACAAAGAAATTAACTTGTAATTGCATCAATATTTACTTCAACGCCGTCGATTTTAACTACACAAAAACTGTTTTTGTTATACGGATTTCGGTACCAACAAAAGTAAGCAATATTTGTCCAGATGGCAAGTGCCGTGTCTCTGACTTATGGTGTTGGCCCTCCTGTCCCAGTGGAGCTACAGAAACCATCACCTACACTGTTGGAATGTATACGGCGCATTTAACAGACGAAGTGGTAATTTGAGGTATTCAATTTTACCTTCAGGGGTTAGAAAAGCAGATCCCATCTTCAACTAGTTCAATGTTTTGTTCAAATCTTTCAAAAAGTAAGCGAACTGTTTCTAAACAAATATGACATTAATTTTATCGAAAACAAATTTAAATCTTATAATTGTGCAAAGGAATTAACTTGTAATTGCATCAATATTTACTTCAACGACGTTTTAACTAATACACAAAAACTGTTTTTGTTATACGGATTTCAGTACCAACAAAAGTAAGCAATATTTGTCCAGATGGCAAGTGCCGTATCTCTGACTTATGGTGTTGGCCCTCCTGTCCCAGTGGAGCTACAGAAACCATCACCTACACTGTTGAAATACATACGGCGCATTTAACAGACGAAGTGGTACTTTGAAGTATTCAAGTTTACCTTCAGGGGTTAGAAAAGCAGATCCGGCGCATTTAACAGACGAAGTGGTACTTTGAGGTATTCAAACTTACCTTCAGGGGTTAGAAAAGCAGATCCGAACTTCAACTAGTTTAATGTTTAGTTCAAATCTTTCAAAAAGTAAGCGAACCGTTTCTACACAAATATGAAATTAATTTTATCGAAAACAAATTTAAATCATATAATTCTGCAAAGAAATTAACTTGCAATTGCATCAATATTTAGTTCAACGCCGTCGATTTTAACTACTCAACACTCTGTTTTTGTTATACGGATTTCAGTACCACCAAAAGTAAGCAATATATGTCCAGATGGCAAGTGCCGTGTCTCTAAAGCTGCAATTGAATCACTTATGACCACAACACGGTGGCCATCAAACTTGCCAACGTTTATGTGTTTCGAGCAACCAATCTAATTCACAGAGGGAGTGTAATAAAATGTTAAACAGGGACCAACTCGTTCGTATTTGACGGCAGGGTCCTCCGTAGGGTTCTGACCGACAAGTACAACACCAGAGAAGCAGATCGCAACTTCCACTAGTTCACTGTTGAGTTCAAATCTGTCAAAAAGTAAGCGAACTGTTTCTAAACAAATATGACATTAATTTTATCGAAAACAAATTTAAATCTTATAATTGTGCAAAGGAATTAACTTGTAATTGCATCAATATTTACTTCAACGACGTTTTAACTAATACACAAAAACTGTTTTTGTTATACGGATTTCAGTACCAAAAAAAGTAAGCAATATTTGTCCAGATGGCAAGTGCCGTGTCTCTGACTTATGGTGTTGGCCCTCCTGTCCCAGTGGAGCTACAGAAATCATCACCTGCACTGTTGGAATATATACGGCGCATTTAACAGACGAAGTGGTAATTTGAGGTATTAAATTTTACTTCAGGGTTAGAAAAGCAGATCCCAACTTCAACTAGTTCAATGTTTTGTTCAAATCTTTCAAAAAGTAAGCGATCTGTTTCTAAACAAATATGACATTAATGTTATCGAAAACAAATCTAAATTATATAATTGTGCAAAGAAATTAACTTGTAATTGCATCAATCTTTAGTTCAACCCCGTGTTTTTGTTATACGGATTTCAGTACCACAAAAGTAAGCGATATTTGTCCAGATTGCAAGTGCCGTATTTCTGACTTATGGTGTTGGCCCTCCTGTTCCAGTGGAGCTACAGAAACCATCACCTACACTGTTGGAATACATACGGCGCATTTAACAGAATTTAACAGACGAAGTGGTACTTTGAGGTATTCAAATTTACTTTCAGGGGTTAGAAAAGCAGATCGCAACTTCAACTAGTTCCATGTCTAGTTCAAATCTTTCAAAAAGTAAGCGAACTGTTTCTAAACAAATATGACATTAATTTTATCGAAAACAAATTTAAATCTTATAATTGTACAAAGAAATTAACTTGTAATTGCATCAATATTGACTTCAAAGCGCGTCGATTTTAACTAGACAAAAACTGTTTTTGTTATACGGATTTCAGTACCAACAAAAGTAAGCAATATTTGTCCAGATGGCAAGTGCCGTGTCTCTGACTTATGGTGTTGGCCCCAAGACACTCCCAGTGGAGCTACAGAAACCATCACCTGCCCTGTTGGAATATATACGGCGCATTTAACAGACGATAGTGGTACTTTGAGGTATTCAAATTTACTTTCAGGGGTTAGAAAGCAGATCGCAACTTCAACTAGTTCCATGTCTAGTTCAAATCTTTCAAAAGTAAGCGAACTGTTTTCTAAACAAATATGACATTAATGTTATCGAAATAAAATTTAAATTATATAATTGTGCAAAGAAATGAACTTGTAATTGCATCAATATTTGCTTCAACGACGTCGATTTTAACTACACAACAAACTGTTTTTGTTGTACAGATTTCAGTGCCACCAAAAGTAAGCAAGATTTGTCCAGATGGCAAGTGCGGTGTCTCTGACTTATGGTGTTGGCCCTCCTGTCCCAGTGAAGCTACAGAAACCATCACCTACACTGTTGGAATACATACGGCGCATTTAACAGAATTTAACAGATGCAGTGGTACTTTGAGGTATTCAAATTACTTTAAGGGGTTAGAAAAGCAGATCGCAACTTCAACTAGTTCCATGTCTAGTTCAAATCTTTCAAAAGTAAGCGAACTGTTTCTAAACAAATAGGTATGACATTAATTCTTATCGAAAACAAATTTAAATCTTATAATTGTGAAAAGAAATTAACTTGTAATTGCATCAATATTTACTTCAACACCGTCGATTTTAACTACACAAAAACTGTTTTTGTTATACGGATTTCAGTACCAACAAAAGTAAGCAATATTTGTCCAGATGGCAAGTGCCGTGTCTCTGACTTATGGTGTTGGCTTGGCCCTCCTGTCCCAGTGGAGCTACAGAAACCATCACCTGCACTGTTGGAATGTATACGGCGCATTTAACAGACGAAGTGGTAATTTGAGGTATTGAATTTTACCTTCAGGGGTTAGAAAAGCAGATCCCAACTTCAACTAGTTCAATGTTTTGTTCAAATCTTTCAAAAAGTAAGCGAACTGTTTCTAAACAAATATGACATTAATGTTATCGAAAACAAATTTAAATTTTATAATTGTGCAAAGAAATTAACTTGTAATTGCATCAATCTTTAGTTCAACGCCGTCGATTTTAACTACACAACACTCTGTTTTTGTTATACGGATTTCAGTACCACAAAAAGTAAGCAATATTTGTCCAGATGGCAAGTGCCGTGGTTCTAACTTATGGTGTTGGCCCTCCTGTCCCAGTGGAGCTACAGAAACCACCACCTACAATGTTGGAATACATACGGCGCATTTAACAGACGAAGTGGTACTCTGAGGTATTCAAATTTACCTTCAGGGGATAGAAAAGCAGTATACGTGATGGAATCGAGCGATATTTTGATAACCACTTAACACTTTAAGTGCTCACGACGCACACGTTGCGCTTGTGCGACTTTTAAAGCCACGCTCGCGACGCATACGGTGCGCTCTGCTCAGATTTAGGAATATCGATCAGTACTTAAGCTAGCGTTGTAGCTACAGTTTTAATATTTCATGAGCACTTTCTTGTGTGGTTCGCGAATCGGTCCTGGTGATAATGAGTGACAGCACAGCTGGCCCTTCAGGCATAAAACGCCCAAAGATGGGTGAAAAAACCAAATTTCGCCCACGATATTTAACAGAAAAGGAGCTGGAGAGAATGCTATACGAATCTGACGACGAATTAGAGGATCCTTCCTACATCGATGTTGATGATGTCAACAGTGAAAGTTCACAGGAAGGACTTCAGGGGCTTTATCGAAGAACTTCTTACATCCTCTGCTAGCGAAGACCCAAACTGGTGGAATTCCCCGAGTTTAAAAATGCTTCAGTTCACAAAAGAATGTAAACTTTTAGAACCTACTGAAGGTAATTATAATTTTGATATATATGAGCCTGCGTCTGCAGTTTTAACTACTTTGATGTATTATGAGTAGAATTCTTTGCCAAAATACCTATTTTTGAATAAATGTAGTTGGTAATCTCAGAATGCGTGCCTATAAATTATAATATAGGTTTATGGATATCATATATGAAATTTTATCGAATTTTAATTCATTGTAGGAGATCATCCGGTGGACTACTTCAATCAGTTAGTCACTGATAATTTATGTGAACTGATTGTTGAAGAAACCAACAGATACGTGGTGGAAGTGTTTCTTTCAAAAGGAGAACAGCGACATTCGCGTATTGCACGATGGAAACCACTTACCATTCCAGAATTTAAAATATTCCTGGGTTTATTTTTCCATATGGGAACCATCCAACTAGCTAGGCTTCAAGATGATTGGAAAACAAGCAGATTGTTTAATTTGTCTTGTTTTTCTGATTACATGGGACAAGATAGATTTTTGATAATAATGAGATGCCTCCATTTTGTTGAAAATCCGGAAAGTGGGGATCCAAAACCCCAAGACCACTTGTTTAAAAATAAGACCCTTATAAATTACTTTCATTCTAAAATGGCTGATGTATACTATCCTGGGAAAAATTTAAGCATCGATGAAGCAATCGTACTTTGGCGGGGAAGGTTATTATTCAGGCAACTTATTAAAAATAAGCATCACAAATATGGTGTCAAACTGTATATGTTGACTGAGCCTAGTGGCCTAATTTTAAAATTGCCGTTTATACGGGCGCCTTGGATGATTTTGGTGGAAAAGAGAATACTGAAAAAGTTGGCTTACATCTTATGGAAGAAAAATTGGAAGCAGGTCACTCACTTTTTATGGAAAATTTTTATAATAGTTTTAATTTGTCCTCACAATTATTATCAAAAAAAACTCACTTCACTGGCACTCTCCGAATCGATAGAAAAAACTCTCCCGCTGACGTAAAAAATATTAAACTAAAAAAAGGAGAAACAATCGCCAAGTACAGTAATGGGGTGTTGATTGGCAAATGGCGTGATAGAGAGATGTACATTACATTTTAACAGAGTTTCCGAACGAGATGAAAACCTATTTAGATAAACGGAGCAATGGAAAATTGAAACCGCTTCCTATTTGTAATTATAACCAAAATATGGGTAGGATCGACAGACAGGATCAATTGATGTCGTACTATCCCTGTTCCAGAAAGACCATTATATGGTATAAGAAAATCAGGCTACATATATTACAGCTGCTCCTGCTAAATTCTTATTTTTTTAATAAAAAATTTAAGTCACCGAAAATGGCATTTTATGGTTTTAGACTTGAAATCATTGAAAGTCTGTTACCTGAAAATATGTGTAAGGCACCAAAGTCTCGAGTGTCGACGCACTCTCTGAAACATTCCCCACAAGGCCCAACGGGCAAAACGTTACGAAAAAAATGTAGGTATTGCTCATTGCAAGGTATTAGAAAAGACACCCCATTTGAATGCAAATCCTGCAATAGTGGATTCTGTCTGGAGCCTTGCTTTGAGAAATACCATAAAAACATGTGAGAAATCATGTTTCATGTTTTTTTATATAATAAATGGATTCTGTCTGGAGCCTTGCTTTGAGAAATACCATAAAAACATGTGAGAAATCATGTTTCATGTTTTTTGTATATAATAAATTTGTATTTTTTGTAGTTTTAGTTGTTTATGTTTAAGTTTTTTTTATAATAAATTGTTTTAAAGTGCGTAGTTTTAATTATTAATGTTTTGTCTTTTATAACAATTTTCTATTTTTAGGGTGCGTATTTTTAGTTCTTAATGTTTTATGTATTTTTATAATTGCTATTTTTAAAGTGCCTAGTTCTATTTCTTTATGTTTTGCTTTTTGAATCATAAATTACTATTTGCAAAGTGCTTAGTTTTATTTCTTATAATTATATGCACATTTTTATGTGGACGCATATGGTGCGTCGTCAGCATGACTGAAGAAAAATATTGCACAATGCTGCCGACGCACCATGTACGCTTTGGTCTAAAATAGCTAAAAACAGATGTTTTGTGTACAAATGCATCCATAATTTATAGTTTTGAATAAGATGCGATAAAAAAAAACTCGAGCAGCTCCTGGCCCTGTTACAAACATTTTTTAAGCAGTGAATGTGTTAAGAGGTCGAGACGTGTATAATACCGGTTCTGCTAGCAACGTTTTTGTCGGATCTTAAGACAATTTTCATTTCGCTGTTATGTGCCTACTTCAGCGGTATCATCGGAAAAACACAAACCGAAAGCCGCGATTAGATCACTCAAGCATGGCTACGTTTCGAGCAACCAACCTCATTCACAGCGGGCGCGTAACAAAATGTCAAACATGGACCAACTCGTTCGTATTTGATGGCAGGGTCCTCTGTAAAGTTCTGACGGACAAGTAGAACAACACCACACAAGCAGATCGCAACATCCACTAGTTCAATGTTTAGTTCAAATCTTTCAAAAAGTAAGCGAACTGTTTCTAAACAAATGTGAGATTAATTTTATTGAAAACAAATGTAAATCATATAATTGAGCAAAGAAACTAACTTGGAATTGTATCAATTTTCCGTTCAACCGCGTTGATCTTAAACGCACAACAAACACTTTTTGTTATAGCGATTTCAGCCCCATTCATCGTAGCACCGATGTAATCTCTTTATCATACATTCCAAGTCGAACGCATCTTGTGCTATTAGGTACAACAATAGCACAATTCGAAATTGTCACATTTAAATACTGTGCAGAATATTAGTTTTTCAGGGCAATAGATGATAAAATTTCACCCGCTTGCGACGCGAATGAATTATTTGACACTGACAATTTACAATTGTCAGATTTGAAAGGTTTTATTTTCTTCCATAACCTAATGAACAGGTTCTACCAACCTCTTTGAGAACAACTTAGAAGTAACTAAATATTTTGCCTGTTAATGGCGGATATTCGCGTCGACCAATAGCGGCGAAGACATCCCTATGGCCACACTGTCTTGTATATAGTCACTGTATATGTAACCAGAGCCAGTGTATATAGGAGAGTACCGCCACGTCCGCCATGTTTGTTCCTCTGACATATGCGTCACTTTGAGGTTTGTAATGCTAAGTACACACGTAGACACTTTTGTGTCTAGACTTTAGTCTGTAGATAAAGTATCACTGTGTGTACGCCAACTAGAGTAGTGTCACTAGAGTGAGTGTCGTATCTACCGACACTGCTCTAGCAATCTGAGACATCGCTGTGTGAACACATAGTACACAAACTTGTCGAGACCTGTATAAGTGTACCGGCAGTCTGGAAATTTATTCTACACTATTCCTTCTTTTTCAATATGTCGCAGTCCCAGCAAGTAGTGTGGACCAAAGAAAAAGTTGTAACTCTTATTGAAAAATACGAATCGTTTCCCGAATTATGGGATACCAAAAATAAAATTTATAAAGATCGCACCAAAAAGCAAGCTGCGTTAAAAGTAATTTCCGAGATTTTTGAAACTACTGTTGCTGAAATAACTAGAAAGCTACATAATTTGAGAACGCAAATGAATAACGAACTCCGAAAATTAAAAAAGCGGAAAAGTGGTGATGGAGCGGATGATGTAACTTTCAAATCTAGTTGGGAGTTTTTTGATGCGTTGCAGTTTTTAATCGGTGGGATGACTTGCAATGAAACAACAAGTGTGGTAAGTTATTTTATTACTTTAAATTATTCCTGAATAAGTAATACATTTGACAATTATTTTAAATGTATCTGTACTGCCATGGTAATTCCCCTTCTGGCGAACAAAAATATTCCGTTAACTCCGTTTTTATTTCTTTGCAATATTCACTAAAGTTACGTGGAGGTATTGCCTGAAGTGAAACTAGATTTGCAGACAGTATTCCGTCTTGCCGCCAATTACCATATTCTATCTTCCCCTCATTTTCAATATCAAATGAACCTTGAGGCGCATATATTTGTTTCGAGCTATTTCTTGTAAGAAGAAAATTATGCAAAATGCATATAGCCGATACAATACTTCTCGCTTTTTCTGGATTCAATTCAATAGGTTTTCGAAAAATCCTAAATCTGTTAGCAATATGACCAACAGCATTTTCCACCACACGTCTAGCTCGAGACAATCCATAATTAAATAAACGATTAGGACCTGGTTTATTTCTAAAAGAGTATGGTTTCATCATGTAGGATTTCATAGCAAAAGCATCATTGGCTACTATCACAAATGGCATCAGTTTATTTCTTCCAGGAAGCGGTCTTTCGGGGGGGGATGTTTAGTCGATTTTCCTCCAATAATGTTGATAAAGAACAATTTGTGTATACCCCAACATCAGATACTCTGCCATTACAGCCAACATCCATATAAGTGAATTTATATTCCGCATCGACCAAAGCCATCAAAACTATGCTATGGGTTCCTTTGTAGTTAAAATAGTGGCTTCCACTGTTGTGGGGTGTCTGTATAACAACATGTTTGCCGTCTAGCGCCCCAATACAATTAGGGAAGTTCCATTTTTTTGTAGTATTGTTCAGAGATATCCAACCATTCTGTAGTCGAATTAGGCATCTGAAATTTGTTTTAATTATTAGAAATTTACTACCTAATGTTATCTTTTTTTATAGGAATTAAATACTGACACTGCAATTGATTCGCCACAGATATCCGGAGAAACAATTTCTAGGCAAGTTGATACTGCGCAAACAAATACAACAAATAGGAGTTTTAATGGCAAAAAAAATTAAAAAGGAGGACAAGTTACTTAATAATGCACTAGCAGTAATGCAAAAACCCGACGATGATGAAGATATATTTGGTAATTTTGTTGCTAGTTCACTACATAGTTTGCATTCCGACAGTAATAGGAGAAAACTTAAACGACAAATACAAGTTGCTATTTTAGAGGTAACAGATAATGATGAAAGAGAATTTCTTGTAAGGAGAGATTCTTCCAAAGACACCACCTGAATTCAATCTTTCATTTATAAATTCACCATTGTCTGCTACATCAAACACCCAAAACTCATTAGATCTACAAGACATATCTTCACATTCGTCGGTGACATCTTACTATGAGAACTATGGAAACATAGATGAGGCAGATCTTACTGCGTTATAAACATTATAGACCGGTCGGCAGGAACATAATGAGGGGGGTTACCTGGACATAATTCCCAAGTTACTGAAATTTTGGGATATTGTTCGGGGATGGTATGGGGTGTGGAATCTGAGTTTTCGACCTCGAGGAGCCTGTGCTAACTCGGGGAGGGCCGAAAAACCTCGAAATTTTCGGACTTTTTTCGGGTTTTTTGCTTATATCTTCTGAACCATGCGTTTTTCGAGAAATCACCCTTATACAAAGTTGTTGAGCATTACATTTCCTTCAATTTTAATTGGTCAAAATTATTTGTTGACCCAATACTTACCCAGATACAGCAGTTGAAAAATGGAACAAATTTCTCAAAATGTAAAAAAGAAACGAATAACTGCAATTTTTTCGCCTCATAACTTTCATTATTCAACATATCTATGTATACTATGTATGTCCCCTGATCCCCCTCCGCCCCCCCCCAAACTTCTTGTATACATACGTTGCAACTCCAATCATATTGGGAGACAGGAATGATTTTGGACGCACGGCTAGCATAATAGCATGTGCCAGAGAAAGACATTTGTTCTTCCATGAATCCAGTAAACCCCGTTTATTCGTCAAAATAATCGTATGCACTAGAAAAAGCAGTGTTTCTGGGACAGCATGACGGGAACCAGCAAAAATATTATCAATGGGGGGATAAGCAGCAGTGTCGGACATTTTTGAGCGGATATCTTCCAAAATAATTTTTCCTGCGGTTTTGACAATTCGAGCTCTTTCTTCTTGAGGGTCTTCTTCTTTTTCGTTTGAGTACCAGTTATCAGATAAAATGTTATGACCAGTGTTTTTGAAACACACCACACTTGCTCTGTTGTTGAATCACTTATGATTATGTCGCCTTTATACTTCTCCAGACGCCTTTTCAAAGTTTTCACGTGTGGACGAGAATCTTCAGGTACCTGATCAAGCAACTGTCCAATGGAAAACTGGCACTCGTCACTATTTTCCTCGAGAAACGTAAATATAATTTCCATGCCTTGATCATAGTTGGGAGTAGGTACTAGAACGTCCAGGCCTTTTTTGAACACGTGCAGGTATTGTGTAAAAATTGACAATACACTTTTGGTGGTATTCAGCGTTTACTGCAACTAAATCTGTGTTGAAACTATCCAACACTGTTATACGGCCTTCAATTTTCCGCCCCCATTCTTCACCTCGCTCTCTTGCTTTTGTCAAAATCGTGTTTGCTACATTTGGGAGCGTCACTTTTATCATAAGATTTCGTATTTTAACATTTAACTTGACCTGTTTTTGTCTAAATTCTTCAGTAACTTCTTCGTCGCATAGCAAGCATCTATTATTGAAATCAAATGATGGCCTACCTGAGTGGGTTGGTTTGGAGGCAGTTGTAGGGGTGTCCTGTGTACAGACCAAAATCAGTTTTTCGTTGTTGTAATTTTTTTGTCAAGCCGTGTGAACTGTTATTTCCTCCAATCCTTCAAGTAACTGTCGATGTTGAGTCTTGTTGTGTTTAACACCGGAAGCAATAGGCGTAGCAATCCCTCTCTTCTTAACAACAGTCACTTCAAGTGCTGCCAAACTTTCATCGCATGTGAAACACCGTTTTGGCGCCGTGGGACACGCCATATCAACTCTGAATCCCCACGGAAATAATTCAAAATATTATATTTGACAATGCAGACTTCAATGTGAACACGCTGGATGGACATGGCACATTCCACGACAATGGGAGGAATAATGGCTGTCACCGGCACTGCTTGTGATAATTGGCCCGAGTGCGACTTCAAAGAAGACGATACAGACGAAGAATGTGAAGACCAGCCCAACCTATTCGACGAAATCAGCATCCAGAAAGAAGGACACAATGATGACGAGAGCGATGACGATTTGCCACATGCTCCAAAAAGATCAAGGCGGACGGATGCCTAATGTAAGTACATTTGTCATTTATATAACTCTATGTAAGACTATTGTATAATTTTATGTTCACTTAAATACATAAGTATAAGCAATGATATCGTTCTATAACCCTTGGGCGGAGGGGAGTTAGGGGACATACATAGTATGTATAGTATAGATATGTTGAAAAACGAAAGTTACGACTATGAGACAAAAACCTGCATTTTTCTAGTTTTTTTTAGATTTTGAGAAATATGTTCCATTTTTCAACTGCTGTATCTCAGTAAGTATTAAGTCAACAAATAATTTTGACCAATTAAAATTGAAGAAAATGTAATGCTCTACAACTTTGTATCAGGACGTTTTTCTCGAAAAACGTATGGTTCAGAAGATATACGCAAAATACCGAAAAAAGTCTGAAAATGTCGAGGTTTTTCGGCCCTCCCCGAGTTAGCACAGGGTCCTCGAGGTCGAAAACTCAGATTCCACACTCCGTACCATCCCCAAACAATATCAGAAAATTTCATTAACTTGGGAATTGTGTCCAGCTAGAAAGTACCTGCCGACCGGACTATTATAATTATTTTCCTTGTTTAGATTATTGAAACAATAATTATTAATATGTTATACTGTTATACTTTTTGTTATTCACTGAATACATTTACTAATTTCAAATAAAAGTTATTTTTTACATTTGTCGTTATTTAATTGTTTACAGTTACTTGCCCGTACATTAATTGTCACACTATCTTAATAAACAATTCAAACGTAACTTACCTTGAAATAGTCTTCTTTTAAAACTTCAAAAATAACCTGGCAGCACTCTGGAATTATTGTAGCAATTATAGATACAGGAATTCGAAACAAATACATCAAAGAGTGGTAGCTTTCACCTATTTACAAAAAAAATTGTAAAAAACGAATATTGCTTAACATTTTATATTTCTCCTCTTACCACTTGCCAAAAATTTCAAAGTGAAAGCTAGCCGTTCTCCAGGTGACATGGCACAGCGCATTAATGTATCCTGTCTTTTTATTCTTGGTGTGACTTTGCTAAGAAGAAAGTCAAAGTCACAGGCAGACATGCGAATAAAATTTTTGTAATATTGCAAATCATGAGACCTTAATTCAACTAGCAATTGTGCATAAGCACCAAACTCTTTTCTCTTTGCTATCCACTCTTTAACCCAGCATGTCCGCTTCCTCCTTTTTCTTCGTTTTACAATAACACTAATAACAATAACTGCTGCTAATCGACGTTTTCTCGATATTATCAACGCGACTGTCTAATCTAGGTCTAGTATCAAATCTTGCGTGTGCACACCTTTTAAACCAGTGTCGCAATTCCGCTCTCGAATAGGTCTACAGACACCGCTCTATCTTGAAAAGTTGCGTCTAATGTGAACACTACCTAGAGAAGTCTAGACATAAGTGTCGACACTTTGATGTGGCCGTGTGTACTTAGCATAACACAATTCCGTCAACGTGACATTTATTGGCAATCCGAAATTTTACTTAAAATTGGCAAGACTGTAAGTCTATGTCAAATTTGAGGTTAGCAGGTTAGGTTTTGTTAGTTATTTGACACAGACTGACGCAAAACATAACCTGCTAACCTCGAATTTGACATAGACTTCCAGTCTTGCCAATTTCAAATAAAATTTTAGACATAACTCAATCAGTTATTGCTGATGGGAACAAAAATGGCGGCGATGGCGGCATTTTCACGGATCAAAGAATGGCGGTACTCTCCTATTTACAGTGGCTCTGTATGTAACTACAGTGACTATATAATCACAGTGTGGCCATACGGTGGTCATGTTTTCTATTGGCTGAAGGCAAAAGGATTCCAAGTTATTGTCATTTTTAACAGTGTACAGAATATTTAGTTACAAAAAGTTACTAATGTCAAAATAAGACATTGGCATTTTATAACTTGTCAAAAGTTTGAGTGGACGTATCACGTGATGAAATCCGCTATTAGTTTTCCCGCGGCTGTGAGTTTTCCAAATTATAGTTTGTTTCTACGGAAAAGAACCATATTTTGACGTTTTTCGCAAATTAGTTGTTTACGATATTCAGAACAGTATTAACATCAAACAAACCAGAACATTTAACAGGGAAATAAATATTTTCCTGTAAGTTTTATATTGCTTAAATATTCGTAAGTAACTGCTCAATAGATTATTGCGGTGTACATTTGCAATTCCAGGTTAAACATGTATAGCAAGTAGTTTAGTGTCGGGAAAACTCCAGTATAGCCCCACTGGCACTGGTACATTTTGACATTTACGGAATATGAACATAGAGGAACTGTTATGCCAGTGGTGAAACTAGATTTTAAGCTATAAATAAGAGAAATACTCATTGGGAAATTCAAATTCAATATTATTGTCGACAATTGGACTAACTGCTTGTTTTATGGTGATGCACAGGCATTTTTCTACTAAGCACACACAAATCTTAAACAGCAGCTAACTTAAATTCGCACCTTGACGGTAGTCAAGATTGGGTCTGGCATGAGACTCCCGTGTTTTACCTCCATTGTCTGAACATTTGTAGAACCTCCGACAAACTGAGAATCACATTATCACGCGCATGCGCCTAAGCACCAATGGGCTATATTGGGGTTTAGCCCATGTATCTATCTAATATAATTTAGATGTTAATAAAGCATATTAAATTACCGAGAAGATTTTTACAAATGATGCTATATCATTTGTGTTTTGGATTTGAACTTTTCAATTTCCATCTATTGTAATAAATTGAAGACGCCGTATGACTCATATTTCTTCAACATTTAAACCCCTTTGTGGTATTTTATTGTATTTGAGAGATCAGTTATTTTGAATAACATTATTCACTTCAGCAAATGAATAATTGTCAAATTTTATTTTGACTTTAGTAATTTTTTCTTACCAAATGTCGCTTACACCGTTAAAAAATTCTATTTTTTTATTACATCACCATGGTTTTTCGCAAAATCTGATTTTGACATTGGATTCAAAAGTACCAGCCAACAATTGTATGGCCACACTGTGATTATATAGTCACTGTATATGTAACTAAGGTCACTAGATTAATACACTAAGTGTAAGGTAACGCCATTCCATTCCTCGCGTGAGAATGTGAGAAAATTTTGAGATAAAGATAACAAATACAAATTTCCCAAGTGCAATAAGGAAGACATTAGTTTTTGGGGATTTTCTTTTTGGTGTAATGGCACTGCTGTAAAATCAAATTATTAGTAGTTTTTGTTTTTATCCCCAGTTGGAGAAAATTGTGCGACAAGGATAGATATAAAAAATCACCAATGGCGGTACCTTTTGATATAGTAACTAGAGTACCTGTATATAGTTAGATAAGAGTCAAGAAAACACAAACGTCAGCGGTCAAATTTGATCCAAAACATGCATGCGCAGAAATACTGTCACTAGATTGTTTTATCTAAAAGACGTTTAGTAAATTTCTGCTGCTGCTTCAAAGCACTCAAAACATAGCGTGGAGTACTGTTTGTATCAGAAATAAGTAACAAGTGTTAAAAATGAAATATGTATACACATTTCGTACCTATAGCAGATCTGGACAATTCCTAAAACGACAGTTTTTGCGTATTTAAGGCTTCGAACTCATCTTTAGTAAAAATGTTTTTCAAAGCTTTTTCGAGGTTTCGGCGGAGAAATCATCTTTAGGATTGAAGAAAATTTCATTTTCAGGTCAGCTTATATGAAATCAAAATGAAGTAGGAACGGTAGCACCTTTTAATTTCCTTCTGTCATCCACGCGTACTTCTTCCCACTGGTTTTCATTAAAATCAACTGCTTTTGATATGCTCCGTTTTAAAGATTTTTTTAATAGAAAACCTTGTTCAGATCTGTTTTTGCAGCCAATAATACAGCAACTCGTCATTTCAGACACTTAGATAAAAGTGCAGCCCCAAATATTTGAATAAACAAACACAAATTATTAAATTTTCAGTGACAAGTTTTAATTTCAATTAAGCATTTGTCAAATTTGATTAATGTGAAACTGTTTCTAGCGCAATGAGTATTCAAATATACGACGCGCGTGATCCACCAATCACAATGAATTCCCTCGTTTTCTCAACTCTTATGTAACTACATACAGGGACTCTATATGTAACTATAGCCCCTCTATTTACAAATAGTAGCGACATCCTGGGGCAAACCTGATGCAAGCATGAAAATACAAAAAGTTACTAAACGATAACTTTCAGTGTAAACAGTGAAAAAATAACAGATCTGAATACCTGAAATCCTTTTCGGCCACTATTTTTACACTTATCGACACAATACCCTGGCATTTCCACGTCCTCGACTTCGAATTAGCCCCCGAAGAGAAAAATGAATAAAAACAAGACAAATGTCAATGTCACACTTTAATTAATTATGCAACTTCCTTTGCAATTTTTAAATCGAAGCAGGACATTTGGGCGCCGCCGTCTGGGCGCCGCCGTTTGGGCGCCGACCGTTTGGGCGCCGGGACTTTTGGGCCCCGCCGATTGGGCGCTGGACATTTGGGCGCCGAAATTTTGAAATATTAAAAATAGTCGACGATTTTTCTGTTATTTATCGTAAATATGATTTTTTGCAAGAAATTTCAAATGACATTGTTCACAGTGTAATATATTTGATATACAGTGTGTCCCAGATCGAGTGGGATTGCATGGGTACTTTCATGTCATTGAAGATGGAGATTTGGTTAAATGGGCAATGTTTTGCAGTTTTATATGTTTACTTAAAATCCGTTTGAAAAAGTTCAAAATGTTGAACCAATCAGAAGTTATTAAAAAAAACTAAAAACTGCCATTTTCTTGTATGTCAAATATCTTCGTAAGTATAAGAAATACGAAAAAAAGTTTCGTATGAAAGTCACTGTTTTCGATGAGATCAATTTAAAATTGGTGCCGAGCCAAAATTCAAGATGGCTACTTTTGAGGTACTGGTAGAGTCCGCCCAACGTAGGATAGGGACAGGCACGTCATCATTGCCAGGGTGCGCAGTGGTTTGGCGATTACCCCGATGGGCCATAGTTACTTAGCAACGGCACGTTCTTTCATAGTTGTTGATAGTTGTTCTCATTTGTGTTTCATGTTATTAAAGATGTCGACAAAAAAATTGGTGTTAAGGGAAAGACGATTAAAACTCAAGAACGCGAAATTATTAATAACGTAATTAAGTCTATCTACTCCAGTGGGATAGGTAACTCATTACGTCACTCATTTGACACTATTTCCGTTAGGCAATGAAGCTCATTACACCACTCAGTCATATAATGGCTTCATTACCTAACTGAGTGGTGTAATGGCTTCATTACCTAACTGAAATACAGTCGTAAACGTACAGGTAACCGTTAGAGCAGAGCTTCTTTTGGTTGCGGTTGGTTTTTGTAACTTCCATAACTTTTGACAACACTAACGAACAACTAAAATAACTATTCGCAAATAACAACTGAAGAAATATTGTTCGGGGGTGAGTTTAAATAGATCCAGAGACACAGAACTAATCACCTGTAGGTACTAATAGAGATACATCAGAACGACTTAAGGGTATTTAAGATTATGGAAATGAGAAGAATTTAGTTTACCTGCTTAATGACTTCAATTTACTGCATAATATTCTCATAATTTTTATCTATTAAGTTCAAGTGGTAAAATTGTTTATATTAATGCCAATTACAAGAAGACATTATGTGGAATTATTAAAAATAATTAAGCACCATTATTCGAAGTTTCAAACTATTTAAAAATGTATACTACTGGCGCCCAAACGTCCGGCGGTCAAAAGTATGGCGCCCAAACGGCGGCGTCCAAACGGCGGCGCCCAAACGGCGGCGCCCAAATGTCGCGTACCGTTTTTAAATATGCTAGGGACTTAAGGGATACCAACGTGATTTTGCCCCAGCGGCAACATCAAAGGTTGTCGCTACTATTTGTAAATAGAGGGGCTATATATGTAACTAATCGCATACGCCATCTATCGTTAATGCTGTGTAATTATTTTTAACCTTCCGGGGCTCGCTACGCGGAGTGTCAGTCCGCGCTTAAAGGTTTTTTTATTTTATTTGCGCACCCCCCACTCTGCGATTACGTCGCCTTTTGTACCTTCATAGGTCTGCTTGCTGGGTGTTAGTTCAGAGCTGCATTTTGATAGGTGTGTTTGTTACGTTTCTATTGACGAATGCGGAGTATCAGTCCGAAGAGACAACGTAATGTATTGCTGGTTTCAAGTTTACATCATGATGACAATATAGATTCAGTGGCAAATAAACCGGAAATAATAATGGACTATAACGCCACCAAAGGTGGCGTCGATACTGTCGATAAACTATGTGCTGCCTATAACTGCGCGAGGAATACTCGCAGGTGGCCAATGGTTATTCTTTATTCCTTATTATACGTTGGCGCAATAAATTCTATAGTAATACATTCAATAAATAATCCTGAAAACTCTTCTAGGCGAAGAACATTTTTGCGTACTCTTGCCTTCCAATTATTTGACGGACACCTTCGTGTGCGTGCAACTGTAGACAATCTTCCACAGGCTATGCGTATAAGAATTAGAGAAATTGTTGGAATTGAGTTAACTGAACCTATTGCTCAGGCATGTACAAGTACACGAGATCGCTGTGCTTATTGCATCAGAAAAAAGATAGGCCAACCCGATATTCATGCAGAAAATGTGGAAAATACATGTGTTTAGAGCATTCCACATTTATTTGTGAAGATTGCTATTCTGATGAGGCCAGGATTGTTTGAAGTGTTTAGTTTTCAATAATATTTAGTTACATAGTTTTTGTTTTACTTTTTTACATTCAAATATATTTTACTTTGAATTATATGTCGCATAATAAGACATTTGATATTTTTCCTGTATTAACATATATTTTTAAGTTTATTTAATATGGAAATGAACACAAATAAAGTTTATATCGTTTACACATCTGATTTCATTATCTGTAACGGAATTCGGCTATCAAACTCAGCAAAAAGCCATTTTTAACATTAGCGGACTCACAGTCCGCGGTGAGCATCCTTGTGCCATCAATGGGGCGTGAGCCCCGGAAGGTTAAGTTTGACCAGCGCACCGTTTCGCGCAGGTCTAATAGAAGCGTCCCCTAAGGAGCGATGCGCATAATAATCTATTATTATGAAGTTGTCTTTGCTACATGCACAATGGTTCTTCGCAATCAGCGGCCATTCCTGGTGTATTTCAAACAACAATAAATAATCAATTGGCTACAAAGTGTCTTGTGTTATTTACTGCAGTTTCGGTGGTTTTAACACCCAAGAATTATACATTGGTCCTCTGGATCTCGAATTAATTTCCACATTTTTAAATACATCCCACGCCGAGTGACGCTGAGGTGCCAGCTTGTTCCCGGTCACTTACGTACGAGAGAAAATCATCGATCCTTTGGAAAGGAAATTGATTTGAAATTTTACATTCGGTAAGTCGTTGTTTCACTTCCATTCCTCTTTAATTCGCATTTATTGTGTTTGCAAATAATTGGATCAAGCAAGTAAATTACTATTTGTTCCTTTGTTTCAAATTACGCGTGTTGGGCGTCTTGGTTTGCAAATTGCGTCATTCATTCTATTTATAGACCAGCCGCGTCTGCACATGTTTTGCTAAAGCACCTCTATAATACGAGCATGCTTGTCAGCCATACTGAATCACATCACAAATGCGGCAAATTCAAAAAATTAGTTACTTTTCAGAAAATGAAAATATGTTAATGTCTATACGTTTAATAGTACTAATTCGAGGCTGAACAACCGGTTATGCTCGAAGATTTTGAAATCTGAAAAACAGAAAAGACCTAAATAGTTCATTAAAAAACGAATAAATGTTTTCGGCTAACCTTATATTCAAAAAGAAGTATTCCTTAGTCTTGAAATAGACTGATTTTTTAATAAAGAATATTAGAGTCAACGCATAAAAGGCAAAAAGACACAGGAAAACGAACACAGTTGGCAACTCAAACACAAGGTTAGAAGCTAGAACAGCGAGCATAGATAATATAACCGACAACGAATGAACTGTTTGACGTTGTAGGGTTATGTTTTGGTTGCATCATGGCCACCAACATGTAAACGCGAAAGTACTGTGATGCAAGATTTTATGCTACTTGTGCGACATGCGTCTGCCTGTACTATAAAGGGCTCTATGTTTTGCTGTCGCGTCATCGCTCGGTAGCTAGGTTACGCGTTTGAGTCGACGCGTCGAGTTATTGCTAATTATTATTTTACGCCGTTCAAACAAATTAGTTTAGCGTCATTGCGCTATCATTTGGGTCGTTTGCAAAGTCAAACGGGTATACATTCTCGTATTCGTATCAAGCTTCGTTTCTGTAATATACAGGGTGGAACTAAATAATTTTATCGTAACAAAATTTAGCTTTTTTATTTTTTCTTCTGTTCTTTGTTCATAAGTACAGATAGACAAAGCAAAATGGCCGCTAGGAAACAAGCCTTAAATAAATTAATTTTGAAACGCAGTGATTTGTGGTTTACATTGGAATCATTTGCAGAATATGTTGACAACGTCAAAACTTTAGGTGCCCCTGAAAGCGAAACTGAACTAAAATTACGCATTAATAAGATTCAAGCCCTTTTATCTCAATCTGAAGAGATTCAAAGGGAAATCGCGAGCTTTGATAACGAATTAGATAGGCCAGAGCGCAATCGTTTCGAATCATTTTATTATTGCACGTTATCCCAAGCCAAAGATTTTTTAATGCCGTCTTTGCATGAACAAAGACCTAACCAATCACAACATAGCAACCCCAGTAACTAGTCCAGTCAATCTAGACCAAAAATGGGCAATTAGAGGAACTAAAAATACTAGTACCAATTTTTTCAGTAATGTGTAGGGAACGGGGGGGGGGGATCCCCTGAACAAGAAAAAATAAAGTCCCTCCAAATCCCGGTGCCCCTGGGGGGGAAGGGGGGGCTTTTAAATGTTCAATTTTTCAGTTTTTCGCTTATAACTCGAAAACGATGCGTTGCAGTGAAAAAGTTCTTCAGTACAAAATGAAAGCTTATTAAATTTGCTACACGTTTGGTTATATACGTTTTTACGAAAAACTGGACCGTTTTCGTACTACCGGCCCCGGAAAGGTGGTACTTTTCAAAAAAAAAATTTTTCACTCATGTTTTTAGTATATATAATATAATATATCCTTCGGACTCGCGTAATTGCCAAACAATATATCTCGTGTAAACAGAAATGATTATTTGATAATCAAGAACCCACTAGTTGCATTATATATGATAATTTTTCGGCTATTTGAGTTTGTTATTGTGTCGTTGGGGATCTACACTTTTCTAAACTATATTTGCACATACGGTTAGTAATTGTTATTTAACATAAAACAAATGAAAATTAAACCAAAACTAGCTTCTTTAATGGCTTAATCTAGTCTATTTTAAAGTGATAAGATCACGATCATTGGCATGATTAGTTTAATATATCTAACAGTGTATTTTTGTTAAAAATAAAAATCCAAGAACCTATTGAAGGTGACTATAAAACATAATTTTAATACTGTAGTGGCATGCAAAGTGGTTTCGCGTTCGGTACTTTCCCGAGTCTGCTAGCACTATAAATAACTGGCATCGTTTGTTTCTCCAGAGCAAAATGCAGCCAAAATTCGTCGTCGGAGGAATACAGTTTAAGAAAGTTTAACCCTTTCGTCCCTGACGGTACTTTTGAGTCCGACCGACTTATATCACTGCATAAAAATGAATTTACTGCTCTACGTCGTTTTACGCCTGACGGTACTGCAGAGTACACTTCAAGTAGGGTAAAGTTGCCTAATTCGTACCTGCGCTTAAATCGTACCTCCACGATTTCACATAAGCCGCGAGGGCCTCTGGTGGCAGAAATGGTGAGTCACAGTGGCCTACATGTTTTTAAGCTAACCGTGTTGTTGTGGTATCGCTCCCTCATAAATTATCGGAAAAGTAAGTTTTTAGGCTAGTTTTCAGTAAGATTTTTATGTCACTCGTAATGATTTTGTATAAGTTCTAGTTAAGATAAAGAATGAAGTAAGTTTTCGTGCACAATCACACATATTTACAGTATTATTTGTCATGCTGTTATTCACTGATCAGCTGTCGAAATTTTGTGCGGCAAATTTAAACTCGCGGCTATATACGTGTGAGCCTATTTCGTACCAATAGCTTACGCGTAAATCGTACCGGGGTACGATTTAGGAAAACGTTATTTTTGGTTTCAATTTTTTGCTTTTTTGTTTTGTTTTAGAGCAAAATGGCGAAACGATGTGGTCTCAAAATGATATGGAAGAAGCAATACAAAAATGTAATAATGGCGATTAAAAATTTAATGAAGCTTGCCGTATTTACAAAATACCGAAACCAACTTTTAGACATCTTAAAAGTTTAAACTCAGAACAAAGAATTGGACGTCCCAAAGACTTAACTGCTGAGATGGAAACTGAATTAGTTCGACATATCCTTGAATTAGAATCTCGATTCTTTGGATTAACCATAACTGATTTACACCGCTTAGTATTTGAGTTGGCTGAGAAATATAAACTCCCACATCGTTGCAATAAAGATAAACAATTAGCAGGATGGAAATGATATTACAAATTTCTGAAAAATGATCCAGCAATTTCATTAAGAACCCCAGAATCAACTTCTATGGCTCGCTGTAACGGGTTCAATAAAAAAGTTGTTATGGAATTCTTTGATAAGTATGGAGCTATCATAGAACAAGAAAAGTTCACAGCAAGCAGAATTTACAATATGGACAAAACAGGTTTTAGCTCAGTCCATAAACCTGCTAAAATTTTGGCCCAGAAAGGAAAACATCAAGTTGGAACAGTAACAAGCGGAGAATGCGGGCAGAATACGACATGCATTTGTTGTATGAACGCCGCTGGAGAATTTATCCCACCTATGCTTATATTTAAGCATAAAAGAATGACAGACGATCTTAGACGAGCTGGCCCACCTAACACTTTGTATACGTGCTCTGAAAGTGGATGGATAGTTGCTTCATTATTTGTAGTGGCTACAATTTTTTATAAAATGTTTGAGACTGGAAAATCCCAGAAAAAGCAGATCCTCCTGATCTTGGATGGACATTCCACTCATACAAAGAACTTAGAAGCCATTAGTCTTGCACGAAGTTATGGGATTATAATGCTTTCTTTATCGGCACACACAACACACAAGCTATAGCCGCTTGACCGATCTTTTTTCAAGTCACTGAAACACCACTTTAATAAAGCTAGTGCAGCTTGGATGCGAAATCATGCAGGGTCAGTAATTAAGCAAGCAAACATCTCTGAGATTTTGGGAACTGCCTATCCTCGAGCCGTTTGTGTGGAAACTGCTATGCATGGTTTTGAGTCCTGTGGATTGTGGCCGTCCGATCGCCACAAAATTAGAGATGACGAGTATGTCTTTCTCGACGAAGATGATGGAATAAGGCCCGCAGTTGAGAAGACACTACCACGGGAAGTGCAAGTAATTCCAGCACAGGGAGGCCAGAGTTCTTCTCCGCAATCTTTACCGTCAGTCAGTTCTACTTCAGCTGGCATGAATTCAAATGGCAAGGAAAATCCTCCTGGTTCATTGTCAATTAGAGCTGAAATAAAAAGCATCTATCCAAGACTTCAACTTTCTACATGTCCAAATAAAATATCGACGAAAAGTAGGACAACAGGCACTCTAGTGCTAACAGACAGTCCATACAAAAACGACTTGGAACAAAAGGTGGCTGAAACAAAGAAGAAGAGCGTAGCTAAGAACTTAACACCAAACAAGACTCTTAAAAGGAAAAACAGGTTAGAAAATAAGATAGCAGATAAGGACAGCAAGAAGAAAATTTTTCAAAAAGACCGACAGCTGGTTTTGCAATTTATGCAAGGAAAATAGAAAAGAAAGTATGATACAGTGCACCCAGTGCGAAACGTGGGCTCACGAGCTTTGCGCTGGAACAGATATCTATGTGACGATTATAACGACTAAAAATACGAAAGTACGATTCAGGATAACAGCGGTACGTTTTTGGGACATTCATCCTAAATCGTACTTTTTTCGTGTTTTTAATTTTTGTTTATTTCTTCAGAGGTCTTAATTTTTCGTTTCTGTTGGTTTGTAAAATCATTAACCCTATTAATAAAGAGTTTACTGCTGCTATTATTTTTTCTTTTGCATCAAATTTTGTTAAGTTACAAGCATATGTTCTTAAGCGGTACGAATTAAGCAAGGTTACCCTAGCCCCAAAAAACATATAAGCGTCTCGTAGCTGGGTTTCTATGGAATTTTGTCAGTAAATGGTCAATAACTGTTGAAATGTCATTGAGTGCAGAGTAGTGTAATTAGCGGTGAGTTTATTTTTACTAATTTATCACTTTATACTGCAGTATGACTGCATGCGACCTAGTATAGATTGGTCAGATTCTTCGTCTCTAGCAATTGCTGGGGTACTTCAGCAGCTACAAGATGGTATGTGGAAACCTTTAGCCTTCTGCTCAAGGAAACTCACCTCAGCAGAATGCAAATATAGCGTATTTTCCCGAGCATTATTAGCAATTTACTTTTCTCTTAAGAAATTTCGTTATTATGTTGAGGATAAACAGTTTTCCAAATATACTGACCATCGCCCACTCACAGCAGCAATAACCAAATCATCTGGTGATCATCTTTCGCGCGATTTTCGCATGTTGCAATATATTTCGCAGTTTTGTAGCGATATTCGATACGTCAAAGGCTGTGAAAATGTTACAGCAGATGCTTTGACACATGTTTCATTAATTAATTTACCTAATATTGTTGATTACGAGGAACTGGCTTTATCTATAAATTTCACCAGACCATACATACCTGAAAAGCTCCGATATTGTATTTTCAAATCAATTCACGGGACAGCTCATCCTGACATTAGAGGAAGTAGGAAATTGCTTTCCAAACGCTCCCTGTGGCCTTATATGCACAAAGATATTAAGGAATGGGTCAACAAATGTCCAAATTGTCAAAGACATTAAATAATTCGACACACCAAGCCTCCACTTTTTGCATTTGAAGAGCCTGACAAGCGTTTTAAACATGTTCACTTAGATATTGTCCATTTGCCGAAATGCGGTCAGTATAAATATATTCTGTCCATAATTGACCGTTTTTCTAGGTGGCCCGAAGCAATTCCTCTCGCTTTTATTACCGCAGAAGAGGTTATCACTGCATTTGTGAACAATTGGATATCGCGTTACGGAATTCCAAAGATCAGGAACAAGTACGAGAACTCTCCAAACAGAAGTTTGCCAACGAAAAACGGTATTTGTACGGCACTGGAGGTGGACCATCGAAGGATTTTACACCAATCTTGGATTCTGTTGATGACACAATTAAAGAAATAATAGGGTCACAGATGACAGGACTGATAGCTGAATTTGATGATGATCAAGGTGTGTTATTGTTAACTATTTTGATTTATTTTCGTGAGAGGTAATACAATTATAATTATATGTTTACAGTTGAGACTGTTTTTGATGATTCCGATGTAAATATGGTTACTGAGGAAATGATACCGATGGAAGATTCACAGAATACATTAATTTCCCCAGGTAAACTAATGTTATTAAATTTAATAATAAATAAACATAATTATGCTTTTCAGATGAGCAATAACATAACATTAGTGCCTTCCCCAGTGTAACGCTTGTAAAAGTAGACGATGATATAACCAAAGGCAATGGCAAGTGATATGAGCTTATTATACCTACAAAATCTAATTAAGTTGTTTTAGGTACCAAAAACTGGAAAAAATATGCGGCAGATATGCTTCGAACTCCTGTATCGGCTCAACTGAAGATAAATCAGAAGTTAAATGGTGAGCACAATAATGAAATATAAGCCGTTCACGACCTTTTTGGGACAGAGTTGGCTATGATTTTTTCTTTTCATGTTGGACTAACTGATTCGATGATGTAGCGGATGCAACTTTTTTTTTCTGTCAGTGTCTGTTCGACATTTTTTTGCCACCACATTGCCAGATTTATTATTTTAATATTCGTAAGAAAATAAATGATTTATCAAATGTGTAAAAATAATTTAAATTTCAAAGGAAAAGTCAAAATTCCCAAAATAATTTTGTTACAACAAAAAATGTCCATTAAACGATGCTACTCCCAATTTAAAAAGGACAGACCAAATTTAAAAGAACGCGAGTGGATGTGGAAACTAGAGAATATCCGGCAACAATGTACCTATTCAGAAAATATAACCTTAAACCGAAAACAACCTAACCTAACACAAAAAGTGTCAATTTCCATGAGGGAGTTTAGTTGCAACAGAGGTACTGCCAACAAAATTACTAGATGGTCATAGCCTCACCTGACCCAAAAAGATCGTGAACGGCTTATATGTATAACGTACATTTTTGTGGTATATATTAATTGCATAACATTACTGCATTATTTTCAGGAACTACATTGAAACCAAGTACCAGTAGGAAACACTGGTCAACAACATTTTTGTATTCTTTATAAAAACAGTCAAATCCAACTAATTTTGTGGTGCTGATTACGAATATAGCCATAAAAATTGAACATTAGCTCTAGTTTCTAAGATACACTGCTTAATAATAATTTACAATATATATATTACGGATTTTGTGCAACTTCAGCTGTCTGGGGTGGCAGCACTGTACGATTTGGCACCTGCGCAACTGTTTTCATTTCTTAACCTCATTCTTGTTCTGAGTGTCTCAGTGGTCTTAGTTTTCATCTCCTAAGCTGCATGTGAATGTTTTTCTATTGATTTTATGCTAGTTGTACACATTATGCCTCGCTTTTGTTGAAACAGTGTTGATAACTTTTGTTATGTGTGTGGGGATGTGACATTTTCCGCACAGAAACGTTCTATGACCCCCTTAATACGAAAGGCTTACTTTCATTACTTTGGGTGCAAGATTGGGGACTAAGATAAAAGCTGGGCGCCTCATATTTGCTGTAACAATTGTGCTTGCAATCTCAGAAATTGGATAAATGGCAAAGGACGCTCTATTCCTTTCGCTGTGCCGATGATATGGAGAGAGCCTAGAGATCATGTTACCGATTGTTACTTTTGTATGGTACCTCCTCTTCAGCAAGGGCCTACCATCAGCTATACGTCCAATACCGCATGGAGAAGGTTTTCCTGTACCTGAACCACCAAAGGAGTACCATCTTGAGCCTGATGATGATACTGAGGTAGACGTTGACACGAGTGAGCCAAGTTCTTCACAAGACCCTGAGTTTACTGTCGATTTAGTCTCTGCTAAACCACATAAATTAAGTCAAAATGAGCTGAGCGATCTTATAAGGGATTTGGATCTTTCTAAAAGTAAAGCAGAAGTTTTATCGTCAAGATTGCAGCAGTGGAATCTTCTGGAAAGTGATGTAAAAATATCTATCTATAGGAATAGGGAGAAAGATCTAACCCCTTTTTTTACCATGGAAGACACTCTTGTTGCATGCACCAACTTAAACGGTCTAATGGAGGCTATCAACATAGATCACAAGCCTCAAGAATGGAGACTTTTTATCGATTCTTCCAAGCTTAGTTTAAAAGCTGTTTTACTACATAATGGAAATGAGCTTCCGTCAGTTCCTATTGGGCATGCAGTGCACATGAAGGAATCTTACTCGAATATGAAACTCCTTCTCAAAGCCATTAAGTATCATGAATTCCAGTGGCAGATTTGTGGGGACCTCAAGGTTGTTGCTCATTTGCTAGGAATGCAGCTAGGGTATACAAAGTTTTGCTGCTTTATTTGTGAATGGGACAGCAGGCCACGTGCTTTGCATTACACAAAGAAGGACTGGACAACCAGAAGCCTTCTAGAGCCAGGTGCAAAGAGCGTCCAGAATGATCCCTTAGTGGATTCACAAAATATTCTACTTCCACCTCTTCACATTAAACTAGGCTTAATGAAAAACTTTGTTAAGGCCATGAATAAAGATGGAGAGGCCTTTAAGTATCTTAGAGCAAAGTTGTCTCGATTAAGTGAAGCAAAGGTCAAAGAAGGTGTCTTTGTTGGCCCACAAATCCGTACACTTTTTAAAGATCGTGAGTTCAATGAAGTATTGCAAGGTGACGAGAAAGCATCATGGCAAAGTTTCAAGGAAGTCTGTAGTAACTTTTTAGGAAATAAGAGGGCTGAAAATTATAAAGAACTTGTAGATGTCTTGCTGGCAAGCTGCAACATGTCTCTGAAAATCCATTTTCTCCATTCTCATCTGGACTTCTTTCCAGACAACTGTGGAGCTGTGAGTGATGAACATGGTGAGCGTTTTCACCAGGATATCTCGGCAATGGAGAAAAGGTATCAAGGGAAGTGGAGTCCTTCAATGTTAGCAGACTACTGTTGGACTATCACCAGGGACGCTCCAGAAGTAGCCTACAAATGACAAGTAAAGCGAAAGCGTACAACAGACGTTTAAACTGGCTCGCCAAACCCAAAAAATGTATATATAATTATTTTGAACTGTATATATTTCACTAAAACATATGCAAAAGATCGTTTAGTAAATAGTTATGCTTAATTAAAATTTGTAACAAGTTCATTTTTAATTTCATTTTATGTACCGTTGCGGCCATCTCAAAGTGCACGGCAGATTTTTAGCTTGTAATACGATATTCTAATCATAGACGTCGAGTTTTGACGTTTACGTTTGTCATCAACTGTCATAGAACTGAAAACTCGAAAAATTCCCAGACATTTGTCACAAGCAGAGAAAATGCGAGCTATTACAAAACTGGAAAAGAACTGGTCGCTGAGTCGAGTCGCATGTGGGCAAGAGCTGCATTTTCAAAATTAAAAATCGTTGGCAGCAGAGACTTCTGCAAGAAAAGTTTTTTTAACACTAGAGTACAAAGAACGAAGAAAACAGTTTGCAACTGACTATATGAATGAAATCGACGAGTTTTGGAACACGACTGTTTTCAAAATTTAAAATTTGAGGAGCAATATTTTGTTCAGGCGATAAGGAGTAGTGGACCATTCGCTGTAAACGTATGGGGATGGATCAATGCTCACGAATCGGGGGCATGCTATAGAATTAATGGTCGACTAAAAGTTGAAAATTGTTGCAACATTTTGCAAAATGTGATGCTGCCATCTGTAAGAGAGGTCTTTCCTAATCAATTTACTTTTCAACAGGCAAGATATTACCTAATTAATTAATTTTGTTTATGTTAACGTCATTGATAACATTATTTTCACAGGATAACTGTCCTGTGCATGCAGCAGGGATTGTTCATTGATGGTTTGATGGGAATAATATCAATTTATTACCATGACCTGCAAGAAGTCCGGACTTGAACCCCATCGAAAATGTTTGGGGGTATTGAACTACAAAAATTTATACCAGGGATTTTACACCAAACAACGCCGATGAATTATGGGAAAGAATAACAAATGCTTGGAAGGAACTGAGAGAAGGATACAATATGGAGACATTGGTCAAATCTATGCGAAACAAACTGCAAAGCGTAATAGCAATCGAATACTGATACATATTTATTACATACATATTATTGTATGTATAGTTTGTTTACTTGTGAAACTTCTGCTAAAATACAAACATTAAAAAGGTAATACCTATTCTTACAATCACAAGCAACGCCACTGGAGGAACCCTCATTTAATAAGCCGAAAAATCGCAAAAATAACCATAGTAACAAAAAACCGTGCACTTTGAGGTGTCCGCAACTGTACGTAATTAAAATTCCCCAATTCTGATTTTATAATATAAAAGATAAAATTTCGTAAACTTGAGCAAAGTAAATTTTTTCTTGGTCGTATTTGGTCTTCCTACATGTAAATAAATGTAAAAATTCAAAAATAAAAAGGATACTAATTTTTGTTAAAAAATTTTGATCAGTGAAATCAGAAAATCTAAAGACAAAAATTGAAAGTTGGGCTTCTTCAAAACAAAATTTTGGTGAAGCTCAACATGTTTATATTAAGGAGGAGCAGTTGATGAAAATTAAGCAAATAGAGCAATCCCTCAAACATAATCAAGAAAAGCATGACCAGCACTTGAAGCACCAGGAAGAAGAGCACAAATTAAAGATAGAAATTCTGAAATTGCAAAAACAGAAATTGTTACTAGAAAACTCCCTTTAGAGTATTTTGATTTGTTAATGTTATAAATACACGTTATATATATTATCATGCAATGGATACGTGTGTATGCTTATTTAATTCAAGTATTGAAACTTTAACTTTACTATAAAATTAAATTGAATTTATTTCAAATTACATGAGTACTCCTTTTTCTCAGGGTATGGTTCGCCGAAATCTAGTTAGTTATTTGTTGCTGCAATTACTGAATGTCAATTGCTGTGAACTATTATTTTCAAGCAGTGTTTAATTACACCCCTAAATCAATATGACATAAATAAAATCCTTTACAATGGTTTGACTGTATGATATTTAGATTCAAATTTGCATGTATTATTTAAAATACTTCTGTCATTAAATTTCAAATTAAATGTCAAACTGACAGCATCATCCCTATAATCTAAGTAAGTACTTTACTTTTATAATGTCTCTTTCTTAATATTAATTAATCACCTTTTATTTATTTAGATACCTTCAACTTAACCACTTACTTTGCACTGACACTTCCAAACTCCAACAAAAATGCGATACCTTTTGCAGTTCTATAGACGGCTCCGACCTCCAACCATTGACACGTAGCCTACCGAGAGTATCTAGCCTGGACACGTATCCCCTCCAAGTCGTTGACGTCACGACTGAAGCAGGTCGACCCTTAACGCTTGAGTAAGCCTTCTCTTATCAAGTAACTACCTACCGGCTTAGATACTAGATAGTACAGGCTACACGTGATTTTATTAACGCAAGAAAAGTAGTTTGGTGTATTCCCTTAATTATTTCTTCAGCAGATCTACTCACAGGTAGTTTATGCACATTTGTTTATCTAGGTAAGATTTTAAAATGTCAAATTTTAGCAATAGGTATGCCAGCAGGCTGCTGTGTGCCCGGATGTAAAAGTAATTACAGTAATGACGAACGTATCTCAATATTTAGATTTCCTAAGCGTAGAAAAAAATGGCTAAATTGTATCCATAGGAAAAATTTTATGATTAAAGATGCTACCAGAATTTGTATTAAACACTTCTCTAATAACTTTATAATTAAAGAAGACAAAATGACAAAACCCGATGGTTCTGTGTTAATTGTTCCAAGAAATCAACTCAAACTGACCGATGACGCATTTCCGACAATATTTGAAAATCAACCTTCATATTTAAGTACTGATTTACCACCTAAACGAAAATCTCCTGATACCAGACGTTTGGAACATCAAAAGCGCGTGAAGTTAGAAGAGATGAAAACAAAAGTGGCGGACGAGATTAATAATTTTGAAAATTTAACGACAAATTTTGCTAATAAGATTAAGAACTTTACCGTTTATTTTAATTATAAAATATTTGAGAAAAATATATTTATATACAATTTACTTGAAAATGAAAACAATTTAGGCACACCATATATAGAGAAGAGCGCACTTATAAACGACAATTTAACTATATCCTATTTTTATAAAAATGTTGAAATAAACAAAAATATTACAGAAATTTTAGGAAAAACAAAAAAATGTGAAACGTGGACTATGTTGTTAAAATTTTTAGAATATATAAGAGATTATAAAATAGTATGCAACAGAGATGAAAGTGAAGACAGTTTGAAATTCGTATCAAAAATGTTAAATAAAATTGAAAATGATACCGAAGACGCGGAAAAACTTGCCAAAATAAAGTTTTTGCACGAACAGATGAATTTAATTAATACGAAACTTGTTCGGTATTCTCCAAACGCTACTATTCGCAAGCTGCATATTTTTTATGTTTCCAGGTGCATATTGTCTTATAGAGAAAACCCAATTATTGACGCTTCCAACGCCAAGGCATTTGAAACGTCTATTAATGAAGCTTGGTACAAAAAATTCAGGGATAGACGAGAGTCACACGAAATATTTGACCGATAAATTGACAAAACACAGTCCAAATGAAAAATACGTAATTTTGATGCTGGATGAAATATATGTAAAAAACAACATTACTTTTAAAGGTGGAAAAGTTGAAGGATTCGCTTTTGATGAAACTAGTGAAACTGTAAGTCCTGCTTCCACTATACAAGCATTTATGATTTCATCAATATGTTCTAAAAACAAGGATGTGGTCGGTTTATTTCCGGTCTCCACTTTAAAGCATGATTTTTTACACCAGTTGACTCGTAAAGTTCTAGAATTATTAACAAATGCTGAGTATTATGTCGTTTCAATTATATCCGACAATAACGCCGTGAATAAAAAAATGTTTGATGTTTTATGTGGCGGTATGTTACAAACATACTTCATTAATCCATACGACAATGAAGGCAAACAAAAAATATTTATACTTTTTGATACTGTACATGTGTTTAAATCAATTAGGAACAATTGGTTTAATCAAAAAGATTCTAAACAAACTTTTGTTGTACCCTGTATACCAGACAATATGCAGAAAGAAGGCATTGTAATGGATAACAGTAATAAAACTTTTGCGTGTGTAAGCGATTTAAAACAACTATTTCTGGCAGAAGAAAAAGTTATTTTGAAACAAGCACCATCTTTGTCTCGTAAGGTATTATACCCGCCATCAATTGAAAAACAGAACGTAAATTTATGTGGTCGTTTATTTGACAACAAAAATGTTGTTGCATTAGAATTAAATAACAAACATAATTTGACTTCAGTGCATGGTACTATAAAATTTATAAACTTGATTTCTAAGTGGTGGAAAATAGTCAATTGTAAGTCAAAATTCAAAGGTGCCCGATTTAGAGATTCTCATTTTGACGCAATTTGCAGTCCTGATTGCGACAAAAATTTGATTTTCCTAGAAAACTTTATTCGGTGGATAAATAAGTGGAACAATTTAATTATACAAGGAGAATCCACATCTTCAACAAATGGAAAGTTATCGAAACAGTCACAGTTGTCATTAACCCATACATGTAACAGTATAATTTATTTGTCTAAATATTTACTCAACGAACTGAAATTTGATTACGTGTTACTAGGAAAATTTCAAACTGACAATTTGGAAGGGCGGTTTGGTAGGTACAGAGAAATGAACGGAGGTAATTATCATATTTCGGTCGTTCAGGTATTGGAATCTGAGAGGAAATTAAAACTTCTTAGTCTTTTAAAACTTCAGTCGTCCTTAATTGGAGAATTTTATTTGAAGGATTTTTTAAACAGTGTCCAGCAAGTTACCAATTTGACCAAAACCGATGCAGATATTGACGAAATTTTCTATGACGCTCTAATATTGACGAACGATGAAGCTGTTTCCGATAATGAGCATCATGTTATAATATATATTGCTGGCTATATTGTAAGAACTGTGAACAACACTATTACCTGTGAAAGCTGTAAAAATTATACATGTTATGATAAAATACTGGATGTAGATCTACATGTTAATTTAGAAAAACACTTTCAGTATCTGTCTTGTTTAGATCGCGGAGGTTTAAAATGGCCAAAGGACATTTTTGTACATATTATTACAAATATGCTTCTACTTTTTAAAGTTCTTATTGGAGAAAGATACGAGAAACTTTTTATAAATTGTAACAATCAAATTAATGTACTCCATCACTTGTCTCTTGAAATGCTTGTTTACAGAAGTATAACGTTTGATTCTTGCACAGATTGCGGCATGTCTAAAATTAAACTGGGTGAGAAATGCATCCATAATTTTTGCAATATTTTGCTTAATAACTATTCCAAAGTCCGAAACAATGAAATACAGGAAAAAAGTTCTAAAAATAAAAAATCCAGATCTATTAAAAAATTAAGTAGTGCGTAACGTTAGATTCATTTCTGTTTTGACACAATTAGTATGTTTTATTCTGTTAGTACATAAATGTTATGTACTATGTATAATGTCGATTTAATAGTTTGTTTAAATTACAACAGCATAATAAAGCATGTATTAAAATATGTTATGTAGTTTGATTAATTAAAACCAAAATTACGATATGTAACAAAAAATGATGATTTTTAATTACATAACTCAAATATTAACCGTATTCCATAACATAAATATATTTTATCTACTCCGGTGGGATAAGTAACTCATTACGTCACTCATTTGACACTATTTCAGTTAGGTAATGAAGCTCATTACAGCACTCAGTTATGTAATGGTTTCATTATGCAACTGAGTTGTGTAATGACTTCATTACCTAATTGAAATAATGTCAAATAAATGACATAATGACGTTTGCCTGCTAAAATATTTTTGAAAATGACAGATCTGACATTTCTCTTAATGCACTTTTCTCAATTTTAGGCAGTCGTAGATAAAATTTTGTACAATACATGTGTGATAATGCATCATTAATATACTTGTGTGCTTACATAACTCGTGCTACGCACTCGTTTGTAACTTACACACACGTATTTTAATGATGCTGTTATCCCACTTGTATAGTAAATAACTATTAGACTAACAAAGTTACGTAATAAATAGTAATATAAATGTTAAATTGTATAAAAGAGACTAAATTCCGCTCATTCCCGTACAATTCTTATGAGCGCGTACTGCTTCAGTTGTGACGTCACGCTTAGCGTGTCCAGGGTTCCGATTCTAACTCGTTGTCGAAAACTATTCGAGTAGAAAGCAGTAATGACGTCATTAATAGTTCATACAATTCTAGAATGTTTTCGAGAATGTGAAAATTAGGTAAAAGTGATTTGCTACGTTGGCAGTATGGCGCTTGGTAGATTGGCATTCATGTTGTTTACATGGTCGTAGTATCAGCTGGTGTTCGTTTTGTGTTAATAAAAGTAGCAACAAGTGTTCATTTTAGTTTAAAGAAAAGTTACAGGTCTGTGCATAAAAGTGGTAATAAAATGAACATATTTATAATTTTCTTAAACGATTGTAGCTTTATGACGCCTACGCCATGACGGAAAAATACGAAGGGCGGATTACGGCCGAGCAAAAAGATTTAATAATTAATTTTATGGATGATCATCCAGATTTCGCTAAAGGAAAACTTCTGGGAATACAAGGGCGGAATATGAAAAATTCTTTGTGGGAGGTGCTGGCGGAACAGTTAAACGCTGGCGGAACAGTTAAACGCTTGCGGAGGTCCCCAGAAAACATCGGTGAAGTGGCAAAGGGTTGGTATAAAACTAAACTGTAGACAGTAGAGTGTGTTATTATTGTATCTATAAACAACTATAATTATATTGAAATTGATGTGCTATAGGTGTGGACTGATCTTAAAAACAAGACAAAGAAAAAGGCAAATGAAATTAAGCGGTTGAGACAAAGAACCGGTGGAGGGCCACAATCAGCCCTCAAGTTAAGTGATGCTGAAAAAAAAATATTGGACTGTTGACAGAGGAAGCTGTTAGTGGTATACAATCACTGGATGGTGTTCCTCTTGATTCTGATGAACCCGCAACCAAGAAAATGAAACTAACAGCAAATGAACCGGACTGCTTAGTAGTGGAACATGGATATGCGAAAGTAATAATGCGTCATAATATATTCAACAATCTAATAAGTATTTATATTTCAGTTGGATACTTGTGATGCTCCAGCTCCATCCGATCAAGTGTCAATGATGTTTTTTCGGACGAGGCATCTGTAATGTCCGAACAATCTTCATTTGGATTGGAACAAAAAACATCAACTCCATTAAGTAAGTGAACAATTTAAATTTCTTGGATCATAATTTTGATTTTCTAATGATTAACAGAAAAATCAAGGAAGAGGCGTCCGAGAACTACGGCTGCTGAAGCTGCCGAAAGTTTTAAAACTATTGGCGAAAGTTTGAACAACAAACTCGATAACATAACAGGAAAATTGGACGAAATGGTTCAACAGTGGAAGCTGACAAATTCATTGCTTCAACAACTAATAAATAAAAACCAATAATTTTTATAAGTTTAATATTAAAATTATAATTTACATTAGTTATGTTTAGGAATTAAGTAGTAGTTTTAATAAGTATTAAATATTCAAAATGTTCATTAATATATTGTCTTCTTCTTTCCTGACCTATTCGTCGAAACTGTACATCACGTTCATTACCATTTGCCATCTGGGGTTGCGGCAAGTCCTCCAAATCTATTTCATCCCACATTGGCTCTGGATCCTCTACACTCTACACGGTAGTGTAATGCTATGTTATGAAGAACTGCACATGATAAGACAATTCTAGCTGCAACATGGGGAGAATAGTGAAGTGTTCGATCTCGTAAAAGACATCTAAATCGTCCTTTCAGAAGGCCAATACATCTCTCAACAAGACTCCGGCACTGTACAAAAGTTGTGTTGTAATGGACTTCCTGCTGGGTTACTGCATTACGCAAAGGGACTATCAACCATGGCAAACAGGGATACCCTGAGTCTCATAAAATAAGCGAATTGATATCACCTTGTAATGCTTTTTGAATTATGCATACCCATTACTCTTGTTTCCATATCTCCATTTTCATAGTTCGCCCGCATGGCTTGCCCAATCCTACTTGTTCTCCATATGTAAGCATCATGCGTGCTGCCAGGCCAGCGAGCTACCATATTAAAAATTCGTGATGTGGCGTCACATACTTAATTTTGTTAATAGTATTAAATAATGCACTTTAGAGTTGCAGAATTCCAAATTAACTTACAATTTGGCAGTTCAAACTGTGGTATCCCTTTCGGTTGACATAAATATGTTCGTTATCTCGGGGGGTCACAATTGCCACATGTGTGCCATCTACTACACCAATCACATGTGGCATCTCATGCTGATCGGTAAATCTGAAAAGTTATGAGTACTTGAACGGGGGCCATGAATTTCAGATAAATCGTTATGATTATACAATGTATTTAAATGTTTCTGGACAAAATATACTTTTCTATTCCTACCTTCTTTTTAATAGATTTTTTCCGCATCATTTCGAGGAAATTTGATCCATTTTTTGAGTATGTATCTCAAAATCGCTGTTGTTACCTCTCGTAGACATCTTGATACCATGGGTTGGCTCATACATACTAAATTATTGCTTCCTGAGCTTCGCTGATAGCTACCAGTAGCAATAAACTGGATTGTTGCTAGCACCTGTAGCAGATATACATACATACATGTACCTACTTCAATCTATTAAATAATTACCCGTAGCCTTTTAGGTAATTTTGAAGCAATAACCGGATCTGTCAAATGTGGAGATAAGGCTTCGATTAAATCTAAACATGCTTCCTTATTTAATCGAAAGTTTTTTCTAAATTCAGAATTAGGTATTCTGAAAGGGTCTTGCATGTCTCGAACCATTCTTCGGAAAATTCTTGGTCGATTCCTATCCTCTTCGTTTTCTAACTGTTCCACTAGTAGAAACTGTGCATATAACAGTGCCATAATTTATAAATATGACTAACCTAAAAATAATCAAACTATTAAGTTATTTTCAAATATATTAAAATAATAGGTGATTAATAATACATAAGAGAGTTGCTTACCTAACAGTAACAATAATTTCTTCGATAAATAAATTTCACTATTTATGTTGACGTCTGTCAAAAACATAAACAATTCGACTCGAATTTGTATATTCAACAAGTATTTCGAAGTTGAAAATAAGTTTTCTATCTAGAAAAGTTATGACGTCATACCCTATGTTCAAGCAAATTCCAACAGATGGATAGGTGTCGCTTTTCTATCAAAAATGATGGATTCTGACAGAATTCTACTCGAAATGTTTTCGATAATGAGTTAGAATCGGCCTCCAGGCTAGATACTCTCGGTAGGCTACGATTGACAGCATCTCCAGCACGCCTAAGTATTTATTGTATCTCCACCATCTAACAATGTATCCATATCTAATTGACAAATTGTATCCTCCACCAGTGATCCCGTACAATCCGCAACAGACCAAAACTCCTGTATGGCCTCGGACCATCGCCCCTCGCAGCTCACACAATGTTACCTTCCCTGCAATGTACTGGACCTCTGCTACACATCCAATTGGTTCTGCTTTCTTCAATCCCAGTTTTTAATTGTATTTGATATTCCAAAAATCTTGCCTTGGACTATTTATTTTATTTGTAATGTACAGCCAACATACCCCTTTACATTTTATTAAAATTCTTCGTTATTTTGATGGGTTTTATTATGTATTTACACAATTACAAAATTTTTATATCCATTTTATATCAAAATTTTTCGTAGTTGTTTTTAAGTTGTTATTATAATAATTATCCCAATTTTTTATTGCGATCCTAGACTACCATTATTCCTGCCTGCTACATGTTATAAATAAATTTGAATGGTGCTCACTTTATAAATTATTACAAATAGAATTTTATTCTGTCATATGCAACATTCAACTTTGTATATATTGTTAATTTTTGTTACCATCATCAAGTAGTACTCATTTTGAAATAACTTTCTTTTAAAATGTACTTTGAATCTTTGAGTTTCAATTATTATTCAATTAAATAAGCAATCATTATCATAATTTTCCACATCTTATCGTTTCAGTATAATTACTGTATTAAACTTTTCATTTTTGATTCATGTAAATAAATAACTGTATTTAATGTAATACATGGCCTCTATATACTACCATAGCAATATACTCAAATGTAAATTACAAAATAGAAAATGTTCTTATTTATTTATTTATTTGCACTAAATTATTATAACAGACTTTGAAAATATTGAGTAATTAAATTGTGTCTAACAATATCATTAATATTATTTAAACCAAGGTTTCTTTCTGGTGGCAGGTCCAAATTAATGCCGTTAGCCAATCGAATCTCAACACTTTGATAAGAATTCTGCTAGTGGTGGATTTATCTATTCCACAAAAATCGCCTGAAACTTGAAGAAATGATCCTGTAGCTAGGTATCGCAGGGTAACTAACACCATTTCATTAGGCGACACTGCAGAATGTCTAGAATAACGAGAGCATAAAATGTTGAATTTTTTAATAAAAGAAAAATAACTACTTACTCGTCTTTAAGTAAAACAATTTCATCCGAGATTTCGCCTACAATTAGCCCGACAATTTCCTTTGAAAGCGGAAATCGACTAATAAATTCTGTATTGTTCCATATTTCTAAATGGTTTGGTCTAACTCGAAAATTTCTTGGAAGTCTGGGATGTACAATTATATTTACAAGCTCCTGGAAGTCCTCGTCATCGGTTAAATCTTGAAACGCTGTCTCTATACGATCCATTACTACCTGTTATTAGAATAATAAATATTGGATGACACCGAAGCAAGAGGTTATGTTTTTGTGTTGACGTGTGTTGAACGCAGGTTCACGCAGTTTGAACGCCCGTAGATGGCCGTTTAGTTGAACTGTTCGTTAAACTTCGGTTCAAGGATGAACTGACGCGATACAACTGAATTTTAGCACTGAACTGAGATCAAATTTGAACTCACGTTGATCTGACTAGATACAACCGGGCCTAAGGTCAACCGTAAAATCAGGTCTTGAAGTTTCCCATGCTGAAATTTTATTTAATTCAGTTCTTCGACTTCCTAATGATTTCTTTGAAGAAGAACCCCTTCCGTCATTGACAAATTTATCACCTTTCGGTAATGACAGGTCACACATTGCAACACAACAGTATTTTTTCACAAAGAATTATCCGAACTCAAAATGCTATACCAACAAAGATTTGGCAAATTGTACACATGTGTTCTTGCGCTACAGCACGCAAACAAAGGGTCTTAAGCCTACATATCAGGTCCCTTTTAAAGTAATTAAAAGGACCGATACAGCTATTTACGTTATTAGACCGGTAGCAACATTTTTATGGCCGCGCCAATACTTTACAGGTTGAGGCCGTAGGGCGAGACCTGTATGCTTGGCAAGGCCATAAAAATGCCACCGGTCGTGTATCGTATAAGATTTTTTAGGATACGAGTCCGGTAGATAAAATTTACCGGCCGGTAGTTCTACTACTGGTCTAGGCCGGTAAATTTTATCTACCGGACTCGTTTGTAACTATGTAAACGCTAGTTACCAATGCAGTATCCTAAAAAGTACTTTGTTTTCCAAGGGTACTGTTAGCTTTGATCGCCTTAAACCGCCTTACAATAGTACGCTAGCTACTGCTTGCAAGGTAGTTTTCTAGTTCATTTGAGGTTGACCATGTTGTATTTCTGCTGCTCGCTCTGCTTTCTGATTTCAGAATTCTGCAAGACACATTTGCTTGCAGACAACAATCAAAGCTATAGCTACAAGATTGCAGCTCGAAAAACACCGTTGCTACTACCTGTGATGTGCAATTTATATTGTTTTATTTTAGTTGTTCGTTGTATTTAATGTTGACTGTTATTGTTCTTGTTGAAAAGATAGAAGTTCTTTGCAGCTAGGGATAACTATTTACTGATTTATAATTCTCCATAGTTTTTTCTTCTCAAACAAAAATAACCCCAGATAACCAAATCAAATATTTTTTGGGGGGGAAGCTATGCAGTATGACTGCATGCGACCTAGGATAGATTGCTAGGTTACACATATATGTTTTAAAAAATAAACAATTGTCTTTCATGTTTGAAACTGAAACCTCGTGTTTTATTTCTCCGAATACAATTCCTATATTAATGCAGTTAGTTACGCCTATCTAAACTCTAACACTACAGTACTCTTAATTTTTACTAGAAACAAAGCTCTAACTCTTCATAAATAAATATAATCAAGTGCTCTTATAAATTGTACCCTTTTCTGTTACTTATGATCGATTTGTTTAGGGGACGCAAAACTACCGTCGAGAATAAAACGATTATGGTCGAGAAATGAAGTGGGTCTACAATCCACCTCTAACCGAAAAGCAACTAGAGGAGCTCGCGGAGACGTTTTTGTTAGATTTAACGCTCGATAATGGTTTTATAGCAGATGAAGAGAACGGCAATGAAAATATTGACGACCATTTTGAAAACCAACTTTCAGAGCCCCGTTTCCCTCGTCTCGACATGAATTCTGAGACCGAGGAAATGCAATTTCTATCTACTTCTTCTACACCTAACGAAGATAAAAACGAACTAAAAGATAATCCCAAAGGAGGCAGTGCGGAGCCAATTATTTCTATGGAAAGTAAGCTACTACACAAAAATCGAAACAGAAAAACGTCCAGAAAAAGCAACCAGAAATTATAGAAGAAAAAAAATGAAAATGAACGAAAGATACAAAAGATGAATACATCCCTGATTATCATAAATCCGAAGGCTCAGTTGAGGAAGAATTTAATAATTGCCAGTCGCCTACTGATGTTTACTTGCATTTACTTGGCGAAGTAATTTATGATTTAGTGTATCAGAGTAATCTCTATGCAACCCAGCGAGATAAAAATCTAAAAAGAAAAGAGTTACTTGCTTTTATTGGTATTAATTTCATGATGGCTTAGTACCGTTTGCCGACTTGGAAACTTTATTGGAATTGCAGTCCAGATATACGCTTACCACTGGTAGCAAATTGTATTTCCAGAAATAGATTTAAGAAAAGCTTACGCTATTTACACTGCAGTAATAATAATCTTATACCGCTTGAAAACTAAGGCAAAATTTATAAAATAAGAGCAATGGTGACCACTCTGACTGAATCGAAGATTTCGTATGTGCTACAGAAACACTCATCGAACAAGTATTGACGGAAGTATGATACTCTTCAGAGGTAGAAGTACTCTGAATCAATACAGACCAAAGAAGCCCATCAAACGAGGCTACAAATGTTGGTGTCAAGCCGACCAGCATGCATATATTTCCGATTTTTGAATTTTAAGATCGAAAATGTGCCGTTGTTTCATTAAATTGACTGACTGACGAGCAACACAAATGTTATTAGCCCAAAACGGCAACGTTGCAATTGTTAGAGAAAATGGTTAAAACACGTAACGAGCCAGCATGCTCCTGGACAAAACATGCCACAATGAAAAAATTCCCACAGATAATTTTTTTAAAATTGTCTGCTGATCCGGTTATAAAATGAGTTCATTTATGCTGATGACGATGAAACAAACAAACATCTGTAAAGAGTAATTGATGAAAGTTGAAGTTCTAACACAGGGGATATGCATCAACAAGCATTAAACATTTGATCACCACATACAACTAAAGAAATTAATGAAACAAATAAAAATAGGAAAATAGTCGTATAAAACCGACATCGTAATGAAGATGATACGTTGTCAAAGTTTGTTATTCAAAAGCTATATTTTTGGGCCCATCTTAACCATATTTGTTTATTTTAGCCCCGCTGACAGTGATTTGAGTGATGTTGAGACGTTGCGTCGAGTGGAAAAGTTCCAATAATAATTTAATCTACAGCAATACAAGTCTTGCTACAACCACAAATGTTGATCGCTTAGCCACATGTGCATCACCTACAACATCCAGTACCAGTGTTAGGGCTCCTAATAGTCGATATCTGTTATAAGCTATTCTACGAAAAATTGAGCATTTGGCGAACACACAGGATCAGCATACAATCATTTTTAGGGCAGGTATTGCAATGCACGGTTAAACTTGTAGTAAAGTTAAACTTTACCTCAAGTTTAACCTGAAGGCTATCTCGAATGCGTATTACAAACCGCTATGAGACCTCAAATTCAGTCAAATTCTACCTGCTGAAATACGTGCAATTCATTATCAAATTTTATTTTAGTTATTTGTTCTCAATAGAATAGTTTATGTATAGGATTAGTATAGTGTTTATTAGTAATAGATCGTTAGTTAGTTTAATAGTATATTTAGTGTCCTTTCATAAATATGAGTGGAAAACCAGGTATGACAAAAGTTTATATTATTTATCAGAGATTAACAAATACTTTACGTATATTTTTTTTATTACCGACACAGATGATTTGAAGAGAGCACCGAATTTGGACTTGCTTCTTACGCTTGTGAAGAAATTTAAAAGCGTACTTGAATGCAAGAGAACAGATGCAACCACATGGAGATAGAAAGTACTTGGATGCAAATAACTGAAGAATATAATTCTTTAAGTGGTACATTTCCACGTAACTGGAAAAATTTAAAAAGCAAATATGAAAATGTAAAGAACACCCCAAAGAGAAAATTTGCGAAAGAAAGGTTGAGGTGTTTAAGACAGGTGGTCGACCAAAAACACCTGTAGTAATAACTACGGAAGACTTAGAGATAAAAGAACTGCTGGGCGTTGGAGTTACAGGTCCCGGTAGTGTCTCCGACAGTGACGCTATGCACAATATGAAGTTCATCCTTGAAGATGAAGCAACTGATGAACCAGGTACTGCCTTACCTGATAACACTAATACAGCCACATCTAGTTCAAGGAGCGAGGACAAAAATTGGGGTGCATAGAACCCAGCACGTTTGCGAACCCCAATATCAAAGCAACTGCAGGCGACTTCTGTGGCATCACCATTAGGTAAGTTAACATTAGTTTCCTTGTCAACCTAGTTTTATTAATAAGAATTACTGGTTTTTCAGGAAAGGAAAAGGGCTCCAAAGTGCAGTCAAAACAAAAAAATTTGCTGTCGGAGCAAAACTGGAGCTGGTGAAGCTACAACAAGAAGCTGTCAAACAAGAAATGGAGCAGAAGGAGGTCCATGAACAGTTGCTGCAGTAAAAGAGAAATGCACAACTTAGAACTTGCAGAAATGAAGAAGCGCATAGAATTACTGAATAAACAATTAGAATAATATTAAATGTTTAAGTTAATTTTATTAATTCAATTAATACAATATATAAATACAAAATCATTAGTATGTATGTCTTTCCTAATCATTTTACAGTGTAGTACTAATATCAGTATCACTCCAAATTTCCAAAAAAATTGTTTATTAAAATTTTCTTTATTATTTGAGCATTTCCGTCAATATTAATATTATTTGCTTCCTGTATTTCAGCATTGTCATTTAATATTTGGTTTTCATCATATTCGATGTGAAATCTGAATTATTAATGGCTATATTGTGTAAAACTGATGTTGCTACAATAACACTTTGAATTGTTTCCATTTTAAGTCTCATATCAACAGAAAGAATTGGATATCTTCGTTTCCAAACACCAACACGAGTCCATATCTGTGCCTCATTATATATAACTGCTCTGCATAAGATTGGTTTTCAATATAATTGTTAGTTAAGAGCTTTTTTAATATTGAATTATTTGGGGTCTTTTTTTCTCGTGCGTGTCAAAGAAACCAAAACATTTTTAAAAAAACACAATGACCTAATTGAAACAAAGGCTGACAAAACGCAAAAAACAGTAATCTTAACAAACATGTATAAAATAAAATGGAAGAATTACTAAATGATGAAAATACTTACACAAGAGAAAAAAGACCCCACTCAAATCATACAAACTGAAAATAATTCAATATTAAAAAGCTCTTAACTAACAATTATATTAAACACCAAGAATATAAACAACTAATATCACACAATGGAACTCCACCATTAATATACGGGTTACCTAAATTATATAAACCAAACATCCCACTAAGACCCATAGTAGCGTCTTACATGAGCCCTACATACAAACTGGCAAAATTTTAAGGAAAAATATGCAATTTAACAAAAAAAATGTTTTGTGTTAAAGATGCATGGTCGTTTAAAAAAATAATAGACATTCAAAAATTACCACAAAATTATGAATTATTATCGTTGGACGTTGTATCATTATACACTAATATCCCAATAAGCGTTGCATTACAAACAGTAGAAAGCAATTGGCAAAAAATTAATGATTTCACAAAAATTCCAAAACAAGACTTCTTAAATGCTTTAAAATTTGTTTTAAATAACACATATTTCTCGTATAACAATCAAATATATAGTAAAAAATATGGAGTACCTATGGGTTCACCAATATCAAGTGTCATTGCCGAATTAGTACTAATGGATTTTGAAAATAAAATAGTTAAAAACAACAAACATATTTGCTTTTACCAAAGATACGTCGACGATATAATAATGGGAGCTATTAAACAAAAAATAGAATACATTTTTTAAATTTTCAATAATGTTCATCATAGATTAAAATTCACCATAGAAATAGAAAACAAATACAAATCTATAAATTTTCTAGACCTTACTCTAACCAGAGAAATACTGGCAAAATAAGTACAAATTGGTACAGAAAACCAATAACATCCGACAGATATTTGAATTACTTTTCGAACACAACAATCAAATATAAAAAAAGTGTTATATCAGGACTAGTAGATCGAGCCATTTTATTATCAGACAAAAAACATCACAAAAACAATTTAACTATCATAACTAACATACTTTTACTAAATAATTACCCATTACATTTCATCAATAATATTAAGAGAAGAATAAAAAGTGTACAAATACAAAACAATACTAATAACACTGGTCGACAAAGCTTTTTTCACAAGAAATCTGAATAGTGAATCTAGTGCATCTTTTCATCGTGAATTCAGATATGTAGTCAGAATTTTCCCATCAGGCATGGTTTTGCTGTGAAAGCTACTTTTCAAAATCTGATTGTAGCGTTTTCTTTGACCTGTCATAGGAACCTTTACCTCATATGTAGCGATTTTACCCAAGCTATATTTAAGGAAATTATTTGTAATATCATGCTGAAGCACCATAAAACAAGACTGTGCAGGTTCATTCATGTTTGGACATGCTCAAGCCTATTAATCTGGCATTGTGATGTGTCACTATTGAGCTGACTGTGAGTTTGTTCACCAGTGAAATATTTCCTTCCTTTCTGTCTGGAATTTTTATAGGACCACAAATTCGGTCATTAATGGCTGACGAACATTTTGAAGGACTGTTAAATCCACTGGAGAAAGCAGCCTGACAGTCATTCAAAAGTTTATGTTGCAATTTTCTTGGAAACCATAAAGCAGAAAACTATGGTGACATAGTGGCTGATCTTCTGTATTCTCAAAAAGCTATGGGATGCAACATGTCTTTAAAAATGCACTTCTTGGACTCTCACTTAGACTTCTTCCCCGAAAATCTTGGAACTGTCAGCGATGAACACGGTGAGCGTTTGCATCAGCAAATTTCTACAATTGAGAAGAGGTACCAAGGCAAGTGGAGTTCCAATATGCTGGCTGACTACTGTTGGACCAAGAAGAGAGACGTTCTAGATGCAAAATATGCCCAAAACCCACTATCTACCACTGTCTAGGTAACTCAGAATGAGCAGTTATAATTTTCAGTTAGATAGCTACTTACGGATTTTTTAGAATATTATAAAATATTCAAATGAATATCACACAAAACTCCTGCCCGATGGGGAAAAACTGAAATGATATTTGAATTCAGCAACAAAAATACTTTTAGAATATGTTATTTCAATTCTTGTGAAAGAAAAAAGTTTATTTTTGTCGACCAGTGTAATTCAATAAATCTACAACCAAATTTTCTACAATGAAGAATTCAACAATCAACAAAATATAACTAAAAATTACACTACTATATCATATATCCCTTGTTAAGCCATTTTGTAACCTTCAGCAACAAAGCTGACTATTTAAGCTTTCTGTACAGCCTATCTGTACTTCAAATCTGATTCCAACATTTTTAACTTTTATCACAAAAACTCACAGGCGCAAGCTCACTTCTTGTTCATTTGAATCCGAATACCCTGTATATCGACGCTGCTGCCCCGCTTCGATCATCTTGGGCCACCCTTTATCACTGTTTGCGCGCGTAAATCCAGTTATTTCCGCCGAAGCTTACACCTCTTGATTGGCTAAGGCTCCGCGTGGTTACGCGGTCGGTAGACCTTCGCATGTTTTGCAAGCAGAGGGGAGTCGGCAGAAAGCTATCGAGTGCAACGCACGTGGTTGTGGAACGTCTTTTTCCTGGGGTTTTCCAAGGGCCGCGTCCAGCGATGTCGTTATGAAGTGTTCATTCGTTCCCCACTGGTCTTGGGGGATTTATAGCAGGACGCCCAGAGTGCCCGTAATTCTCTCGTTGTACCCAGTCGCATGTGTGTGACCAATTCAAAATAAACGCCGTCGCCGTCGTCCGGCGGATTCGTTACCAAAGGAAATGCTCTCGAACCGCCCCCGCAATTAACCTTAGGCGCTGCTAGCCTGCCGTACTGCACCACACCGCTCAGGAGACGTCAAACAAACACAGGTACCATTTTAAGATATTGTGTAACCAAGTAGCGATCTTGCTTACGATCTGAACTTGCTGCCATGTGTGTATTAATGATTCTGTTTCTAACTTGTCGCTCGCAGAGTGACTGAATTTTCATGCATGTAGCAACCTATGAAATTACCATATTTCCGGCCGCCATTGTTGTAAATCGAAACGCTTCGGCCGTTTGTGATTCATAGCTTTGGGCGCGGCAAAATCAAGTGAGTTTGTCGTTGTGGTCTGCGCCGTGTCGCAGGCTCACTTCCGCGAGCAATCAGCTGTGTAGTTGGTGACCCAATTACGCGAGTTTGTCGTTGTAGGCGATGGACTTTGATCGCTCTTACCTGCAAATCAATCGTTGTTTGTATCTGAACTAAAAGTATCCATTACTGTGTTGTAAATTTATGTTTCTTTTTGTGTTGTAAATTTATGTGTTTCTTTTAACATTGAACCTTTGCTTTGTGTACATCCAGTTAAGCGATGCAATTACTGCCAATTTATGTGCTCCGGGCACCTTCACCGATAATTAACTATTTGTTCTGCGTTTGGCTTCACCCCGCGACACGGTCGCTGTAAAGTAGTAGGCCTCGGCCGTATTTATTATTCATATTTAACCAATAACGATCGGTAGTTCGCTTAACGGGTCGACCAAGGTCTGTTGTTTTGATATTGAACGTTTGATGGATTTGTGTGATCTAGTATTAGCGCGCGAACTCCAGCTGGGGCACTAATTTAAGCCCTACGTTTATTTAAGGTGACATATTCGTTGCCCCTTTGATTCTTTGTTGTAACGTCAGTCAATAGATACCTATGTGATTAAGAGATTTATTATTGTGTACGACCTCTGCATGCTCTTTCCAGATTAAACAACTAGTGTCAAGATCGATGTACAACGGAACTTGAGCGTTGGAGTGTGCAGGTAGGTCTGGCAACGCCCCCACAGTGGCAGTACTTACCCGAATTAGTAACGCAAGCACCTATTTCTCGAATTTGTAATCTGAGCTCGATATTTCTCGAGTACTTTCATGAAGCAGTATCCAGTGTACTTCCCGTCCTGTCTAACCGTCCAGGTCCGGTTACACGAGTATACTTAGAGACAGACTTGGTGGCGCCCTTCTATTTTTGATTTACCCCGTTCATGTCACGCCACGCTTGCCCAGTGACGTACCGTTTGAACCACGCCCAACTCCCTGAGCGCTTCAGCCGATGCCTTTAGCCTGTTTTAACGAATCTCAGGGCGAGCGTGCCATCCTTTCCCGGACTTAACCAGTCGTGCGATACTCACCTCGCGTGGGTGTCGCTAAGTCATTTTAATACCATAACACCCTGGCTTATCTGAAAAAAATAGAAAGAGTTTTAAAAACGCCATTTTTACTTTTTTTCAAAACCATAATACAGGACAAATTTTTTTTTATAAAAACTTAAAAGACAAAACTGATAATTTAAAATCACACATTATTTACGAAGTAGAATGTAATAACTGTGATGCAAATTATATCGGACAAACAAAACAATATTTAAAAGGACGAATGGACAAACAAAACAATATTTAAAAGAACGAATGGCCCAACACCAACAATCAATAAAAACAAAACTACTTAATCCCAAGAAACCGAATACAGCTCCTGCAGACCATGCAGTTGACCACTTACATAGTATTGATTTAAACAATCTTAAAGCATTACACAATGAAACACATTTAAAAAAAGTTCTATTACTTGAATGCATTGAAATTAAAATATCACCAAAAGCAATAAATTATAATACAGCCACAGAAGCTTTAAACAAAACCTATGACAATATTATTAAAAACAAATAAATTATTACTAACTTATTTTATTTAAATTTCAGAAACTAGAATTATTAAAAAAACTCTCATATTAACAACCAGCTCAAACGAAAAATTTTAGAAGTTACGAATAACTAGTAAAACTTCCATCTTTAACCAGAAGGAGGCATTTCTAGTATCAATAATGAAAATCAGTTTAATACCCGTAAGTAACTAATAATTAATGGCACAACAGAAACTAATAAAATTGTTTAACAGCATAAAGAACCTTAGTCAATAAGACTACTATTTCTAAAACCAATTAAAAACCATAACCTAACTTTAAAGGAAATTTTAAGTGGGAAACCTAACAATTTTATAATACAAGCACAATAAACTTAGATGAAAAGAAAAAAGTAAAATAGTAACCTAAACAAAGCACAAACCAACAAGTACTTTGTATTTTACTCCAAACAAATGAAAAATAACCAATAAACTCCTATCGAGGAATCCTAATACAACTTAATACCAAAACTAAACTCTTTAGCCAAAGGTACAGTTTAATACAAAACAAAATACGTCCATTTTAAAACTTAGTTTTTCAGATTCTCTAAAATTCAAGTCTATCAAAAAATGTTCGCCATTTATTTAGGATCAATGAACAACAATTAACTATCGTTTTAGAGATAAATAACTCGATTCAAATAAAGACAACTAACACTGCTTAAAAGGTTTCACCGTATCAAATCAATATTGCAAAACTAATAGTTAAACTTTAGACGGAAGGCCCGTTCTTCCTCGAGTTTCGAAACGGTGGGTACATGATTGTTAGTTTTTAATAATAGATTTTGACTCTCTGCTTTCTATTACAGATCATAATTGTTAATACAAAAGGAGGTGATACGTTAACTTTTTAAATTACTTTAAATAAAAAAAGGAATCCTGAAACACAATTAGTATGTAACAACACTACGCATTTAATGGTATAATAATAACAAAAATAAAATTTCTCCATCTAATAGTTTGTAGGTTTTATTACAAAAATTAAAAAAAACATAAAACCACAAGTATCTTGCCGACAAAATTAATAAAAAAGGTCAAAGAAGAGCAAATACTTATTAATTGAATACCATCTCAAACCAAGGTTGATGCTATCAAATTAAATAACACAATAACAAATATCAACAAGGAGAACAACATTTTAGACAAAACGAATTCTCAAAACAAGTATTTCAAGCAACAAGGACTCAAACAAACACAACCCAAAACTAAGGAAAATACATATGTAAGTAGAGATGCTAAAATATTAATAAGGATTAAAGAAAATTAAACGATTTGTTTTCTAGAAAAATTATATAACTGATTTTACTAGAGAACGACGTTACTACAAAACGTTTTAAAAACTACCAAATAAATTTAAGAAGATTTTAATAACAGGTAATTCAAAATATCTGAGGAAATGTATCCTTTCACCTATCTAAAACTAACTTGTAATTAATCAGTTTTTTTTCTTTTCTCAGAATGTTGATCATATTATTTGACGTCCCAATTTATGAAAAAATATTTGTCTGAAGAAGCTAACTTTCTGATTTAGCGAAACGTTACGTCTTTTTATCAATTTTTAATAATAAATTTTAATGTGTCTTGACAAAAACGTATTTGGTTTCACGTAGTTAAACATATTAACCTAGCTGATATCATCTCGATGTTTGTAAGGTTCGAGAAGTTTCTGGTAAATATGTTAGCCCATCAGGGTAAACATAAATAAGCAAGTAATTGCTTTTCAAGCTTACCAATGCAGAGTTGTGAATGATGTTAATAAAAAAACTAGCGAAAGCTGCCCAGAAAGCTGTTTATGCTAATGCACATGGCGATTTGCAAAGATTAAAGAAAGACATACGCAATTCAATCAACAATGTGTTCGGAAATCACTTGAAATGTCAATATTGTGTATCCGACATTACATTGGATAAAACAGCAGAGTTGATTTCTTCAGGAGCTCACCACCACATCTATGCTGCTTTGAATTTGGTGTTAGTAAAAAGTCCTCAATTAATTGACAATGAAACCAATAACTATTTATGAGCATCTTGGCAAGATTTAACATGGGGAAACGTCTCAATCTAATGCAGAGGGACAGTTTTCAAACACGGTCTTATTTAACAGGATTACGTTACAACTTAGGGTCAGCATGGCAGCAGAAATCTTGGAAAAAATTTGTCCGCAAAGCAAGCAGTAAACCAAACAGATATGTAAAAAAACTAAAATTTTCAACTGGTTAAAGTGATTACTCCAGCTGGGGCACTAATTTAAGCCCTACGTTTATTTAAGGTGGCATATTCGTTGCCCCTTTGATTCTTTGTTGTAACGTCAGTCAATAGATACCTATGTGATTAAGAGATTTATTATTGTGTACGACCTCTGCATGCTCTTTCCAGATTAAACAACTAGTGTCAAGATCGATGTACAACGGAACTTGAGCGTTGGAGTGTGCAGGTAGGTCTGGCAACGCCCCCACAGTGGCAGTACTTACCCGAATTAGTAACGCAAGCACCTATTTCTCGAATTTGTAATCTGAGCTCGATATTTCTCGAGTACTTTCATGAAGCAGTACCCAGTGTACTTCCCGTCCCGTCTAACCGTCCAGGTCCGGTTACACGAGTATACTTAGAGACAGACTTGGTGGCGCCCTTCTATTTTTGATTTACCCCGTTCATGTCACGCCACGCTTGCCCAGTGACGTACCGTTTGAACCACGCCCAACTCCCTGAGCGCTTCAGCCGATGCCTTTAGCCTGTTTTAACGAATCTCAGGGCGAGCGTGCCATCCTTTCCCGGACTTAACCAGTCGTGCGATACTCACCTCGGGTGGGTGTCGCTAAGTCATTTTAATACCATAACACCCTGGCTTATCTGAAAAAAATAGAAAGAGTTTTAAAAACGCCATTTTTACTTTTTTTCAAAACCATAATACAGGACAAATTTTTTTTTATAAAAACTTAAAAGACAAAACTGATAATTTAAAATCACACATTATTTACGAAGTAGGATGTAATAACTGTGATGCAAATTATATCGGACAAACAAAACAATATTTAAAAGGACGAATGGACAAACAAAACAATATTTAAAAGAACGAATGGCCCAACACCAACAATCAATAAAAACAAAACTACTTAATCCCAAGAAACCGAATACAGCTCCTGCAGACCATGCAGTTGACCACTTACATAGTATTGATTTAAACAATCTTAAAGTATTACACAATGAAACACATTTAAAAAAAGTTCTATTACTTGAATGCATTGAAATTAAAATATCACCAAAAGCAATAAATTATAATACAGCCACAGAAGCTTTAAACAAAACCTATGACAATATTATTAAAAACAAATAAATTATTACTAACTTATTTTATTTAAATTTCAGAAACTAGAATTATTAAAAAAACTCTCATATTAACAACCAGCTCAAACGAAAAATTTTAGAAGTTACGAATAACTAGTAAAACTTCCATCTTTAACCAGAAGGAGGCATTTCTAGTATCAATAATGAAAATCAGTTTAATACCCGTAAGTAACTAATAATTAATGGCACAACAGAAACTAATAAAATTGTTTAACAGCATAAAGAACCTTAGTCAATAAGACTACTATTTCTAAAACCAATTAAAAACCATAACCTAACTTTAAAGGAAATTTTAAGTGGGAAACCTAACAATTTTATAATACAAGCACAATAAACTTAGATGAAAAGAAAAAAGTAAAATAGTAACCTAAACAAAGCACAAACCAACAAGTACTTTGTATTTTACTCCAAACAAATGAAAAATAACCAATAAACTCCTATCGAGGAATCCTAATACAACTTAATACCAAAACTAAACTCTTTAGCCAAAGGTACAGTTTAATACAAAACAAAATACGTCCATTTTAAAACTTAGTTTTTCAGATTCTCTAAAATTCAAGTCTATCAAAAAATGTTCGCCATTTATTTAGGATCAATGAACAACAATTAACTATCGTTTTAGAGATAAATAACTCGATTCAAATAAAGACAACTAACACTGCTTAAAAGGTTTCACCGTATCAAATCAATATTGCAAAACTAATAGTTAAACTTTAGACGGAAGGCCCGTTCTTCCTCGAGTTTCGAAACGGTGGGTACATGATTGTTAGTTTTTAATAATAGATTTTGACTCTCTGCTTTCTATTACAGATCATAATTGTTAATACAAAAGGAGGTGATACGTTAACTTTTTAAATTACTTTAAATAAAAAAAGGAATCCTGAAACACAATTAGTATGTAACAACACTACGCATTTAATGGTATAATAATAACAAAAATAAAATTTCTCCATCTAATAGTTTGTAGGTTTTATTACAAAAATTAAAAAAAACATAAAACCACAAGTATCTTGCCGACAAAATTAATAAAAAAGGTCAAAGAAGAGCAAATACTTATTAATTGAATACCATCTCAAACCAAGGTTGATGCTATCAAATTAAATAACACAATAACAAATATCAACAAGGAGAACAACATTTTAGACAAAACGAATTCTCAAAACAAGTATTTCAAGCAACAAGGACTCAAACAAACACAACCCAAAACTAAGGAAAATACATATGTAAGTAGAGATGCTAAAATATTAATAAGGATTAAAGAAAATTAAACGATTTGTTTTCTAGAAAAATTATATAACTGATTTTACTAGAGAACGACGTTACTACAAAACGTTTTAAAAACTACCAAATAAATTTAAGAAGATTTTAATAACAGGTAATTCAAAATATCTGAGGAAATGTATCCTTTCACCTATCTAAAACTAACTTGTAATTAATCAGTTTTTTTTCTTTTCTCAGAATGTTGATCATATTATTTGACGTCCCAATTTATGAAAAAATATTTGTCTGAAGAAGCTAACTTTCTGATTTAGCGAAACGTTACGTCTTTTTATCAATTTTTAATAATAAATTTTAATGTGTCTTGACAAAAACGTATTTGGTTTCACGTAGTTAAACATATTAACCTAGCTGATATCATCTCGATGTTTGTAAGGTGCGAGAAGTTTCTGGTAAATATGTTAGCCCATCAGGGTAAACATAAATAAGCAAGTAATTGCTTTTCAACCTTACCAATGCAGAGTTGTGAATGATGTTAATAAAAAAACTAGCGAAAGCTGCCCAGAAAGCTGTTTATGCTAATGCACATGGCGATTTGCAAAGATTAAAGAAAGACATACGCAATTCAATCAACAATGTGTTCGGAAATCACTTGAAATGTCAATATTGTGTATCCGACATTACATTGGATAAAACAGCAGAGTTGATTTCCTCAGGAGCTCACCACCACATCTATGCTGCTTTGAATTTGGTGTTAGTAAAAAGTCCTCAATTAATTGACAATGAAACCAATAACTATTTATGAGCATCTTGGCAAGATTTAACATGGGGAAACGTCTCAATCTAATGCAGAGGGACAGTTTTCAAACACGGTCTTATTTAACAGGATTACGTTACAACTTAGGGTCAGCATGGCAGCAGAAATCTTGGAAAAAATTTGTCCGCAAAGCAAGCAGTAAACCAAACAGATATGTAAAAAAACTAAAATTTTCAACTGGTTAAAGTGATTACGGTAGCAATATCGCTGAAATAATTGTGTCAGATGAGAACATCACCGATGAAACCAATAATCTTTTGGAACGTCTGCAGGTACGCAGGCAAAGAGTACATATATATGATTATTACTATCCTGGTCTTGTAGCTACCTGATACCAGAACAGCTTCGCAGGACAATTTGATAATCCCAAGGACGGGTCAGAAAGGCTATTCCGACTAAGAGCATCGAATTTTGGCGATGTTATGAATATTACGAGGGAGACGCGCAGGGCTACATTCGGAAGCTACATACCTCCTCTATGCGCATGCGCAGTTTGAAAGAATTTCGTGCATCAGTTCGTTTTTTTTGGAGCGGAAGTATGGAGACGTGTTATCGTGCCATGTCAACGCGAATTAAACAGCGCGCGGCTATCGAATTTTTAACTGCTGAGAACGTGGTTCCTACATATATATAATACACATATATTGCTGGTAGGGCCTGGAAACTTCAGAAAACATTACGGCGCCGACATAGTCTCACTTATAGTATAACGCGTCTCGTGCGCATGCGTGAGAATTCGAACTCCGCCTTTAGAAGCGAATTTTAAACTTGACCACTTCCCCATTGGGCGGGGCCACTTCCCCATTGGGCGGACGACGCCGCCGCGCTTGCGCACAGCTCACCGTATACATGAAGGAGTTGGTTGTGTGTCTCACTTCATCGGCCAGTTTCCCACTCATAGCCGCTAGCAATATAGTAAGTATTAGATATATGGGTTCCTACGGAAATTCATCGTCCTTAAAGGCCGTTTATACCGACGATACTGTTGACAGGACTACTGTTAATCGGTGTGTATTAAAATTTCGTGGTTGCCAACCTGGAAAAGCCACAATTAATGACGAAAAACACAACCATCCGCAAAAAACTTCTTTTGACTGTGTTTTGGGATGCCAAAAGAGTTTATGTGGCTAATTATCTAGTACGAGGGGCAACGGTAAATACTTCTAAGTACATAGAGACTCTAAAACAGCTTCGACGTCAAATTTGTCGCGTTAGAGGCAGCCTGTGGCCAATAATCTTGCAACATGACAACGCTCCTCCCCACACCTCACGCGCAACCGAAGCGGCTCTGCGGAAGCTGAAGTTTGAAACGATTCCACACCATCCCTACTCCCCCGATCTCGCGCCTTGCGATTTCTATTTTTTCCCTCTACTCAAGGGTAATAATTACATCTCAGACGATAAGGTGAAGGCAGCTGTGACGTCCTAGATTCGAGAAAAGGCGGAAGAATTTTTCAGTGACTATGTTAAAAAATAATTATACGACTTTGAATCTAAAGAATTGTACTTTTATTTATTTTTTGCTCCATCTCGCTATCTCTTTTCGTTCGCGTTCTACAAGCATGTGTGCATTATATATCAGCCCACCCACGTAAAACCAAATTCTTCAACATGCACTGCTGCCATGGAATACGGCAACAAGAATGAAATAGTAGCAATTGCTAAAATTGAGGAAGAGGCAGGAGAAAATTGTATTGCCAGCAGGTCTTTATATAGATGTCGAAAATCGTTTCCTGGGGGCGTCTCCTGATTGTAAAATTATTTTTGTGACTTTTCTTAATATTGTGTTTATTACTAAATGGTTGGATGTAAAATATAGATATATTTTTTTACAGTAGAACAGCATCATATCCCATTATTCTTATTTAAGTTTCAGGAAAATATTGTAGACACACTTCCGAATCAAATTAGCGAGTTTGAAACTACGGGTTCTGGGTGGCTCCTGACCGAAATAGTAGCCTTATATGTAAACATAAACTCATGTAAACGGCTGTTTAATGCAGCAGCAGCTCCTCATATTAATTTGCCGGAGCAAATCAAATATAAGAAAGATTTCTAAAGTTGCCGAGCAAAAATCTAGATTGTTTTTGCGTTGCTGTAGCTAGTGCTATCTGTACCTAAAGGCAATCAATACCGTTTAAGTGCTTACCCTCACTATAGTACGGTTTTGAGTACAAATGGCTTTAAATTACCAATGTCGCTGAATCAAATTCCGAAATTTGAGCAAGTAAATAAAATATCAATTAACGTTTACATTCTGAAATTAGAAAAAGGTAAATTTATCACGCTACCGACGTATTTGACCAAAAATAAATTAGATAGTCACGTTAATTTGCTAATGTTAGAGGAAAACTATGATGCGCAAGATGCAGAAAAATTAAAAAGTGCTTTTACTAATGCCGAATTGTATTTTCATGATGATGATGATGATGATGGCTGCGACGATCTAAATTTTTCAGAAAGATTAGTTGAGGCAAAGCGAAGGCATTTTTGTTGGATCAAGAGTTTTTCTCCTATAGCGGGTTCGCAGATTAATAAAGATAAAGTTCGATTGTACATTTGCGATTGATGCTTATAATATTTTTATAAAGATACTAACTTATCAGAGCACATTCAAGATTGTAACCAATTGAATGATTATAAAATCATACTGCCGACAGAAACGATTAAATGGCTTTCGTTTAAAAACGTTAGAAACCGCATTGATTTACCTTTTCCCATATTCGCAGATATTGAATGTCTTTTAAAAGTAATTGGTGACAACGACCTACCATCGAAATTGTTGTCAAATGCTTGCAAAACAGTGAAATATCAAAAGCATAAGGCGCTTAGTATGGGGTACTCCTTTCACAGCACATATGATGATAATTTATCATATTTTAAGCAGTACAGTGGTAAAGATTGTGCTGGATGGTTTGTTAATGAGCTAATATCGATTGTGGATAATTATGGGGACTTCTTTTTTAAAGAAGTTCCCATGGCTCTTACTACTGTTACAGCAATGAGCCAAAACAATTCCCATGTTTGCGATTAGCTCTTTCAATTAAACGACCAAGTTTGTAGGGATCACTGCCATATCAGCGGTCGCTTCAGGGGTTTTAGTCACAAAAACTGCAATTTAAACTATCGCATTTTTCCAGTGATTACTGTGGTATTCCATAATTTTAGTAATTATGATTGTGACATCTAATTTAAAAAGTTGCTACCGCTGTAGACGGTAATATCTATTGAAGTTATATCCCACTAGCAAAATAATCAGCAAACTTTTCGCGGACTTGAATTGCAGCATTGGTTGATCTTCGATTGGTGGCATATGTTGGTAACAGCGCTTGCATAGGTTGTGTGACTTCTTCACTCTGACCATTAGCTGAACATTGTCTGTCATTTTTCATTATAATAAAATTATGCAAACACCAAGCTGCTTTAACTATGCAATCTGCAATTGACTCATCTGTATATGGCTCTCAAAAATACACGTCATTTCATAGCCAATATACCGAACGCGTTTTCTACGACACGACGTGCTCGAGAGAGCTGTGTATTGAAACTTTTTTTTTTTGGATCGGAGATCATTTTGGCTTTGGGATACGGTCTCATTAGGTACATTTGGAGTGCAAAGCCTTCGTCACCAACGATAACGTGAGGGATTGGGGTATGTGTGCCAGCTAGTGGCTGTGGAGGTAGAATTGTTTTCTATCAATGTATAGCCGGTAAAAAGCTGAATTCTCAAAAATAGCACTGTCACTATGTCGTCGATAACTTCCTATATTAACTACCATACACTTGTCAAGTGGGTCCACCACCGCTAGAAGAATGAGTGAAAAATGATTTTTGTAACAATAGTAGTCAAATCCACTATTCTTGGGACATTTTAATTTGATGTGTTTTCCATCTATGCTTCCAATATAGTTCGGAAAACCCCATAGTACTGAAAAACCTTCCCAGATTTTTTCCACATCTGTGTCGTGGGAGGAGGCAAACAGATTGGCTGTAAAACATTCCATATTTCTCGACAAACTTCTCTCACTATCTTGGAAACAGTTGAATGACACAGATGGAAAGAAAAAGCGATGTTCTGGAAAGATAGGGAAAATTACATGTATGTACCTCGATAAATTGTAAAATCTGTGTATTCACCTCCACGCATCCATTTTTTAAATTGTATTATTAATGTTTTTTTACATTAGCACTTGTTCCTAAGCCATACAATGGTTTGCTAATACTACTCATGAAATTTACATTTTATTTTTCAAATTCGTTTTAGGTGATGCAGCCAAGACAAAGTGGAAAAATGTAAGGAAAAATTAGTTGAGGTACAAGAAAAGCTTAAAAGGTGTAACGGGTCAGGCCAAAAAGTACCAAAAGTGACCATGGAGTGAACACATGCAATTTTTGGATGATACGATTGGAACGCGTTCCACGATCAGCAATATATCAAGTGTCGAAATTGAAGATTTCATATCACTTGATAACAAAACTCATCAACCTCAAAGTGAAAGTGAAGAATATGAAACGCAAGTAGCTCCACCCTCTCCACAAATGCCACATCCACCGCGTAAGAAAAAACTAAAGTTGGCTCTACAGCCCAAGATGATCCATCCCAAATCTTTGCAGTAATTGGTTATTTGCGAAGCAAGCCTGGTAAACATGAGTTTGATGGCATAGATCACTTGTTTCTCAGTTATGCTGACACATTCAGAAAATTCCAGCCAACAACACAAGCAATGCTGAAGATAGAACTAGCTACACCCTTCGCAAGAACACAAATGAGAGAGCTTGGTATACCATTTCACTCACCTGGACTATCCACAACCCACTCTCCATTGCACTCCGATAATAATTCTTTCCATTCCTCAACTACTAATAATAAGACATTTGGCTCAGGAGATACGTCCTCAGTTTACCAGAGCATGAATCCCATTGGCTCATCAACCAATGATTCGTACGAAAATGTACGTTATTTATATGAAAATTATATTTTCAGTCACGTTAGTTAATAATGTTTGCAACTAATAAATAATGTTTGTAGTGTAGGGTAGGGTGGTCAACAGTAACTCTGTCTGTTATTGGTTAAACCATTGTATGTAGGCGCTTGCACGATGCACGTGGTAGCCAATGTGATTCCTCTTTGACTCACTTCACAGCTGAGCGGTTCAGTTGATGGTCGAATGTTCAACAGTTGTATTTGTGTTTGAAGCCTCCATTTCTTATTAAAAGGTAAATCGAACCTTATGTGTAATTTCATCAGTTCTTGTATGAGAGTTCTGGATGTTTTCACTGTTTCAAGAAATAATTAACATACGTGAGGGCACTTGAATAACAGGTCTTATTCAATTTGTTCTGTCACAACCACAGTTTGAAAATTAAATGGCGGGTTCGTCTACAGTGGATCAGTGCCACATGGTTAACAGTGGATCATGATCCACTGTGTACCTAACATCTCACATTTGATTTTTTTATGAAAAATTTTGTAAATTTTATCGCAGAAAATGCCTAGAAGAAAAAGTTTGGAGAGAAAGATTGGCAAGCACAGGCCCAGGCACAGATAGAAACCGCGTTTCAATTAATTCAAGGTGGTTCGAGTATCCGCCAAGCTGCGAAGGAAGTTGGTGTTTCTTTCACGACATTATAACGTTATAATAATAGACAAAGGGAAGTATTGAAAGCCTATTACAAAAAATTTGCTCTATTATTTTACGGTCTTTCATCGAAAGATTGTCGTCAAGTAGCCTATCAAATGGCAACGATTAATAATCTCAAAATACCACCCAATTGGGAAGCGGAGAAGTTGGCGGGGGTTGACTGGTTCCGATGTTTTCGTCAACGGCACCCCGATCTAAGTCTTAGAAAACCGGAGGCTTGAAACCTCGCAAGGGCAACAGGTTTTAATGAAGACTGTCAAAACATTTTTCGACAATTTAGAAAAAGTAATCCAGCGTAGTCCAGTTTTTGCCGATGGAACTCGGATATACAACTTAGACGAGACGGGAACGGCCACAGTGGAGAAACCCCAGAGAGTCATTGGACCGAAAGGGAACAAGAACTTGTGCAAAGTCACCAGCGGTAAAAGGGAACATTATGCACAACTTTCCCCAGAAAAAAGTGAATAACAGAACGACCTTTGGGACACCACCTACAACTATGATCCTAGCAACATCATCGGGATCGAAGTTAATATATACCTAGATTTCTAAACTCAATGGGCGTGAAGTCACGCTGAAAGTACATTTGTACGCGCGTGACAGATGGCGTAAGTCATTGCTTTACTTTAGAAATGGAGCTGACTAAACATTGGTTCATAGCAGATGTATTCGCTGCATGTTTGGACCAGCGTATTTGCAAACCGCACAGATAAACGCAGATAATAATCTAGGAAAGGGTTCAAGTTTAGTATACTACAGTCAGGCTGGCCATCAGTTGCAAGTAAAATTAAAGATTACACCTTCATTTGAAGCTAGTTTTGACTACATTTCCCTAACTATTTCATAGCAAAATGTAGTTTGTATTATTGACAGTAAGCGAATCAACTATTGTTACATGTCATTTTTAATAAGTATCCTCGCACAAAGCAAACACGAGGCCATGAACAATGGAAAAAGGATTGCGCACGAGAGATGACACATGCAAATCCTAGGGCGAGCTGACAAAAGGATTAAGCTACCGAAACTGCGTTCCAAGAACGAAAGCGAACTTTACTACCGACGGCGGCGCTATGAATAAATGGCACTCGTTAGTTATGGCACTGTATTGTCAATTGAAACGGCATATTAATAGGATATATGGGTTATCTATTATTCACGTGGTTTTTGGTGATGTCATAAGCAATTGACTGATAAGAAAGTTAATAAAAAGGCTTTGTAATCATAGTCTTAGTTATAATTACTACGTTACTTTACATGCACTAACAATATTAAGCTGTGTAAATTAAAACACTTAGAAACATTTCGGTGTAAAAGTAATTCTTTTAATATAAAGTTTGAATTTAATTATAACTTCGTATTAAAAATAAAGTTGTTTTTAAAAATCTACCACATAAAGATACTTTTGCTCCAAATAACATATACTATTTTTTCTTCAAACGTTTTTATAACAAATTATTTACAATTTTAAGAATAAAATTCGAAGAAAGTGGCTTGATCTCGTCAGCGGCAGATAAAGTTGTCAGCGGCAGATAATAACTTTATCTGCCGCTGACGAGCGGCAGATTAAGTCGTCAGCGGCAGATAAAGTGTTTTTGATGCCATGGCAATGAAGTGACCGTTTAGCATCATCAATCCAGCAGTATAATGGCACATTTTACTGCCGTTTGAAGAAAATAGTAGATTATGTTATTAGGAGTAAAAGTGATACTTTATGTGGCGAAGCTGAAGTTTATTTAGCCGAACGTTAGTGAGGCAAATAATTCAGCTAAGCCACATAAAGTCACTTTTACTCCGAATAACATATACTATTTTATCCGCAAACGTATTCAGGTAAATTTCAGGCTAGCACTGTACCCCTGCGCCAACCTCTGTTGTTCAGATAACGCGCAACTGTAATGATATATGAACATACTGAATCACCCGTGCTAATAGCACACGGCCACAGCAGCTGTCACACCATAACCCACGGCGACAGATGTTCCGATCCGCTGCTTAAAGGTTTATTTAAATTAAAACTTTTTCGTACTTTTTTGAAAATAAAAACCGGCCTACGAACTAATTCTAAAAATTAGCAACATTTTAAGCCATCATACAATTTAATCGGTCCAGTATCTTCGGAGGAGATGGCGAACAAACATAGAAAGAAAGAAAGAGAGCAATCATTTTGTGTGCTTAGGCAGATAAAGTACGCAAAAGTCGCTATTTTGTCTGCTTAGGCAGATAAAGTGACACTTTTACCTTGTCAATAAAGACAAATAAGTTGTCACTTTTGTGACGTTTGCGGATAAAGATAATTATAGTTTGGGGGAATTTGTCACCATAGACGAAATGCTCCATCCGTTTCGTGGTCGATGCGGCTTTGTACACTATATCCTACTAAAACCAGCCAAATATGATCTAAAAATCTATGCTCTTTGTGACAGCAGGACGTATTATACCTGGAACTTCGAAATATACTGTGGATCACAATGTGATGGACCTTACAAAACGTCTAATAAGCCATTCGATATTGTACAAAGATTGGTAGACTCTATCAAAAAATCCCATAGGAACGTAACTACAGATAATTATTATACCAGCTATCCGTTAGCCGAAGATCTCCTCCAAAATGGACTAACGTTAATTAGCACAATGAAAAAAAACAAAAGGGAAATTCCACCTGAATTTCTTCCAAATAAATCACGTCAAGTTGGATCTACTCTCTTCGGGTTTCAAGATGATATGACTCTAGTCTCGCATATGACCAAAAAGAATAAGGCTGCGATTTTATTGTCAACTATGCACAGTACTTGTGAAATTGATGACTAGTGGTGTCACAAATCATTTTAGATTATAATAGAACAAAATGTGGGGTTGATACTGTTGACCAAAAATGTGCATCTTACACCACGCAACGAATTACTAGAAGATGGCCTCTTGCAATTTTTTTTCGGATGCTTGATATTGCCGGAATTAATTCTGAAATTATATACAATACTAAGCCTTTAGTTGTCCCTCCTAGAATACGTATTTTCCTAACTGAATTAAGTTTTGAGGTGTTTGAAGACCATCTGAAAGAACGGGCTAAAATATCAACACTCCCAAGGTTGTAACAGCCTTTCTTTCAAAATATCGTCCATCGCCTGATCAGGCACCAGTTACCCGAAATCATAATGGACGGTGCCATATTTGCAGCTCTAAAAAAAATAATAGAACCACAGTTACTTGTAATTTATGCCAACGTTTTGTTTGCAAGGGGCATTGCACTAAGACTGTTACCTGCCAAAATTGTTTGCCTACTCAAATAGAGGAAGAGGAAGATTAGGAAGGAACATCAGATAATTTTGATTTTGTTAGAATTGCGAAGAACGAATGTGTGAAGCAAGGGACATTAGTAATGAAAACCAATTTTTATCAAATATAATAAAAACTCTGTAACGACGAGATTCTAGAGTTATACAATATTATTTTCAATAACATTTTTACTTTAAGTTTTACCTGTTCAGTTTCGACTGTGTTTGTTTATTGTTACAATACGAAAATTATGTTTTAGTTTTTAAGCGTAATCTTTGTAATCAGCTGTTATGTTCAAAATATATAATTTAATATTCTAGCTAAGCACTCTCAGTTACAAATCAAATATTTACTTCAAAACCGACTAAATCCAAAATTAGGTGCAAAATGGGATAAATCCAACTAAACGCTAGTTTTTTAATGAAAAATTGTCGCAGCTTTATTCTCACACATCAGTTTGGATACTATTTTTTTAAACAAAATTTTTGGTATAAAGTACAAAACGATAGGATTATTACAGACGCACTACAGTTTTTAGCAATTATTTCAAATTTGTAAAATATGGATTTAGCCGCTTTTGCAACTAAGCGATTCATGTATCACACGCTATGGCGAATTGGGCGTGCCCGAACGCAATTCTTATCTATCAGATGTTATACCAGCACCTGCATCCTAACTAGCACACGCGATCGCGAAAATAATTCAATTTCTTATAGCTGCAGGTGTGCTGTGCAGCCAGTGCAGCTCGTAGCTCTATGATTGTTGTGTGTGTTATTTTGCCTATAACGCTTAACTTAATAGTTATCTAATTTATTTGGATATTTCTTCAGATAGCTCTGCGATTGTTGTGTGTTATTTTGCATATAACGCTTAACTTTATAGTTATCATCTAATTTATTTGGATATTTCTTCAGAGTTAACTTGTCAACAACAGAAGAAGCAGGGCTGAGTTATTTTCTCACTGTTATTTGAAATAGAAAATTGGCAATAGTTTTTCGTTCCAGGTATAAACATGAACTTGTCCTTACCCTCAAGCTACAGTTATCATCACATTGATGATTGTTCCTTCAGAGCTAATTTGCCACCAAAAGAAGAAACGGAGATAAGTTATTTCCTCGCATCTTTTAGTGTATAAAAATACCTCCACTAGTTGGTTAAGGCACAAGTCAGGTTTTAATTAAGACTTTGTTTGAAAAGTGAGGTAGGTAAACAAATAATGTAGCTGACATAACCTTGAACTATGAACTAGGGATGTGTAGGATATGCACGATCTACTCCTACACTGCTGGTCACTCGAAACGGGTCGATTGATTTTTTTTACATTTTTAACACGCTTTTGTATGTAATAAACAATTGAACCATTTTTAAAATGAACATCCACTCAAACTGTAATTTTTTTGCAGAAATGAATTTCTGATTATCAAGATATTACAAAAACAACAGTATACGACAAACTATCCAAACTCCTATAAAAAGTGCCAAGAAAAATATACTCAAGAGGTACTACTACTGCCATTTTAATACTAGACAAACACAGCTTGTCCAACCGAATCAAAGGAAACGGAAACACGCATCTCGAAATATTGACTGTCCAGCAAAACTAGTCCTCATAATAAATCGGATTCCTACAAAATATTCTCGGGCATCCAAGTCTAAACAGCTATCAGATGAGTTAGTGAAAACTTGGCCATGTTTTATTTCCTTCGAGAATAATCACAACCACACGATTGACAGTGCAGCAGCTTTAAGTAAGCGTCCCATAAGCGATCAAACCATAAAAGAAGTTCTTGAATATTTCAATAGAGGTCATTCAGCTTCTGTTTTTCAAAAAATGGAAGAGCATGGCGACACATACGAAGAAATAATGGCTGACAGACATATTCCCACAAAAACTGACTTTTTCAAATGTATGGTACAAATATTTCCAAGAATCCTTTGGTTCTAGATTTGGAAAGGATGCGTTAGAAACCCTGGAAAAAATTGTATCCGATACAGACACTTTATTCAAAATCTCTGAGCACTACGCCATATCCTTATGTACTCCAATGATGCAGAGAGCGGCAGCTTTATTGGTTCAATAGTCAGAAATATTGTTGGTTGATGTAACTGGGAATTGCGACGTTGAAAACAGCAAATTGTTTTTCTTTGTTACCCAGTCCTCTATTGGGGGAATTCCAGTTGGATGTGTCATTACAACATCTGAAAAAAGCGATGTTTTCAGAATTCCGGTGAGAAATTTAATAGCCATAATGCTTAAGAAAATATGTCCTGCAGTGATTATTACTGACGACGACCGCAAAGAAAAGAAGGTCCTCAAAGAATATTGGCCAAATGCTACGTTACCGCTTTGCACTTTTCACGTTTGGAAAGCAATTTGGAAGTGGCTCTGTTCATCCAGCAACAATGTACAGGTTAAGGACAGACAAAAGCTTTACAGATACTTCAGAAACATACTGAAATGTAGCAGTAGTGAGAAAGAAGTAGAAGAAAACATTTCTATATTAAACAAAAGCTGCGCTCATTATCCAAGCAACACAGTCTGTGTTCTTGCTAAAATTTGTTATGGCCGTAATACGGCTAATGCAATTTGTCTGACAATTTAACTCATACACTAAAAATCCCATAAGCCACGGTTTTTTTGTCACTATGACAGCGGCAAAAGTTGGCCCTAACTTTTCCAGCGACAAAACGGAACCTAACTTTTAAAACGGTGTAATTCTAGTAAGCCTAGATGAGTTGCTAAGGAACGACGACGGTGCGGTCCTTAGTTACCACGACATGACAATCAAATCGTAAACAACTTTTTTGCAAGAATTGTCAGAACACTATTCAATGTGTAAAAATGTCTCGATTTGGAGAATCTTCAAGTGCAGAAATTGAAACAGAGATCCACAACCATGTGCCGCGGAATACTGTGAATTCAACTACATCAATTTGGCGGCAATTTACGCTGTTTTGTATGGAAAGAAAATACGATATCGTGAAAGAAACGTCCATTGAAGAGTTAGCTTCCAGTTTATATGACTGGGCATTTAACATGAAGAAGAATAATGGTGACGATTACAAAGAGAGCGCAGTTAAGACGATTTGGAACACTACAGCAAAAATGTTACAAGATAAGTACTTTAATGATTATAAACGGGTTTTTAATCCGTTCAGCGACATAAAATTTAAGAAAGCAAGAAAACGCACGTGACACGAAACGCAAAATTTTACAAGCAATTCCAGAAAAAAGAAAGGTGAGTTCTAAAGCTCTTACAAAACAAGAAATCTTTGAAATGGCCTTGTCTTGGAATGAACAAAATCCTACAGGGCTCCAAAGAAAATTTGACCACATTGCCGCCTATGAATTAGCTTGGAGAGGAGGAGAAGCAGCAAACTGTAAGATATTCCATTTTAAAATAGAGACAGACAACAGTGGACAAGACACCGGAAGGATTGAATATAATACAGTATTTTCAAAAACAGCGCAAGGGGGAAATCAAAGATTGGCCGACCGTAAATGGCAATATATGTTCAGTAAGATTGTTCAAACAAATTATAGAAAAACGTGAAAACCATATCACATGTGAAAAGTTTTTTTTTAATGCAAATCCTTTCTGACAAAAAAACGAATTCGAAAGGATGGTATAAAAATTCTCCTATTGGAATAAACGAACTATCCAAATGGACCAAATCTTCGGCGAAAAATATTGGACTTGATGTCAAACGAGTAAAAATTACGAACCATTCCAATCGAGCTGCTGCCGTAACTGAATTGTTCAGGAGTGGTATTGGTGAACAAAAATTAGTGAAAATTACAGGACATAGCAATCCGTCGTCATTAAAGCCGTACCTTCAGTTAGACCAAGAACACCATACTAAAATCATAAATTCCATTCGTACTACCACTACAACCATTACTGAAAATACAAGCATGCAGCAAACTAGAAGCAAAAAACAAGGTTCTGAAAATCAATTTTTATATAACAATTGTGTTTTTAACAACTGTACTTTCCGTTAAAATAAATAAAATTTTCGCCTTGTTTGTAGATTTAGTGACTTCTAAATTACCTAATATGTAACTTAAATATGTATTCATTAAATTGTCGTACCGAATTACACTGAAGCCTTTTTTCGAAGTAAACTTAACATTTATAATGCGAGTTTCCTTGCCTTTAGGCAATTCAACTCAAAAAACTGCCAGGAAAAATTACTCGTCCTTCGGACTCGTAATTTATTTTTTCAGAGGCAGTTTTTTTCGTTAAATTGCCAAGCAAAAAAACTCTCATTAAAATGTCAAGTTTACTTCGACAAAAAAAAAGCTCTCGTGTAATTATAAGTGAAAAAAATTAATATTTTTATACATAATAATCGTTGCGATTAATCAAAAACTAATTCAAAACTATAATGTATAATCACTTTTAAGAAACTTTCCAAAATTAAAAAATATCAGTCATGGCCGAACTCGACAAATGACCCTGAAAAAGCAAATACAACTGTATAAAACTATCAGAAACATCAGCAAATTAATATCCAATTAGAGGGTGTCCCATAATTGTTCGTTACTTTCATTTTGTTTGTATGTTATGAACAAAGTCAAGGCATGCAGAGTACCAGGTACCTTAGACACCGACTGCTGTGGTGAAGAGTCCTACTTAGAATTTTGCCGAGATTAAGGAATCCAACCCTAGTAACATCTATTACTGATTGTATAACATTAAGAATCTCTAAAAACTATGTAGTTCTTAATTTCGTGGCCGATTAGATATGCATTAGATAAGAAAAACTGCTATAATTTACCTAAATAAAAGTGAAATCTGATGTTGCCTTTGGTTTAAAAAAAAATGGCACCCTAAATAAATGCGGCAATATAAAATTGTTCAAAATGTTCACTTAGCTTTACCTTTGTTATTATGTAAAAGATCCTTTGCTAGGATTAGAACTCTTTCATCTCGGCAAAATTCTGTGTGAAGTTGACCATATGACGGCAGCGGCCGGTGTCTAAGGTACCTGGTACTCGGTATGCCTAGGCCTTGTTCAATACACAAAAACAAAATAAAAGTGATAGAAAATAATGGAACACCCTCTAGTACAGAATTTTTCAATTTTAAAGATTTTATCATGGCCGAATTTGAATTTCTACGGATAAAATAAAATAGATAATTTATACGTACCTTTCATCAAAATATTGCTAGGAATAAAAAGAAATTTTAAAGAAAATCGTACGACACTCATTAATGACCAATAGAAAAATTAGTTCACGAGCCGTAACCAAGACAACAAAATTTCTTGGAAATTTTTTGTAGGTAGACTAACCTAACTGTGATTAATAAGTGGAAATTTTTTGACATTCACTATTGTTAATATGTTGGTGACACTGTAAGTCTATGTTAAATTCGAGGTTAGTCTATGTCAAATTTGATGTTAGCAGGTTAGGTTTTGCGTCAGTCTGTGTCAAAACTCAAATTTGACATATACTTGCAGAGTCACCAATATATTAACAACTTACTATGGATACATTTTTGTTATCACTTGATATTTTATTATCGAGTAAAATTTAAATTTTACTTTTTATGGCCGTGTCGCTACGATTTTCTTGCCGAATCTGCATTCTAGCATTAATTCATGTCCGGTAATTTTCTTATCGTGCACAGTACAACGTAATCGGCAGAGCGGTACGCGTACGTTGTTACTGTGCACTCTAAAAAATTACCGGGAAAAGTTAATGCTGTTATGAGATTATAAGTGAACATTTTCAGTAAACAACATTTTCACAATCAATAAAGTTAATCCTGGCCGACCAATGCAGGCATCTATAATATAATTTTCCTTAATGTGTGTCTGTGACACAAAATAAAATCTCACGTTCCGGCTTCACAGATGTTTATATTTGTTTAGGTTTTGTTTTTCTTATCTTAGCGCTCGGATCGGAGCTTGACCTTTCGCGTATCCTATTTCACGTGCGCGCCGATTCAAGACTCGCAGCGCGTAGCGCGCGGTTTGCTTGTTTTATTTAATTATAGTATATTCACTAAAGAAATTTCCATAATTTTTGGTTTATTATAAAGACAAGTCAGTCTTTTCCAAACAGGGCAAAGCTAAAAAATTACATTGTAAAAAATTCAGTCATGGTCGAAAGTGGCAGACGTTGCTTGATAAAACTAAATAAGTGACCTTGCAAGATAATCGTACTAGTTCTTCAAAACATCATTTAATAACTTAAAGTATTTCAATTTAAAGTTTTCCCAATTAATATTATCAATCATGACCGATTGGGCAAGCTGTTAAGATGATGCAAATTTAAAACTATATATATACGTATTGGTCGCACCAATTTTTCAAAATATGGTTATATAAAGAAATTTAAAAAAATTAACATCTAACACAATTATGCATAAAAATGGATAATGTTTTGGATTTCCAATATAGTAACTTATACGCATAAAACTATTAATTATAAATTGACTAACAGATCGTAACGTATTTTTGTAAGAGATTTGTAATTTTAAAATGTTATTTAAAAAACATTGAAGACACCAGGTGTCGAAATATATGTTGGACTATTTTTAAACACTTGTTGTTTTGTTAAATTTAAAATGTAACAACAAAAATAGCTGCTGCTTTTCCTTTTGCAATCGAATTATGAAATATTCATCCAGCTACTATGTGCCTATTAAAAAAAACAATATTCAAACTGATTTTAAGAATCACAACACCATACAAAAAAGATGTTTTAAAAATATCAAAGATAAAATCAATATAAACCAAAAATCACACATAGTTTACCAGTGCAATAATTGTGTTGCCACATATATCGGCCAAACAAAACAGTATTTGAGGAAGCGTATGAATCAACATGAACAATCGATAAAAACAAAATTAACTTCATCCAAAAAACCTAACACTGCTCTGTCAGACCATGCAATCGAACGATTACAGTTTTAATCTAAACAAACCCAAAATACTTCACACTGAATCAAATTTAAAAAAACGACTCCTACCTGAATGCATAGAAATTAAAAAATCACCCACTGCAATAAATTACAAAACACACACTGAAATCTTAAATAAAACTTACGACAATATACTTACTAATAATTAAAAATTTTACCTTCCTTCATTTTAACTTATTACATTAACCTTATTAATTGTTAAGTCCACATGCTTGTTCAAAATTTTTATTATTTTAATAATTATTCAATTTTACAAATTTCGCGGTTTAATTTCAAACAAAATTCCATAGATGTCATTTTAACATATTACATTATCTTTAATAATTTTTAAGTCCACATACTTGTCGAAATTGTTCATATTAATTTAATAATTTTTCAAATTTCGCGGTTTAATTTCAAACAAAACTCCATAGATGTGGCATAAACTTCCTAGCCGTGTTGGCGACCAACAAAATGGAAGACAAATTGACGTAAAATTTTTTGCTCCGTTTATAACATTCAAAAATGTAAGTAAATTTTTACCTAACTCATTTTTTACTAAACAATTCTAATAGTTTCACACGACATAGTACCAAAGTGATTGTCCAATGGATCATGATTACACTTTATAAAAGACTAAACACTTAGTTGCCCAAAGCACATGCAACAAATCTTATTTTAAATTTACAACTAATCACTAAACCAATTGAACTGGTAAGAAAATACCCAAGATATTCTTCAAATGTAACGTACTTGAAGTAATTAATGCTTTACCTTTTACAGAATAATAATTATTAACCTAAAAAAATCGTACAAGGGAACGCACCATCATTGAAGCTGTTGAAAATTTTAATTATACTGTTTATTAAAATCATAAGGGAAAAAACCTTTTAATCTAGCATGTAACCAACACAAGCGTCAAATGTTTATTTAGAGATAAACAAAACAGAAGGCTTCCGTCCACCTTCTTATTACTAACATACCAGGAACCTTATCGACTATTTCAATCTCCGATTAGACCACACGTCTTCCAAAAATTACACGAAAAATTTTTGCAATTGAAAATTTTTGTGAAACGATAAACATTTCACGTAAAAAATTAAAACGCTTAACTAAAAAATTAGAAAGTTTAATATGTTAATCATAATAATATCTAAATTTCTTTTTAGCTACATATTCAATAATTTCTTAAAATAATTTTAATAGAAATAATGCCTTCTAAAGCATTAATATGAGAGATTGAATTGATAGAAACAAATTTCAGGTAAAAAAAATAAAACTTTAACTTGAAATTAATATGCTAATTTTATCATGTTATTATTTCAGCTACATATCCAGTAATTTGTCAACATAATTTTATTAAAAGGATTCGTTCAATAACATTATTTTGTAAACTTCAATTTACCGATCTAAATAAAAACGTGAATGAAAGTTTCATATGGTTACTGTTGATTTTATTAAAAAAGATCAACCTGAGTAAGTGATCTTCCTTTAGCAAACATCTTTAGGTTTATAATATTTAATTTCTTTTACAGATGATTCAAGATATCAACTTTAGTACTACTAACAAAAATGTTTCAAGGAATAGTTTACTCAAAATATAAAATGTAAATCAAGATTTGAGATTTTAAACAGGTAACATGTCAGAATTTTATTCCTTCACCAATCCAATTTGCGCCTTTTTGTTTATTTTACAGGTCCATTGCACATGTTAATGTCATTTGATTTTAATTTAAATTTATCTGATGAAGCAGAAATATTTGTCTGCAAAAGTTCAAATTTTAAAATAAATTTTATTGAAATGTATTGACTAATACTGGTTATTTTTTATGAAAGACTACAAAATAATAAGCTCAGTAATTTAACAATTTTACTATAGCTGATTTATCTCCCACTTTTAATAAATACTTAGGGGTTCACCTAGACGACAGACTCAACTACAGGAAACACGTAACGGAGACAATACGAAGGACACACGCGACAATAAAAAATATCTACCCGCTGATGGCCCAAACTAACAAAATAAGCAGCAGCAATAAAAAAACTTCTGTACACGGCAGTAATACGCTCGATCATGACATACGCTGCTCCAGCTTGGTGTAGCGCCAGCGACTCTATGCTAAAGCCACTGCAGGTGCTCCAAAATAAATGTCCACGACTCAGTAAGAATGTAGACAGATTTATACGAATCACAGATCTACACAACAGGACACTGTCTTATGGTCTTATGACCGAAACAGCTCAAAAATTCTACAAAACGCAACTTAACCACAACCCGCTGACAGGACAACTGACAGAAACGAAACAATACAACGCTCACGTTACAAAACACAAGCTACCATACCAGAACTTCACCCATATACTTTGAAAGAAACTAAACGCCACCGACTTCAAGTTATGGTGACTTGGGTCCTGACGGTTAGATAAGTAACCCCACCTCGAACAGTGGCAACCACAACTAATAGAATAAAAACTAACACAAACAGAAAACGACACACTCCCTCAGGCGACACATTGAACAAGTTTTTAACTTTATCTTTTCCTGTAAAAAACAACGAAAACTCGCTAAGCGTGCATAAAATGACGAAAGTCAGCGCTTGTAGAAAAATCAAACTGCAATAAATTAAGGTCATACGCCCAAATTAATTAACCGAAGTGTGAGCCCGAAAAATAAAGGGCATGAAACTTTATATTAAATGATCTAATAAAATTCAGATAGTATAGATTGAAATATATAGTTACGATATATTGTCCATTTATGTTGTTCTAATTCCTATTGTAAATAAATGTTTTTGAATCTGAATTTTGGTTTTATAACAAGCATTCATCGCTTGTAAAGAGAGTGATGTAATGTGAAGATAGCAGGCGGAAAAGGGCGGCTAAATAAAGAAACAGCTTCTATTATAGTCAGGAATCTGGCATCTCAAAAAAAACGCTTCTAAAATGATAGGGAGTGCACTCGAAGATATAGTTTAAAAAAAAATGTACACTATCTGGAATATCCTTGCGGATCTGAATTTGGAGGCCTCCATTGTTTTTGCGATTGCAAGAAAACAGAAAAAAATATTTTCCGGCATTTTTTTTATTACTAAAAAATGATAAATTTTATGCGTACATCGCATTCACAAGCTTAGTTTTGAATATTTCTCAATGATTTTTACACAAATGGAAAGCTTATTCTTTCTGGATTCAGATGATGTCAAACTAATAACGAAATGATTTTTAACAAATGCTACAGAAGTTGTTTAAGCAAAGCGTACCGGGAACGCGCTGTATAAACTTCGGCATCGAGGTATCTTCTAAACTATTGCACATAAAGGCATACTTCCAGCGTATGAAATATGTCAAAAGGAATGGAAAAGTTTTTAGTGAAAGAATTACCTTTATTGCTTTTCGTAATGTTCTAAAAAATACGATTTATTTTCCGCTGCGTGTTTTGAGTTTCGCGCGTGGCGCGCTTTGCCGATCACTAATTTGAACGGCGATACGAATATACTGTGCTTGCAAATAATTTATATGTATTACACTTACTCATAAGTCATAATTATATTGCGCTGATTGGTTATACGTAAATAATGTCAATTGTAATTACTAAAAAGCAGAAACTTAAAGATTAATTTACTTGCGAACATAAACAAAACCATTAAAAGTAAGTACTTCATGTTCTTCACCTATTTATTATAACTTAAGGGCCAAAATATAAAAACATAAAAATAATGCAGTGCTTTCCTCATATGCAGCTATAAGCACAAGAAAATTCAAGAAAAAATGAAAAAATCGAAGCTATAAGTTTCTTAAAAAACTACCAGTTCACAAAAAAATGTTATTGATTATTTTATTACTTGAAAAATAACACACTTGCTATTGCAAGCTAAATTTTTTGGTTTATATATTCGTAATAATAATTACTAAGTTTTATTTTCCATACAGGCCTAATCTAATAGGTTACAAAATATGATTTAAAAATTTTCAATAGAAGAAATATTAACATAATAAGATAGTCTTTGCCATGTAAACCGTTATACGTTGCCTTACAAGACATGCATGTTTAAAGTAAATTAAAAGCTAATACATTGACCCTTACAATAGTAACCTATTATACATTTTAATCCAGATTTGTTACAACTACAGTTTCCAGAACATTTTTTAAATTTACACTTACAAAATACATTTTCGTAAATTACATTGGGAAGAACACTTATAGTTATTAAGCTTGGGATAAGCACATTATCCTTCAAGTTCCAACCAAAATTAATTGGATTGGGTATTTCTGGATTTATTGTAGTGGCACATTTCCAAATGATCATTTGATAAGCAGCTCTCAAAATGTGTTGGTAAAAAGAATCCTCAGTAGGTATTAAATTTCTAATATCAAATTTACAAGTGTGAAACAAATGCGCCCGTAATTTATTCAAATCTCCTGTAAATGATGGCCGACAATACAATATTTTGACAAAATATCGTGCCGAATTTAGAAAAGGAATCAGATAATTGATATCATTTTGTGAATAGTCAAGTAATGTTTGCAGTTCTTTATCTCCGAGGGCCACAAACGCTAGTTATGTACAGACCGGAATATTCAAAATTAAAAGCAGATTTATAATTTTTACAAATTTTTGCAACCTACGATAGATTTAGGGTGGTAAGGTCACACATTACACCCCAAAAATAGAGTATAAATTGACCAATGTAAAAATTATTACACCTACCTTTCATATGGGGTAGCGATCGCTTCATCATTTTCCTTATATAACCGTTATAAACTACAAAAACAATATTAGTTGCTAAGGTTTATATTTCTTAGTGCGTCGCTGAGCGCGACGTGTATTAAATATCCCAGGCATATTAGACAAATTTTAAGGGAAACCTCAGAAAAAATAATGTAGGCTTGATTTTTGGTAGAAATGTTCCTTAGTGTTTTAGAAGCGACCCCTTGAAAGTCCGTCTGGGGTGCCGCCACGACGTCGTAATTTTTTACAGCAAGAAGAAAAAGTAACCGCATGTTTATTAGAAAGAATCACTATAAAGTACCTTATCCGTTCATATTACAGAAAAATGTTATTATAAAAACTTCTTCAGAATGTAAAATTATAGCCAGCTGCAAATTTCAGAAATATTGGGCTATTTTTTAAAAAACCGTGTGTATGCTGCAGCAGTTGAAAATTTTAATTAAAAGGGATTCACTAAAATTACCCCATGTTTCTGAAATTTTGCATGGGGCCATTATTCTAGATTCTGAACAACTTTTCTTAATGATGTTTTGCCATGTTCGAAACAGAAAAGGTACTTTACCCGAACAAAAAGTATCTTTAAACTACTGCCAAGGCCTCCTTGATATGACGCCGGCACCCTAGAGGCGGGGTTACGCCGAAGGTACTAAGGAACATTTGTGCCAAAATTCAGGACTACATTTTTCTTTTTGAGGTAGATATGTATCTATTATGCCTGGGCTAACTCCAAACACGCAGCGGAAAACAACGGAGCGATGTACAAAAATAAATCGTATCTTTTAGAAAAATAAAGCAATAAAGATAATTCTTGCACTAAAAACTTTTCCATTCCTTTTGACATTTTCATACGCTGGAAGTATGCCTTTATGTGTAATAGTTTAGAAAATACCTCGATGCCGAAGTTTATACAGCGCGTTTCCGGCACGCTTTGCTTAAACAACTTCTGTAGCATTTCTTAAAAATAATTTCGTTATTAATTTGACATCATCTGAATCCAGAAAAAATAAGCTTTCCATTGGTGTAAAAATCATTGAGAAATATTCAAAACTAAGCTTGTGAATGCAATGTACGCATAAAATTTATAATTTTTTAGTAATAAAAAAAATGTCGGAAAATATTTTTTTCTGCTTTTTTGCAATCGCAAAAAGAATGGAGCCCTCCACATTCAGATCCGCAAGGTCATTCCAGATAGTGTACATTTTTTTTTAAACTATATCTTCGAGTGCACACCCTATGATCGAATTTATGGTCCCTGATTCCTGACTACAAACATTTTTCAAAAAAAAAAAAACTATAATAATTATGATATTTAACAGGTTTTAATAATATAAACCCAAAACAAAAAAATAAAAATGTTAATAACAAAATAATTGACGACACTACATTATTAAAAAAATATTCCTGAAGTGCAATCCCTAAAAATAAGATGCTTAACTTGCAGGTAACTTTATAAAAAGTGAGTTTTTATTTTTCAGTTGTCTAGCCATACTTTGTTTCTATTATGTCTTTTTATTGTACGTAAATTTTAACATGTCTGAAGAAGCTGACAAGCTCAGCGAAACGTTACACTTAATAAAATTTTATGATGTTTGAATTTGACTGATGCTAATTTCTTTTTGAAAACTAATTTCAAAATAAATTAGTAACTTAATTTAAATCACAATATAAATAAATTAGCTTGATTCCTTCTCCTAACTAACTTGAGATGTAAGTATTTTAAAACTATTCACAGTTTTCTTGCATTTCTTGTTTAGTTACTATTTTTAACTTTTATTAGTATTGTCAATCACACCATGTACTTTAATAAATAATATCTTTGATGTTGAGAAATGTGACTGTTGAGGGAACACCCGCGTCATCTCCACATGTCCATATTTTTTTAATTTTGGTAATAGAAGTTCTTTGTCATCCAAAATTTTTTATAAGTCGAAAACGATCTTTCCACGTCACCTGATAAGGGCAAATTTCAGGGAACTGATCTGCTCTGGAATCATCGCTAAATCATTGTTAGAAACACCTTGTTGAATGTTAATAATTTATTGTAGAATTTCAAAAAAAGGATTTTTTGTACACCAATCCTTTTTCATTTATTTTCACGAGTTTCAAACAATGTAAGCTTTCTTAGACATTTCCCAGAAAAAAATTAACTATCTTTTTTATATTTTAAGATTAAGAAATAAATTACAAAAAACTAAAAACCATAAAATGTTTGCAGAAGAAGTGCTAAATAGGCAAAAACGACAAAAAATTAAGTAAAAAGGCATGAAAGTACGTACACGTTCTTAAACACATTTTTAATCGGGTCTGCCTTAAATTTCTTCTTTTATAAGAAAAGACATTTTGCCTAACTATCCCGTCTTTAGAGACTACAATACTCGCCTCGGATGTACAAATTTCCAATTTAAAAACAGCAGTGCTTTATGCATAATTATGTTAAATAAATATCCATTATCTACGTTATGCAGTGGTTTCCAGTATTGGAAATTTCAATAATTGGCTTGACCTGTCGAAGAGATTGAGCTACAGGCTTTGGGATAAAGTTGAGTGAGGTAGCTTGAATTAATTTCAGTTATTAGCATCAATAACCAAAACAGTCCCACTCATAAAACTAAATTTGTGATTTTTGACCCTTTTCTGTCGTTAGTTTTTAAAATTACTGAAAACCATTTTCCATTTCCAGCAGATTACGTAAGTATGCCAACATCTCTGTAGGCTTTTGTTGAATCGGTTTTTTTTAGCACTGCGTTTCCATTTCTAATTTTTACAATAGAACGAATAATTGGTTTTGCAACAGATCACTGTCACCAGTACCTAGTTGATCTTCCGACCAAAATATTTCAAAACTTCCTATACAAAACAAAACTTTAATATCGGCCAACATGGAGCCTCCGAATGAATTAATTTCATTGGTTTGTCTATTTAGCATTACGTAATTTTAGAAACAGCATTTCTGAAAAGTGTTTCATACAGAATATTGTGATCTTTAGACGACTGAAAATTTCAATCAAATATACAACAAGCAGAACCATGTTTTCCCTAACAAAAAATCCATTTCCGAAATTTCCTTTCAAAAATTATTTCAGAGATATTTACTTGTCTTAATTGTTCCATACTGACTGAATTAAATTTAATTTGCACACCGAATCAGAAAAGAACCCAAAACTAAATTTATTATTCTTTATATATGTTGTATTTTAGGAATCAGTCTCAGATAACCCGTTTAGGACTGGTGACGATGCAACACATCCCAATTGTGACATTCCTAGTAGTCCTGCAAGCAATAAAGAGACTTCGGTTGATGATGAGGTAGCAGACCCTGATTATGAACTTGATGAAAGCGATAGTTCTTCTGGGACTCTAATTTGCTTCAGTTTGATAATTCACATCAGTATTAAAATATTTTTTAAACAATATCCTAAACTTTGCCTCAATTATTTTGTTCACCAGAAGATCTCTCCTCCCCTTACTGTTTGGTTCAGGATAAAGATAATGAACTGGTTCAAAATCAGGTTGGAACAGATGATATTATCATCCAAAGAACAGCAACAAAGGACAGCTCAAATTCTCAAAATCATAAACAAGTTGGAGCAGCTGATAGTTGTCCTCCAGAAAACACAAACAAACTGGGCAGCTTCAATTCTAGCAGATACGTTTTTTGTTACTATTGTGAATCAAGCGTACTAAATTTTTTTAGACATATATTTAGGAACCATAGAACGGAATTCGCAGTACAAAAGGTTATAGCATTGCATCCCCATAGTAAACAAAGACATGAATTCCTCGATTCTTTAAGAAAAAAGGTAAATACCTAATCAGTAATGAACTAACCAAACCAGTAAGAACAGGTTTAGATGGTACAAATTATCTACCGTGTACTTATTGCTTGGATTTTCTATTCCGGCAGAAATTTATGGCGACATCGTAAACAATGTTCAGAAATGTGTTCCCTTCGGGAAATGCAAGCTGCAAGCTGATTCTCAAAATTTTTGTTACGCCATCTGAGAACTGATCCCCAATTAAAAACGGATGAGAACAGAACAAATTTCGCTTATCGCTAAGAAAGACCCACTCATATGTGCATTTTCTTCAAGATATTTTAAAGTGAATAGAGAAAAGTACTTGCTTCTGGTTGTTTCACGAAAAATGCGATAATTGGTTAGACTTTTTGTTGAAGTAAAAAATCTAAAGCCCCCCAAAAAGATCTTTAATGTGAGACATTAAAGATCTTTTTGGGGCTCTTAAATCAGAAAATTATGAAGCGTTAGTGTCAGCAACAAAATCGGTCGCAAAATATGATCGTGATATACCTATCTCCCACATATGCTTTAATCAACCTTAAAAGAGTGTTGCGACGTAGCCCTCCTGTATATTAAAAAGAAATCTGTTTCAGTGTTTCAAACAATACAGTAGGCAAACACTGACGTGGAACTGCAAACATTAATCCAGTTAATAGAAGATGGAACAAAGTCAGTTTAGTGCCACTTGCTTGCAATCTAAACTTAAAAGATTGTCTTATCGATAAGGCCAATAAGGCATTATCAAAATTACAAGAATACAGGGTGATTTTGAATTATACATATATACTTAAATCTCACATAGATAAAGAATAAACAAGTAGAACTGCAAAATTTTTCCTATATAAAATATGCTTCAGTTTCGAGAAAAACCGGTTTGAAATTCAATGGAGCTCAGTTTGGGAACCGCAGGTAAATTTAAAACTGTGAGAGCCATGTTACTAAATATTTTCAAATTTAACTTGTTTCATTTTTTATTTTCACGACCTAACGTGAAATTAAGTTTATAAACACTAAACTTTACTAATAATGATTCATTTGCTAGGAAAATTAATAAATCAATAAGTACTGACATCATTATTTTGTTTAATTAATATGTTAAATATTTGATCATTATTTGGGTGTTCGATCAGAAGTATAATGTCTTTAAAATTAAACCAAGCAATAAGTACGGGCACGAAGCAGTCTCCTACCTAAAAACGTGGCAGAACTAGACCAAGATGCTAGCCGCAGCGAAAAACAGAGGGATCTTTTCAACCAAATGCCGTCAACAAGGAATAACACCAATCTACCTAAGGGGCTACACGAAAGCAACTGAAAACTTGTTTTGCAGAACCCAGAACAACCGCACACTCAGAAAAGTGAACAACACCCAACAAAGAATACCGATGCATTTCTAGAGAGACCATCAGCAAGAAGTACGGGCACGAAGCAGTCTCCTACCTAAAAACGTGGCAGAACGCGAGCAAGATGCTAGCAGTATCGAAATACAGAAGTATCTCTTCAACCAAATGTCGCCAACAAGGAATAACACCAATCTACCTAGGGGGCTACACGAAAGCAACTAAAAACCTGTTCTGCAGAACCCGGAACAACTGCACACTCAGAAAAGTGAACAACATCAAAAAAAGAATACCGATGCATTTCTAGAGAGACCATCAGCAAGAAGTACGGGCACAAAGCAGTCTCCTACCTAAAAACGTGGCAGAACTAGACCAAGATGCTAGCAGCATCGAAAAACAGAAGTATCTTTTCAACCAAATGCCGTCAACAAGGAATAACACCAATCTACCTAAGGGGCTACACGAAAGCAACTAAAAACCTGTTCTGCAGAACCCAGAACAACCGCACACTCAAAAAAGTTAACAACACCCACAAAAGAATACCGATGCATTTCTACGAGACCATTAGCAAGGAGTACGGGCACGAAGCAGTCTCCTACCTAAAAACGTGGCAGAACTCGTGCAAGAAGGTAGCAGCAGCAAAAAAAAAACGAAAGATCTTTTTAACCAAATGTCTTCAACAAGGAATCCCACAAATTCACCTAAGGGGCTACAAGAAAGCAACTGGAAACCTGTTCTGCAGAACCCAGAACATCCGCACACTCAGAAAAGTTAACAACACTCAAAAAAGAATACCGATGCATTTCTACGAGACCATCAGCAAGGAGTACGGGCACGAAGCAGTCTCCTACATTAAAACGTGGCAGAACTCGAGCAAGAAGGTAGCAGAAGCAAAAAAACTGAAAGATCTTTTTAACCAAATGTCTTCAACAAGG